>CM031375.1:83672965-84147977 GCA_018208015.1 Medicago ruthenica
ATTTAGTTTTTAACTTTTAATAACTGAAAATCATTTTGCAAAATTAAAAATGAATTTTTTTAATTTTCAATTGCCACATAAGATGCCATGTGCCCACTTATGCACAATCAGCGTACACCAGGTCATCATCAGTGTATCACCCTCCTGCTGGTGAGCCGCCTGGTCGTACTGAGGTTGATACTCCTCATGTTGCTGTTGATGCTGATGCTGGGTGGGATCCACTATCTTGGACGCACCTGCCTGAGACGACGACCCCACATCCTCTTGTCTCCTAACGCCATGTCTCCTTCGAGCAGGAGGGCGTGCAACCGGCTTTTCGGCCCATGCACTTTGTGTCATGCTCTCCATACATGCTCTCAACTTGTCTGGTCTCTCAGACATATCTACATAACATTTTTAAAGCAAAAATCAATGCAAAAATAACAATCTAATCTCACGATAATCAACATTAACAATCCAATTTCTAACTAAACCCTAAACCCTAAACTACCACATTGCACTCAAACTCAATATAATCAACATTAACAATCCAATTTCTAACTAATTTCATCATTAACAATGCAAAAATCAAACAGACTTTCATTGAGACAGTTTATCAAACACCTAGAGTGCAACATTCAATCAACATAAAATCTAACAATTTTTAAACCCCAAACTACCACATTGGAGTCAAACTTACTCTAAACAACATCTAAACTACAATTTCTAACTTAATTCATAATTAACAATCTTAAAAACTAACATGCAAACCAAATTTCTACAAACTTAAATATGTTAAATTTCTCCACAAAAAAAAAAAACCAAAATTTAAACCATAAAAAACCAATGCAATAGGATAATAAACACTTACTTTATTTTGGGGTAGAAGTTGACGTTGATTTGTTTAAGGTTGATGAAAATCGCACTTGGAGGGAGAAAATTCGATTTTGAAAACAAGAACACGCTGGTTCTGTGTTCTGGTTTGTGTTGTTCCTATAACAGCACACAACGTGACTCACGCTGATATGTACCGAGCGTGACTTAAGTCACGCATGGGTATTTTGGTCGTTTTCTTCATGAGTGAGCAATTTTGTTTGTGGGAAGAGCAATTTTCTAAATAACCTAGCAAATAATTTAGATTCAAAAGAACCTAGCAAATAATTTGATCCAATTTCTTACACATCATCAATATTTTACACGTGAAAATTAATAACTTATACATTATACACAGACATACACATCAGCAATCTATCAGCCATTTTGTGTATAAGTAAGCATATCAACCATTTTGTGTATAAGTAAACATAGGGACTAGGCTGATATGTTAGTCGATCCCTTATGATTGTAAGAATTATTTTAGACCTTTCCTTAGGTGATGGACTGTTTGGGGTCGTCATGAAGTTTTTCTTGTTGTTAGGGACTTAATTAGGATTTAGGAGTACTTACTCTAAAAAATTATACAATTTGTTGATTTTGTTAATACTTGACACATGTTAATTTTGATGCTTAACTACATGGTACTCTAATTTTGATAATACCGGTAATCATGTTAGGTTTTTACAATGAAAAAAGTGACCTGAGTTTGCAGGTATAGTGCAACACTAACTTCATTGGATGATTAGATTCTACGCTCGGTATTCTAAAAAAGACATTTCAGTTTTACTGTTTCTGAACCCCACAGTGTTCAGTTCAGAGACAACAGTGATTCTAAACCTTGGCATTGGACCATCAGATTTGCTTCAAACTAATTAAATACAACCCACCATCAGTACTGTACATACCAATCTGTGTTCGTGTATATGAACGTGTGTGGTGTGGAATTCAGCAAAAATATATATAAATAAAAACAACAAATATATATGTATAGTATTTCATGCACACCATAGACTTGCAATTAAGATAGTACATATGCAAAACGGTCATCTAATAGGGTCGCATTGCAGCCACCACGATTGTGAGTATATTTGCTCTCTAAAATCTCAAATTTATCTCATTATCAACTCTTTATTAGTTTAAAACATCTCTAATCATATACACTACAACTACAATATTGTGGATGCATCACCTGATGTCGTCTTCAATTTAAAACTATCATCGTATAATGGTCAACATCAACTATATACTATATATATAATAAGTCAATAATCTAATAGGGAAATTTATAAAAAAATAAAATAAAAAATCTAATAGGGGAAATTGAACAACAAAAAAGTAGGTTGTTATAGATCTAACTGAAAGAGAAAGTTAATTAAAGTAGTCCATAGAAAGAAAAAAAAAGGCAAACTAAGAATATAGAATTATCTCACATTCTCACTCCATCTTATACAAAACAGAGCGAAAAGGAAGCAAATAAATGAAAAAAAACATCATATGACGATACCATAGAACCATCGCAATCAAAAACATCTTCTACATCATTATCATTGGTCTTGACCGTCCTAGCTCCTTTACTAAATCTATTATTATAACATTATTATTATTATTTTTCATTTTAATTTTCATCGGGTAAAGTCATGAACGAGGCTTGTTCTATCAGTGACATTGAGTCTCCAAGAGAGAAATGAATGCCATTTTCAGAATCATGATTGGTTTCATCAATGAAACGTAACTCATTGGTCATTGCTGGAGAGAAGCACTGCATCTTCTGATTATGTGGTTGTACATACCATGAGTTGTTGTGATGGTGGTGGTTATACATCGGAGCTGATTCCATTACGCCGATAGATGGCGCTGCCGGTGTGCCAGCGGCAGCAGTTGCTCTTCTCTCTTCCTTCTTGAATCTGATCCCACATGCATTGCAGAGTGACTGTAATTCCATTCAAATTGAAACTATTAAAAGTTTGAAATAGAGATAGAAAATTCTCCTAAATTATATTCTCCTATGAAATAATATTTTTCTCCTATGAAATTATATTCTCCTATTAATAGCAACATAAAATGTTATATTTCATGTTGCTATTAAAATGTTCATATTTTATGTTTAGTACTATCCTTGATTGGTATTTGCAAAAAATAAGTATTGAGTGATATGATCCTAATTTATAAGGACTCCTAAAGATAGTAAACTTGAATGAAAATATTGAAAAGGTTACTTAGTTTTTGTTGTTTTTCTAAATTAATTAAGTATATGTTTGGATTTGCGGTGTATTTGGTAGAATCACGCTGCCACCATGTATAATTTCAGAAATATCATGTGATACCAAACGTGCACTACATTATATATGCGCTCAAGACTAATCCTCAGAGTTTAAGAAACTGACCTCTCCTACAAAAAAAAAAAATCATACAGATTGAGCATATTTGAAAACCGACTTAAAAGATTTATTTGAGTTTATATACTGAAATAAGCATTTTGTGTCATTGTGAATGATAGCTTATATTAAAACAATATATGACATTTCTATAAGTGGTTTTAAGTTTATATAGGAGAGAGACATGAAAACTTTTATAACAAGTGTTTATGCTATAAGCCATTACCTCTTAACTAATATGTTTATCTTAAGGGAGCCTAGATGATTAAGATACGTATATTTGGAATGTATATAGTTATATATTTAGAGTATTTTTACCTTTGGGCCTCGTGGGCCGTTCCTCCAAAGCGGTGTGGAGGTGGTGTCACAGTTTGCACATCTACGAGCAAGAAGAGAATCATTGTTGGAGTTGTTGTTATTATTTGTACTTGCACGTGTTGCCTTTGTTTGTGACTGAGTACTGTTGTACTGTTTAGGTGTTAGCAAATCCCAACAGAAATTTTTGACAGAACGACGTTCATGTCGGCTTCTTTTCTCTTCATCTTCAGTGAAACGAGTGGATGGTGTTCCAAGCGAAAGAGTACAATCAACTGAAGAAGATGAAGATGGAGTGAAGCAATAGGTTTCAGGTTCATCATAAGGTTTAGAGAATAACATTGAGAAAGAGTTGTTTTGTCCATGAAACATACCACATGAACAGTGTCCCATCACGTGTTGCCCTTGAGATGAACGATGCATCATTTTTTGTGAGAGAATCAATAGGGAAGAAAGTGAAAAAGAGTAATGAAAAATGAATGGTTTGAAGGGCTTTTTAGAGTAGCTAGAGAAGAGTGAATAGGAATTGTTGTAATAATAAAAGGTTTGAAATATTGCAAGAAAGAGTACACTATGAGAAGAGAGAATTGTCTTGTAGTGTTTGAAGATAATAAAATGGCGAAATACTAGTCAGCACCTGCAGTCCACGTTGTCGTTAATTGCAAATGGAGGCATGTACATACAAATACAAAATATATATAGTAAAGAAGATAAATAGAGAAGAGTTTGTATAGTTTTTAAATTTTAGACCAGAAGAGGGACCCAATAAATTAATGAAATGAAGGGTAAGTCAGGGAGTGAGTGTGATTGTAGGGTATATAGGCAAAAAAAGTTTGAGTTTCTATATCTCTGCAGAATTACTGTTTATGACTTCATCATGTATGTATGTATGTATGTATGTATGATTTCTTCTTGCACATAGTAGTTTGAATTTATACTAGTAGGACACTGCTAGAAAGATAAAGACAGGGTTGTGTAAGTGTAAGTGTAAGTGTAATGTGTGGTACTCCATTTGGATTTGGGGTGTGTAATGTGTATGATGGGTTGGTCAAAAGAGCCCACGTGACTAGAGGGAACGGTCTTCAATGGATCTATCTGCAAGGTTTTTCTCCGATCACGAGGCTTTATTAGTGTCTCAAAAACCTCTGTCCGTATCCGTATCTCTGCCTCACTCTGTCACTGCCACCCTCCCAAGGAAAATGGAATAGTTTTCCCTCCTTTCCCCAACCTTAACTTCACTCTCACGCTCCAATCTCTTAACTTCACTCTCACGCTCTAATCCCAATAATGCTTATTTACATTACATACTCTATGCTTTGCCTCATTTTCCCAAAGAATATTTATGTATTTAGACCAAATTTTGAATTAAATACATCAATTTTATTTGACTCACTTTAGTTGGTGTATTTACAAAACAACGTGGATATTGACACAAAAATCAAAACAAACAAAAAATGATTAAAAAACCACATTATTTAGTATATCTTTTCTTGTCTTATAAATTGTCAAAAAAAATTGTTCAAATAATATTTCTCATTACCGGTCCATGATTCTTTTATTAAGGACTCTATTGTGTAAAGAACAACATAGACTCGAAAAGATAGTTTATAATGGATGAGGTTACATTTGATGGTGGGATGGTTAGTTAGTTTAATAAATGTTTAGTGTTTTATAAAATTAGCAATCAAAATAAATATGAAATGCAATAAAAATGGTATATGTTTAATTAATATTTATTTATACTCAATTAAGATAACACGAGTAAAGTTGAAAGAGAACATCAAAAAAGAAATTAGTAAACTATAAGTTATAAAATAGGTTTGTTATAAAGTTATAGTAAAAAGAAATTATAAGCTTGTGAGAAAAAATAGTTATAAAAAAATATACTTCTTTTTGTCATATGAACTTATAAACTATAAGTTATCCGTTATAAGTTTAAAATTGTATCTTATCAAACAAAATCTAACGTTTTTTTAGGGGAAATGAAGTCTAACATGTCACTTAAGTTACACACTTCCTGGATTAATAAGTTACATATAAGGATATAACGTTGTGTTATTTGAACAACCATTTGTATAACAACTTATGAGACACCATAGATTTACAAAGAAAAATAGGCATTAACACGAAAATTAAAGCAATAGAGAGAGAAAGTAGAAATATAATATGAATAAGAGAAAGAAAATTGTCATAAAATTGTTATGCAAATATCATTTCTCAAGGATATATTAGCTGAAAAATGTACCAAATACTTCATGGATATTTTAAAATGACAAATACTAAATGATGTAAAGGATTTTTTTTAACGAAAACGATATAAAGGATTTGAACCTCGTTGAGTCAGCATTGTATTTCATTTTCACATCATTGGTATATATTTTAAAATGACAAATATGACAACTAAATATTTAAATGTGACACTTAAGAGTTCAATTTTTTTTCTCTCCAAAACAACAAATCAAACCAAATTGACGGATCTAAAAACGCTTTGATGAGATGACACGTCTCTTCTAACTTAATCAAGGTATTGGGTTTGAATCCAATCTTAGACAGCGTTAAAATTTTTGGGGGGAGTTTGTCGTCCATTTGAATCTCACAAGACTCTGCAGTTGCACAACACACAAAAAAAAAACATATCGAAGGATTTTTTTTTTCTCCAAGACCGATAACTTACACCCCTACTAACATAAAATATAAGGTTTTTGTTAGACTTAATGTTTTTTTACAAAGAGTTTTCCTTTGATATATACCTGTAGAGATATAAGGATTTTATTATGCTTGATTTTTTTTTTTACAATGAGCTTTCAGTTGACAAGCGGTTGGAGTTGAACTTGATTTATTACATGCGATTCAGCCTCTCTATATAAACAAAAAACGCCACATAGAATTAAAATGATATATAATGGACTTTCACCCAAAAAAAAATGACAGTGATGAGGGTGCCAAAATAATTGTGATGGCTTGTCATATTTCAAATTCACCTTAGTTACATAGCATGAAAAAATATTTGTGTTTGCCTCCACACACATGATTAACGAGAGTGTGGGATATGCCAAATTAATGGGCAATGGGAAGCATCTTTTATGTACATGAGACGATATATTTTTCAACAGAACAATGACCACTCCTCAAACATCCCCTCCGTTAGTAGTTATAATAGGCCATCGCATCCAATCCAGCAGCAACAAACAATCACAACAACAACCAGTTTTTTCTTCTATCTGTGGCCACCCGTACTGTGGGAATCACGTGAATGAATCTAAGCCAAGCTCGTCATGATAGTAACCTCGTGCCTGGAATCTAAAACCCATCACAACTTTGCTTTTTTGGAGCAGTTGCTTATGCGAGAACAGTGTCATGCCAGTACGTAGTAGTATAATACAAGAATGCTTTTAAAAGTTAGTTCATAAATTCTAGAGTGAAAACTCAATGTCATTCTTGACAAATATCTAGAGTGAAATCTCAATGTCATTCTTGACGATCTATGAAGCCCGGATACGGATACGGGTGCGGGTACGATACGATACGGGTACGTGGATACGCGGAATTTTTTAAATTTAGGATACGATACGGCTAAGATACGTTAACAAAATTTTTATACTAAAACTTATATGTGTGTAAAATACTTAAAGAAAATAAGCATTGATTACCCTTCATTATTATATGTATGTAAAGTTTTCTTATAAACCATATTATATATAATTTTAAGTGGTTCATCGAGAAACAATTCTACTGATGCATATCTAAAATTGAATCATATATATCTCTACTGAATTTTTACAACAATGTCTCACTTATTTACCTTTCATCTTTTCTAGGATACGTACGTGTGAAGTATCTTATAAGTATCATAGTGTATCTATGAAGTATCCTATAAGTATCAGATAAAATATTTTTTAAAAATTAAAATAATTAATTCCGATACTTTGTGGGTACGTATCCGCGAGTATCCGTGGAGTATCGGTATCCGATACGTATCTGATACGGGTACGTCTCCATTTTAGAGTATCCGGGCTTCATAGTTGACGATAATATGTGCCTAAAGAAAATTAGATGTGATAGTGGTGGATTTTGCCCAAAATATTGTGAAAAACGGTAAATATTAACTAAAATATTATAATTGAAATTCATAAAAATCATATATAACTTCATTCAAAAAGTGTCACCGCAACTACTCCAACACAAAATTAAAGCTTCAAATATATATTTACCAACTAGATTGTATATCCTAACCTTAGAGAATTAAAACTAGCCTACTTAAATGCTTGCATGTGTGAATGGAGGGGTACCAGACACATTATGTGTGTAAAATAAAATTATATCAAGAGTATTTTGGTAATTTTTTATATAAAAAATTGGAGGGGTGCTATGACTCCTATGGGTCTCTTAAGAGATCCGTCCCTGGATGTGACAATGTTTAATCGGTACAAGTTGGTTTCACATTTAATGACTTAACTTTTTTAATGTAAATTAATTATTACTCTTTTTTAATGACTAACTTTGGTTTCACATTTTTTTCTTCTTCCTAAAGTCCACAATAGGTCTTCGCTCTAATTTTAATAATTAATTTTAATTAATTATTACTCTTTTTTAATGACTAACTTTGGTTTCACATTTTTTTCTTCTTCTTAAAGTCCACAATAGGTCTTCGCTCTAATTTTAATTGCAATTAATCCCATTAGTAGATTTTTTAATGTAACTTTTATTTTGACCTCAATCCACATTTGGAGTCTTGTGTAAATCCATCGCGATTTCATCTTTTGTAAATGACGTATCCGGATTTTGGAGTGTGAAATGTTGCTTGTAAATTATCATTAGTCTTGATTCTTAAGTAATGTGAGATATTTTTTACTGTGCTTAAATAATAGCCCACAATCGTGGCTAAGTGACTGACTAAAGGGTGTCTTTGCTCTCTTGTGTTGTTTAGACCTTCGTTTCTCACAAATAGTCGTTAATGATTCATATTAGATTTGATATCTCGACTGGAGTACATGCATACGATAAGGGGTGATCGTTGAACTCCACAATCCACATATCAAGAGGAGCGAAAACCCACTTGAGTTGACATGGTGGTGTTAGTTTGGGACCTTGGAGTGTGCTCCTCTCAAGTCTCAGGTTCGATTCTCTTTAGTGTCAATTTTAGTGGGATGGTTTAATTTCTTCAAAAATAAAAATAAATAGAGGAGAGAAGTACCTGGAAACAAACTTGGATGCTGAAGTTGGTATTTGATTGAGTAGAGTGAAAAGTGATTTATTATAAAATAATGCGTGTACCTTTTTCTGAGGATTCAGGCGAATAATTAAGGTTAAACTTCGTTGAGATAATCTCGGTGTGATCCTCGGGTCTTCTTGTGATATTGATCACATGGTGTTTGTTAGTTGAGAATGTACCCTAGCGTGGATTTGCACTGCAACACTTTAGGGTGTTTCCTTTAGGCTTTGTTTGCAAGTTTGAAGGAGAAGGGAGGGCTTTTGAAAAAAAAAATTGAAGTAGCAAATGGAAGAAATAAACAACTTTGGGTCTGCGAGTTCATTTTTCTTCATTATACAAAATCCTCCTAATTTGGAGGAATTAAAAAATTGTATTGGAGGATGATTTTTGAAGGTTGTTGAGAGTTTATATGAATTATTCAAATTCAATCTATGTTGTTATAATATTGTTAAAATTAAAAATATATTAAGCATAAATATTAATATATTATTCTCTAAAAAAAACACTTTTTTGAAGGAAAAATAAAATAAAAGATTTATCCATTTTCCCTTAAGTTTTTCGCCTCGAAAGCCCTTTTCTTCCCTTCCCTCCCCTCCAAACTCTCAAACAAAGATTTAGAAAAATCTAGTTTGGATTGGACATATAAGTTGGAGTTTAAAGTATTAATCCAGCTCTGTAGAAAAAATAATTATTAAGAATAATATTAATAACCAATTTTTATTAAATACCCCAGCAAACTTAAATATTGTCCTTTTATATTCAAAAGCACAAAGGTGTGTACTATCTCCATTTTTAAATATAAGATTGATGTTTATTTTTATAAAAAGATAGTCAAGTAACTTAAGCCAAGAAGTTGTCGATTTTATAGTTTGACATGTCATCTTTTTGAATTGTTGGACCAATAATTATTTTGTTAGGCATTTCTCTAACAATCACTCTCTTTTATTATGTAAAATTAATGTGGATCCCACCGTTGTACATTGACTTATTTTCTAAGTGTGAGGTTCACATTAATTTTATTTAATAAGAGAGTGAGTGTTATAAAGAGAATGTTGTTATAACGTCTCGTATACCAATATTACATGGATCCAAGTAGAATCATAATGTGAACTTTTTTTGTTAAGTAATCTAATTGTTATAATTCACTTTTTAAGGTGAATAAGTGAGGTGTTTGAGGTTCGAACATCAATGTTTGCATATAACAATTTATTTTCTCTGTCAACTGAGATATGTTCACGAGAATATCAAAATGTGAACTCTAATTCGAGTTTTGTGGATAAAAAAATTATATTATATATAACTAAAAGAATATACTTTACTAAATACGATCAATTTAATTGTCGACAAAATCTATAGATACTTTGCAGAAATAACGTTATTAAAACAAACTAGTGACTCTACAAACATTTTCAAAACAAAATTATTATAACTCTAATTGGCCAAGTGTAATAATAACTTAATTAAATTATAGATAGATGAGAGAAGATCATGAGATTTTGATAGATTTTGGGTGGCAGTAAGAAAAAGATACAAAGAGAGAAAGTGAAAAAGGTATCTGAGATGTGATACTCTGCAATGATCAAAGCAACGTTGCTTCAAATACTTGGCTTACTGAGGAGTGTCATGTCCACTAGAGAGAGAGAGACGGTTTCTTTGGGTCAAAGATAGTAAGTAGAATAGAACAAAGAAAATAACAAAAGTGTAGCTAAACTATAGAGTTTTTTAAAAAGAAAAACAGAGAGAGAGAGAGAGATAGAGGTACTATACCCCACCACATAATCAATCATAACCAAGCCCAAACAAAAGAAAGTCCTCTGGAATATCGATAATTCGATGGAAAGATTCAAAAACATTCATTCACGGAGAAGAGTAAGAATCAGATCGTATTGAGATTGATGAAGTTCGACAAACGGGACGACCACCGCTTTTCAAAAGATGCTCTCTATTCCCTTTGTAAACTACGATGATCAAATTTAAACTATTACTATTCATTAACCCAAGAAACCAATTCACGTTACATTACATTATCAAAACTTTTTTTTATTAGGTTAAGGTTCATATGTATCTCATTGTTTCACAAATGGGTCTCATAAATAGTGTTACGATTTACATCATAAATCATATAAGAGTGGGTATTGGGAATAAAAGAACAAATTATTAGTATTAGAAAGCTAATGTAATACATTCACAACTAATCTCATGTGTTAGGGTCGAAAATGAAATCTAATACAAATCTTCAAGACTAAGAATTTGTGGGAACTATACTGTCTGAAAATGTGGAGTTAAGGTCTCCGCATTTCTCAAAGAAATGAAGAACTCTATTTGAAAAATGTAGACACATACGGACTTATAAATATTTAAATATAAATTGATGATAATGGAACTCACTGAGTGAGATTTATCTTATTTTTATGTATATACCTCTTTAAATTAAACTCTATGTTTTCGAAATGAAAATGTTAACTTATTAAGGAACTACATATAGTAATTATCTTAAAATTATGTTTTAAAAAAAAAATTGTTTGACAAGGTATATTCAAATTCAAGTACAAAATTACTTTTTTACAATACAAAATTTTATTTTGGAATTCTTTAACTTGTGTCTTTAGAATACAAGTTAAACAAGACTTAAAAAATATGTTGTTCTACTTCATAAGAAAGATTAAGAACATCATTTTTTTAACATTCATTCTCTTATAGTAGGAAACACATATGAGTCTCACTATTTTATGTGAAACTCAATTTTATAATATAAAAAATATATGAGTTTCATCCAATAAAAAAGTGAACTCTAAAATAATGTTCATGTGTTTAGAGATTAGATAAGTTTAAATTAAATAAAATAAACAAACAAACTCTGAAGTGAGAATGAGATAGTGCTAGCATTATTTCTCAATCTAAGATTTGCTTGATCATATATCCATTTGATTTTCATTGGATTCAAAGATACTAGTACCAATGTACCAACCGAAAACGAGGGTGAGCGTGCATGATGCCATTACCAGTCACCGCCTCACAACACAACCGCAGTTTTGCACGGTCTTATATGTAATGCTCTTGTTAATCATCATGTTACGTGGCTCGTTGGATTTTGTGGGACTCACCTTCTATAGTGTTCCATTTTCCCAATGTATTAGGCCATAGAGCCAAAATAATTTGCCAAAATCGTATCTAACCCCCAATCCGATCAAAATTTTAAAATCAATCATGTCAATAATCAAGAAGAGTTGTACTCGTGGAGTACGTGTTTTAAATACCAGCTCAGCCATTGATTAACAAGTCATATGATTATCTGTTCCAATAACTAGACTATTGCTTGAACTGTAGGATAGAATAAGATTAAATTGGATGACTTGGTTTTTATAGAAAACTTGTATAGATATTAAATTAGATAAATGAGTCTTTCTAAAATAGTGTAAAATTTGAGTCATCCAGTTTAGCCGAGTCAGTTGATTTTAACCGATTTGTGGTTGAGGTGATGTCTTTCTAATTCAAATGCACCAGATTAAATGTTGTGTTTATAAATATTGGTTTTGTCATTCAAAAAACTTAGTGGTGCAGCTTGTTGCTTGACTGTCTTTCATTAAAAAAAAAGAAGAATTTTAAGCATGCTAGGATTGAACTCTAAACCTCATTTTTAAAGTCATTATCTGTCTCAATCCATACAATTGGGTTTCACCTCAACGGCCATACTAGTTAGTACTCAATTTGTTCCTTTTTAGTTGTGTTTTTAGGTATTGCATACTAATAATTAAATTGTATTTCTTTTAATAGAATTATTTTTTTTTTCTTTGATGCTCTTAACACTTTATCAGCAACAAATATTTAAAGATTTAAAGATATTAACAAATCAATAACTAATGTTACAACGAATTTCAAAAGTGACAAATAATGAAAAACTAGGGGAGTATATAATACCTGATTTGGATCATTTTGCCTTTTCTTCCTCATGTGACGAGAAAGATAGATATAAAAGTGCATACAAATAATTTTAATTTCTACACAAAAACAGAATTGCTCTTGTCTATCTCTCCTTTAACATAGGGAAAAGAAGGAGAAAGAAAAATGAAAGGATCCAAATTCTATAATATCATCAACCAAAATGCCATACAAAAATAACATATACCAATTCCTTCAAAAAAAAAAAACATATACCAAGATGTCATGTGGGTATAGTACAAGAATTTCTTATATTGCATGCATGCAAATGTATTCAACAATATCTAGAGCATCACTTACATATTTTTATTAGAAATGTCATGTGAAGTATAAAACAAACAACACAATTATTACTAAAATAAACTTTGGGAACGAATAAAATTGCATTCCTCAAAAGCAACAACATACAACTGGAATGTTTGTCTTAGTAGGGGTTAGGGATATTTTTATTTTTCCTTTTGGGTTCAAATTAGATCCCATCGAGACCATACACCTTTTTAGCTTGGTAAATTGGGATTTTAGTGGTCCAGTGATTATGTTGTTGACGGGGATATTGTTCTTTGGCATAACCCGGCAGTATAAGGCTTTCAAAGTATACCAACATTGAAGAATAAGAATAACAGAAGTAAAACAAAAATTAAAGTAGTAAACCAAGGGGGAGGCAAGGACCAACATTTTAGAAAAGGGATGAGAAACCTCTAATAGGGGCATCCTACCTAAAAAGTTTGCTTATTGTCCGTACCATAACATCTGAGATCACAATCTGTAACCTCTAATTGTCTCCCTCCTCTGGTGATCTAAACTTTTTGGTCAAAGGTTTTTAAGCCATTTTATATAATATATGTGCCTCAAAAGAACATTTCTTTATCTTTTCCGGTTTTTATGTTGTTATTATATGTTGCCATTGCCCATTTGTCGTTCATGTTAATTGAAGTGATTATGTTTAAAGGCTTATACAAATAAGTCTTTTTTTAGCTTAAGTACTTTGGTTCAGGTGAGTATATATCTTTGAACAATAATTGATTTTTTGTTTGACTAAAAAATGACGTTTATTTATTCAAATTGATAGAGTACGTCGAAAACAAACACAAATTCAAACATTGTTAAGGACGGAAAAATGATGAATTTGCTAGCAAACTCGTAAACCCATGTTAATAGAATAAAACAACAAAAGGCCTAACAAAATCAATGTGACTGAAATACTCATGGCTTTGGATCTGCAAATTGTTGACGTCCAGGTCAGTGATTGAATCTATTATTGATCAAAGTTGATCTTTCAATTTGAATCAAACAAACACTTTAATAAGACGGAAAATCAAACAATGGTGTTTTAAGAAAAAAAAAAAGAACAAAACAATATTGCACTCAAACGACGAAGTCACGAAAAAAAATGCAAAGAAAAGAATTAAAACTTGATTTATATGAAACTGCTTAGATTAAAAGAGGTTAAAAGTTTATTCATATGAATCATTTGAGATAAAAGTAAAAAAAAAAAAAAAAAAGAGAGAGAACCAAGTCACTCTATCTCAGGTGAATAAAGAAGAAGGAAGTGAAAACTATCTAGAACTTCTCTCTAAGATGAAACTAAGACCGGGCGAAAGAGAGGGTGCCGTTTAGGGTGGGAGACCGCATTAGGTCTCCTACGGTAAGAGACTTCAGATTTTTTTTTTTGGAACATTTTTTTTTTCATGCTATTTGTCAAGAAAATCAATATCACGATCTGATGTAAATAACGAACGGTCCGTGTGACTTTCGCATCAGATTGTTTTTAACATCGTGCGTTTTAGCGTTTTGATGTTAAAGTCAGTAAATTTCGCACGGTTCGTGCGTTTGTTGCCCTAGACCGTGCGTTTTTTGCACTAGACCGTGCGTTTTTTGTACTAGACAATGCGTTTTTTGCAATACATGCATTTTTTCTTTCTCTCTCTTGACAATTCAAATTTGCAGCAACCCACAACAAAGGAGCTTGAATCATTGATGGTCTAGTGGCAAGAAAAGAAACACGGTTGAATGGAGGGGGTGTTGGAGAGGGGCGCACACTGCAGCAAAAATCTGCACCAAACAATGTGGGAAGAAGAAAAATTCTCTCTTTAATTGTTGAAAGATTTGCTTTTTGGTAGTAATTTTGAAGGGGTGTGTTCTTGATTGCAGATGTAATATTTTCTCTTAAGTGCATATGAAAGTGTGAATCCTATTATTGCTTTGTTCTTTATCGGATATCAAAGATTTGTTCTTTTATCTTTAATGAATTTATGAAACTATGAATCCCTATTATTTAATGGGCTTGTCTGAAAATATGAATACCATTCTTCTTTAAGTTCATGCCATATCTTGGCACTAATTTTTCAGACACAAGGACAATTAGTTTAATATAACGTTAGATTGAAGAACAATGAAGGCCAATATTGAATTTTACATGACTGATAAATCTGCACTTAATGTTTTTTATATTGTGGAGAAAAAAACAAAGAGTTGGAGAATGAGATTGGAAGGGGTGAGTGAACAGTAATCTGAGAGGACTGGAATGGATGGTGTGAGTGAACAGTAATCTGAGAATATTATTGATATTGTGAGCAGTAAACTACATCCTAGAGCTCATATTCATTTTGAAAAGGAAAAAAAAAACAGCTCTCTCACGGTAAGAGACATATACAGGTCTTCTACCGTAGCCTAAGCCGAAAGGGAGAAGTAAGTATAGTTAAATAATAACCGACCCCCCTTGTTAGTTTTTTTTTTTTTGACAAGTCCCCCCTTGTTAGTTAGTATTCCATTTTTTAATTTTGAACGGTAAAATCAAATATACTCCCAAGGCAAAGCAACAATAAATGAAGTAAATAATTAAGGATAAACAGCCATTTTGATTGTTGAATGAATGAAATGTTGTCATTATAGTGCTGGAATGTATAGAAATTTTAAATACATTTGTAAATGTCTCTTTTATTAGATAGTATTTTGGTCCTAAAATATGTTTTTGGGTGGTCAAATTAATTCTCCAATATATCTTTTGTTGGTAAACTTAGTGCATTAAACCAATAACAATCTTGACAAAAAAAAAAAATAAACCACTAACAAAAGACGAGCTAGAGATGTGTTTGCAGTTTCCATATAATTAAGGACTATAAGGTCAACATCTCATACATTTGAAGATCAAAATTTACGTTTACTTGAATAATTAATTAATTAATTAAGTAATTTGTATCTAAGAAAGCATCACCATGAAAATTTTATCTGTGTAAAAATAAATAATTACACCGCATTATTTTTAAGTTTATTTGCACTAATTTGGTCTCACGCTTACGATAATGGCCTCTGATTCTAAAATTGAACTTTTTTTATTTCTCAGAGTATCATATTTTTTGTTAAAAAAATTGTGATTTTTTGTCTTAATTATATATATTTAGAAAAGAATTATAGTGCTCGATTTCTTAATTTGATTAAAAAATATAAATAAAATATTTGAAGAAAAAGTTTGTTTAAAATGAGAAATTTATATATCTTAGCTAAAGGAGAATATGAAACGACTTTTATGATGATGAGAGTTTTTTTTTGGACGAGACAAACATCACATGAATACTTTATACACACAAAAACGAGATCATGAGTTTGAGCTTTGGTAACAAAGAAAAAATGTCAAGTCTAACAATTTAGATAATGTCAATTGAGTTAAGTCTTAAGAACTTTTTCCTTTCTTTCTATTAACCAGTGCGGAATTACTATGAGATTATTTTCCGTTATAAACAAATATAAACATTCAAATTTTATTATATTGAAGTAGATGATATGTTTTTTTCTCCCTTCAATTGTTTTTTGGGGTCAAATTGCTTCAATTGCCGGAGATTTCATTAAGATTCGTGTTATTTCTAGCCCATAAATATTTGTTGAAGAAGTCAAACTAGCTCATAAAAATTGGTCCCAAAAAGAATTGAACTTGAAATCTTGAAAATAACACACTTCAAGGTCCCTAGCTAACACCGTCAGACAAATCCAAGTGGGTTACAGTAGACTTGTTCTTTCTTTAAAAAAATGGTGGATTCGTACCAAAATGGTGGCCTTAGTTTTCTTAGGCATAGATGGCATTATTTTCAAAATTTAGGACATATGATCTTTATAAAAAATAAATTTTAGCAGTATATTGGGCTTGTCTCTTTATATGTAATCAAACTCATGAGCTTATTGGTCAGAAAATTGCTCTACTCCCTTTGATTTTTGTTCATTCCCACCCCAAACTTCTAAAAATAATCTCAGCGTGAGTTAACTCATGCTCGGTATCCAGCGTGAGTTAACTTGCGCTAATACCAGCGTGAGTTAACTCACGTTACGTTATTATATAGCAGACAACATTTCATTTCTTCCATTTCACAACATTCAATCTCTAAAACTCTCTCAAATCATCCAACGCCAAATTTCGTCAAATTCAAATCAGCCACCACTACAATAACAAGTAAGTTTTCATAATTCATTGACATTTTATGTTTATATGTTACATTTTTGCTCTTTAATTAGAAATGTTTTAGTTTTAGGGTTTATGTAAATTTTGATTTTTTTGGTAGGAAATGATTAAATGTTTACATGTAAATGCTATGAATCCTTGTTAGACTAGATTTAAGTTGATTAAATGTTTAGATGTTTGTATGTGTATGTTTTAGTTTTTTCACTCCAAGTGTTTGATGAAATGTTTGAATGAGTTTTTCTTTGATTGTTTTTAATTTCTTATGGTGTAGATCTGAAGCAATAGACATTTATCCAGTAGATTCAAACACGATGTTAGTTGCAGTCTGATTCAACGATGGAAAATCCAATCTGTTCAGGGTTCAGGTTGATATCACGTTAGTAGATCTGAAGGATCAACCAGATCAAATCAACCGACGACTCAACCTCAGAGACACAAGGAGGGTGAACGGCGTTGGGTATCGACGTCCATCAAATAACTCAGCCGGAAGATTGCAGTTCATCCAGATGATGCTCACGGACGACGACGACGTGAGGAGCATGTTCTCGATATTTGGTCAGCACAACATGTTCTCCACGATCGAGTTGGATGTTTCGTTGCTGAGATCTTTTGAAGATATTCTCAAGAGTTTGATTCGGCCAGATGAAGATGTTTGGTTGTATTAAATTGTGTTATTATGTTGTGTCATTATTTTGTTGGAATTAAGTTTATTTCATGGTAGTTTGCTGAAAATGTTTGCATTAAAGTGTCTGATACTTAGTGTAAAGGTTTGCAAGCCTCTTTGAAAACTCAAAAGAATAAATAGAACACGTATTGTATTCGACCGAATCAACTATATAAGTTCTCACATCGAATTCATACGTATAAGATGAGTGTGACAAACGTGAATGCATTTCTAAGATGTTGTTTTGAGCTTGATCATGCTCCTCTGTCAATTGAAATTGTCAGTTGGCAGAGCAGTAGAATTAAGTTCAAAAGAATATATTGAAATGCATTTGTGTTTGTCACTACTCATCTTATATGAGGGAATTCAATGTGAGAACCTATATAGTTGATTTGGTAGAATAAAAAAATGTGTTCTTTTCATTCTTTTGAGTTTTCAAAACGACTTGCAAATTTTAACACTAAGTATAAGACACTTTAATGTCAACATTTTGAGCAAACAACCATAAATTTAATTTTAATCCAACATCATGATGATACAACATCCTTTGGGAAAATATAATGTAACACAACGCTTCGTTTATTGCCCGATTTGAACAGAGATGAAATTAAAACTAAATAAATTTGCCGTATTCTATTGTTTTGGAATTGATTTTGCGTACTTGTTTATTTTTAGTTAGGATTTATTTTGGAAATGAATGAATTGATCTTTCTAAGACATGCTTACCATTGAGCAAATAAATATTTTTAAAAAATGTAGTGAATGATTGGGAATTAAAAAAAATGAACATAAGGTATTGTGAGTGATTAAATGAATGTGGTAAATGAATGTAGTGATAGCTGATGATGTATATTGTGAAAAATGCACGTTCATAGGCTTAAAAAAAGAGCATCTCTAACAAAAATGTTGTTTTGTTAGCCTGCGTCAAACTGGTGCATGTTAACTCACGTTGGGTACCAACGCAAGTTAACAAACGCTGAGTACCGAGCGTGAGTTAACTCAAACTGAGGTTATTTAGGGAAAATCAAGGTGGGAATGAGTAAAAACCAAAGGGAGAAAAACAATTTTCTATTGGTATTGACTCAAATGGATTAGGCTTATGGCAAGCCTATCAACACCTCTATTTTTGCTAAAACGCATGTTCTCTTTTCTTAAATATCTTTTTAAAAAAATAAAAAATAATATCATAAACACGCTCTCTAGCATACATTGCAAATACTCTCTTTTATTTATTAAAATTTATGTGGAACCCATCAAAATATATGGGTCACATGAATATGGTAGGTCCGTATGAATTTTACTAATAAAAAGAGAGTATATTGAAACATATATGTTAGAAAATGTGTGGTTAGCACTTATCTTTTGTTAAATTTATTTATGGTCTCTGTAAAGTTAATGGCTTATAAGTTTAGTTTTGTTTAAATTTTTATTGGTTTATTAGTCTCTCATAGTTGAGTCGTTTCTAAAATTGGTTGTTACTGTTCATTTGTTGTTGGTACGAAAACATGATGATGACATGTATATCTGTGCTGACATTTTAAATTATGTAATAATAAGACGATTTAATAATTTTAGCAACTTATAATACTAATGACAAAACTAAAATATTATTACAATACTAATGACATGGAAATAAAAATTACAAATAGATAATAGAATTTAAAGTGCAATAGAGTACTAAAATATTATTACAAAACTAATTTAAAGTGTATTATAGCATTAAAATATTTCTATAATAATTTAAAGTACAATACTACTTATTTTGTCTGTGCACAATAATTTCATTGTGGATTGTGTTTCGAACGTGATCCATCTTTGATGACGAAGCTACAATGTAACACCCATATTTAGATTGTCTAGAATCTCATTCAAGCGTTAATTTCGTATTGGATACATTAAATTACAATACATAATTTAAGTTTGAAAGCATACATATGCATAACAAAAGTTGTTACATCGTGTACATAGTACATCACATGTCTAAGGATATATCAGCACTAACTGACGAGTACAAAACATATCTAAAAAGGTCTGATACATGGTACTACATATCATAAGTATCCGAGACATAACATGTTATTATACATAAGTCATAAGCATAAAACTAGCACGATCACACATCAGCCTTCTCCTTACCCTTGTTGGGCCCTACCTGAGTACCTGAAATCAAAAGGATTGGGATGAGACATAATGTCTCAGTGAGCTCCACCTATCCTAGGCTGCATGACAACCTCGGGGAAAACCTACGATTGCCATATTCTAATCTCAACCCATTCTAGGTTTATACATGTTCTTGTCTGCTTTACTGAGTAATCGGGGAAAACTAGATTACTATCTGAATAACTTAGTAATCAAGGGAAAGCTAGGATCACTATCTGGTCACTGACATAGTCGTATTGTATTTATAATCATCTTACTGTTATTATTATGTCAGAGAGTTAGCATGTAACACACAATAATTATCTTGGTTCATTTTACGGAATGCATTCGAGTTGAGTAACCCCGGAGTACATCCCTCTGATAACCGGTGAAAACTCCTATCTGAGGCTAGTCACCGGACTCCTCTTGTCGTCGTGCGGGTCACCATTGCGGAATGCCTCGTCCCACTGGTGTGAACCTCCTGTATCCCACTGGCGTGAATAACAAGGGGACACGACTTATCTGATAAGTTTTAATATAAATTTTGATCTGTTGCGTGAACTTCATGTGTCCCACTGGCGTGAACAACAGAAAGCATGTAACATCCGGTGGCTCCCAATGGGCTGGCCTCCCTATCTTTCAAGGGCCGAGATGCACTCATGGACTTCTCCACCCCCCAAGTGGAGTTTCATGCCTTCCGTGGGAATCGAACCACGTACCCTGGAGGCTATAAGTACATGGCCAATGCATTCCCACTACCAATTGAGCTAGTAGCTCAATTGGTAGTGGGAATGCATTGGCCATGTACTTATAGCCTCCAGGGTACGTGGTTCGATTCCCACGGAAGGCATGAAACTCCACTTGGGGGTGGAGAAGTCCATGAGTGCATCTCGGCCCTTGAAAGATAGGGAGGCCAGCCCATTGGGAGCCACCGGATGTTACAAAAAAGGCGCCTTTTTTGTAACACCCGGGATTCGGCATCTGGGCCCCCGCGATCTCCCGCGATGTACTCATGGACTTCTCCACCCCCCATGTGGAGTTTCATGCCTTCCGTGGGAATCGAACCGTGTACCTGGGGCCTAAGTACAAGTTCTTTGCATTCCCACTACCAATTGAGCTAGTATTGTAATATCCCGCTTAGGACTCGAATATTTATTAATATTGGGACGATGTATCAGAAATGTTTTGAGCAAAGGACAATTTGGTAATTTGACAGTTAATGGATTTAATTATATGGCAAGTGTATATATATATATATCTCGCTTAGAAGTAACAGTTATCGGTGTTAGAAGATTGTAGAGCAAGCAATGGCATTTTCGTAAATAAAGGGAAGGATGAGTTTATTTAAAAAAGAAGGGGGAAGATATTTTCTTCACTCTTCTCTTCCCTCACTCTCTCCAAATCTGGTTTCTCTCCCTCCTCCCCTCACTCTCACGCCCACACCATCCTTGTTATCATCCATCAAAGCCTCACCTAAGCTCTTGTGAGATTTTGCAAGCAAGCTCAAGTGTTGGAAAGCTAGATCAAGAGGAAGAATCAAGAGAAGAGGTAGTTTGAAGCTAGGGTTTGGATTTCAGTTGTAGCAAGCACCATTTGAGAATCAAGGTGAGCTCCCTAGGGTTTTATAACCCATTTGAGAGTTGTTTACTCTTAGAGTAATTTTTATTAAGTGCCCTAGATTATGTTAATTGTTAATCCCTTGTTCCAGCCATGTTTAAATGATTTATAAGCTTAAGAAAATCCTTTTTATGCCATTTGGGAAGCTTGGGTGTGTTGGGATGGGTTGGAATGATGAAAAATATCAATTTTGAGATTTCTGAACCTGTCATGGTCGCTACAGCGACCAGGCAGAATTTTATTCTGCCTACTGTCGCTACAAGCGCAGGCTTGTCGCTTCAAGCGCAGGCTTGTCGCTACAAGCGCAGGCTTGTCGCTACAAGCGCGGAGGCCCAGACAGCACTTGACAGCTTTGCTGTTTTGGGTGTTCTGGGGCGCGTAGGCATGGTTTTTCGCATCCGTTTTCTCCGTAAACATTTTAGAAACATTTACCATCATTCTAACACATTCAAGAGGCTCCCAAAAAGGATGAATATGTATGGAACAAGGATTGAACATTGATTTAGAATAGTTCAGAATTAAAGGGCAAAGCTTAGACGAATGCAGGAACTTCATTACAATGCTTAAGTAAGTTAGGGACGTAGTTTCCCCACTTTAGATAATGACTCATGAGAACGATGAGTCAAGAACCTATTATAGGTTAAAGAGTTTTAGAATGGTACTCATCATGTACCAAGCACAAGATTGAATCTATATTCATAGTTAAGGACCTTTAATAGGTTAAGCATTCAAGAATGCATCAGATATGCAATAGACATAAGTTATATATATAAGAAGAATAAGAACAAGAATTAATCAGATATTAAGTCGTGGCCTTCGTCGTTCACGCCAGTGGGACACGAATGGTTCATGCAAAGTTAAGACTAAGATTATTATTATTAAGTCGTGACTTTCATCGTTCACGCCAGTGGGACATGAAAGGTTCATGCATAAGATTAAAGATTATTTATTCGCGTCTTCCGTCGTTCACGCCAGTGGGACACGGGAGGTATACGCATCAGTTAAGACTTATATTAAGTCGTGTTTTCTGTTGTTCACGCCAGTGGGACACAGGAGGTTCACGCCAGTGGGACGTGTTATTCCGCAAGGATAACCGCACGACGACAAGAGGAGTCCGGTGTTAGCCTGATATGATAGGAATTTTCACCGGTTATCAGGGAATGTGCTTCGGGGTTACTCCACCCGGGGGCATTCCGTAAAATGAACCCAGATAATATTGTTTGTTCAACGCTAACAGCTAACATAAAGACATGTAACAGTTAATATTTATTCATGTTATCAGACAGAGAATAATTATCAGACAGATATCAGATTCAGGTATCAGTTATCAGGCGGTGATCCTAGGTTTCCCCTCGATCACCCAGTTATCAGGATATAGTCTAGATCTCAGGACTATTCAGTATCAGACTCAGACAGTGATCCTAGGTTTCCCCTTGATCACTGGGAAGTAGTCCAGTTTATGACTACACAGTTTAGCAGGATCAGTCAGGTAACCCTCTATGGGTAAGGTTAAGACTTGGCGATCATAGGTATCCCCAAGATTGCCGAGGTAGGCACGGCGACCCTAGGTTCCCTGTGGTTGCCAACAGTAGGTAGGGTAGGAGCTCACTGAGACATTATGTCTCATCCCTATCCTTCTGGTGCAGGTTTTCAGGTAGCCAAGTGGCTTTCAGATGAAGATCTTCATGAAGATGCTGGATGGAGTGCAGTTGCTCGTCAAGTACACGCTCAGGAGGCTGACAGATTGTATATGTATATAGAAGTGTACGTTATGATATTTGGATAATTGTATAACGAGCAAATTTGTACTCATTCAGTTGTATGTATTATTGCATTTATTATTGAAAATTTTAATGTACCCAGTATCAGATTAATACACATACTAAATATTCTAGATAATTTAGTGTGGGTGTTACAATTGGTATCAGAGCAGGTCGATTCAGACCGTGCCTTGGGTCATTAAAAATTCAATAAAAGTAGTGGGACCGTTGGGTTCCGGATGTTGTTCTAAATGTCACATCTAGTTGAGCCTGATCAACTCAATCTAGTTTGTGACAGTTAGGATAAATGTCCGAGAGCTGAATGTGACCAAGGAGGAATGAAGTGTATGAAGGGCGAAGATTAAGGTGACAGAATTTTAAGTCGGAATTTGCGAAGAAGTATTCATGCCAATGGTGGCAAGGTCTCAGAGACATAAGGGATAATTATCTGTGAGGTGAAGTACCTCAACCCAGTTGGACACGATGTTGGACGATACCTCATCTGCGGAAGACATACGGATTAAGGAATTATGGAATACTCTAAGGAATGATGTGGAACCTTAACGGGAACCGCAGATCGAGAAGTTAAAGTGAAGTGTGGATTAAGTATCAATTCTGAGTACAGAGTTAAGGAATTGCGGTACCAAACTTAGAGACTTGAAATGTGGAATTCTCGGTCGGTTTTGAAACCTCTAGACTCTCAGCAACAAAGATATAGTGTTGATGAATCGAACTCGTATCGTATGAGATTCTAATGTCCAGACAGTTAAGGGAATAAATTGTGGATTAAGAGAATTATCTGGACAATGAAGCTAACCACTCAAGTGTGGTCTTTGAGCATGACTCGCAAGTAAGTTTAACCCCATCAGATCAGCTGCACCTCCCGAACCATAAATGCTAGATTTGAGAATTAAGAAAAGAAGTTGGTATGCAACCTAAGAACTAAGATGGATGGATAAGTGTTGATAATAAGACCCGTTGCATATCGAGGCGTGAATCAGATATTCATATGTGTTTTATTAGTAATAAGATTGGAAATAAGCTAAGTTTAACTGAAATTTTATATGGTCAGCCATTGGGATTTAGTGAACTGATGGCCGAATAAAGTTGAATTTCCTTGATTGGAGGAAGAAGGCAAGTCCAAGATGACACAAGCTTATAGTAGACCAGTTTCGAAGGATAATCGGAAATTTTAGCCGAGAACTTATATTGAGACTGTATTATACGAAAGGTTAAGATTGTGGTTAATGCTAGTGAGTTTTAAGTTTTCAACTGATGAGTTTTCTTCCACAGTTATTCTAGAAGCTTAAAGAGGTCACCTCGTGTTGATAAGTTCCGAGGGCGGTAATAAGGTATAGATTTCGGATTGTTCAACTATATGCAGAATTACTCAGATGTTAAGATCAAGATCTGAAATGAGAATGCCATAACGAGTTGTTGAATGAAACAAAAGGTAATGATGAGGTATTGAAGTTCAAGATCAATTAACTGGAGGGATTCGAAGGTAACCTAAGAGGTATGGTAAAACCATAGAGACCATAATTGTCTCGGAAGAATTATGGGTATGAAATCCTTATGGATAGAGATAGAACGATTAGTAATGGGACTCAAACCCTCAGTAGATTCAGTATATGTAAAAGATGTGAACCTCCAGGAGCCATAGGTCGTTTTAGAAGTTGACACAAGTGTTTGTGTGTGTGAATTTAAGTTGTCTCAAGCAAGCTTTCAGTCGGGTTGCGCAATGTTTTAGTGATTATACATAAGGAACTGGCCAAGAGATGGTTACGGAATTCAGGATATGGAAAGTAAAGTTAGAACCAGAGTATAAACTGTTTGACAGGAACATTGTTGAACTCTTGAACGTCGTTGGAAACCGTTTACAAGTTCTGACGTTTTATCGTGAAAGTAAGTGAGTATATGGTTCATGTCCGAAAGGAAGTACAGTGTCAGATGACGATCAATCAGTGGGTTAAACAGGTGGTTTAAGCCACAAAAGAATCAACGAACGTAAGATGAATATGCTGTGATAGCTACAAGTCATTAAGGAACAAGTTAGCCAGAGAATTTAATAATGGTGTATTACTCCTACTCCAAAGTGTTTTGTTAGACCAGAGTTGCGCAGCGGAAAAGTAATTCCAGGATGAGTTAACAAACAATTCTAAACTGAAGCTTAGAGAACAAGGATGCTTGTGTAGTCCTTGTCAGGTGAACCACAAAATATCAGTGAGCAGTGACGACTCGAACTTGTTATAAGTTCTAGAAGGAAATTTTAAAAGTAAAGCCGAGGGATATTTCAAACCTCGAGACTCGAGAGAAATGGAAATTGAAGCAGTTTAAGATTCTGTGATAAGAATGATATGTTTCTAGCATAATAAGTCTAGAGCAAGGAAAGTCACCACTAATGCGGTACTTGAAGGGTAAGTTTAGTCAAAAAGGGTTAAGTATAAGGCAACGTCAGAAAAAGTTGCACTTGCAAGACGGTAAATTTTTGAAATTGAAGCGTTGATCAGAAACAACAATGCAGTGACATATGAGTTTAATTCACCTAGTACCTACAATCTGTCAACATGTCACCTGTATCAGGTTATGTTTAGTATTGTATATATATTTATCAGGCAGTGCTTAAACTACTCAGATAGTAGTGTAGCATATTTTCAGCCATGTGACGTGTTTTGGTAACAGTGGTACGCAATCAGGAATGTTTAAGTATGAAGGTTTTTACCAAAATAGAATTGTTGATATCACCATATCTTAGCTAGAGTGTTCCGAAATTCTTGAATTTTATGTTTATCAGTAAAAGAAGAAGAACTTTCATGCAGATTACAGGTCATTCGTAGTCTACAGTAAAGGGCTACGTAAGTTCAGGTTTTGCTTAAAGGATTTAAAGTGTGCTATTTTGGTAGCAATCAAGTAGAGCTTCTTTTTGAAAATAAGGATCTTGGACTCGACGTCCAGAATGGGGAAATAAGTTTATGATGACGAGAGAATGTAACCACAATTCATGTTATACGGGTTGTTGTACACTTAAGAAATAAACACGAGTAACATTGGCGGGGCAAACCTGGCAAGCCAGTTGAAAGGCAAATCCCGGATGTTACAAAATGAATTAAAAGTAAAGAAAAGATTCCCAATTGATGTGGTAGTGTCTCAAATATGATAAGATCAAGAATGATGTCCCGTCAATCGGACAAAGATGAGATGATGTATTGTGTACCCATCAGTAGTGTACACGTGCTCGCTTATGTATGTAAATTATATGCTATGAAATGTACTAGGTGGCGTTATGTGAGATGATTACTACTCACCACTCAGGCTAAACTTCTATGAGTTTGGATTTACCAATATAGAAAATATTTATGCTACGGCCAGAATTCGAGAATAGTAGTGACAAGAAAGATAGGAGATTAGTAAACTCCAAGTAAAGAAGAATGATTTTTAAGTTATTAAGATAAGTGATGTCGTCGTATGAGACGAAAGATATAAATAATAATTCATGGGAAATAAATGTAGTGCAAGAAATCCACTGAAGAGTGGGAATATTTGAGGATAACGAGAACGATCTAATGTCGTCGAAGTAAGATTACATGGACTATGAAGGTATTTATAAGAATTAGTATAAGTGTCAGAGCAGGACAACTCCAGATTGGATTTGCAGCAGTGTATGAACCAGGAGCGTGATCAAGCGAGTTGGATACGATGGTTCAGATAACCTCGCATCCTACCACGTAAGAGTTATGTCATTCACTACGAGCTTTTCAGTTAAAAGAAAAGTTGTCGAGTACTTTTGAATTAAAGAGTTGCAAACCATGGGATTCCGATAAGCAAGACAAACTGGAGTTTTCGGGCAAGTAAAAGAAGTGGTGTGAGAGATTCATTCATATATGAAAGTGGAAACTAAATTTCGAGGACGAAATTTCTTTAAGGGGGGTAGATTGTAATATCCCGCTTAGGACTCGAATATTTATTAATATTGGGACGATGTATCAGAAATGTTTTGAGCAAAGGACAATTTGGTAATTTGACAGTTAATGGATTTAATTATATGGCAAGTGTATATATATATATATATCTCGCTTAGAAGTAACAGTTATCGGTGTTAGAAGATTGTAGAGCAAGCAATGGCATTTTCGTAAATAAAGGGAAGGATGAGTTTATTTAAAAAAGAAGGGGGAAGATATTTTCTTCACTCTTCTCTTCCCTCACTCTCTCCAAATCTGGTTTCTCTCCCTCCTCCCCTCACTCTCACGCCCACACCATCCTTGTTATCATCCATCAAAGCCTCACCTAAGCTCTTGTGAGATTTTGCAAGCAAGCTCAAGTGTTGGAAAGCTAGATCAAGAGGAAGAATCAAGAGAAGAGGTAGTTTGAAGCTAGGGTTTGGATTTCAGTTGTAGCAAGCACCATTTGAGAATCAAGGTGAGCTCCCTAGGGTTTTATAACCCATTTGAGAGTTGTTTACTCTTAGAGTAATTTTTATTAAGTGCCCTAGATTATGTTAATTGTTAATCCCTTGTTCCAGCCATGTTTAAATGATTTATAAGCTTAAGAAAATCCTTTTTATGCCATTTGGGAAGCTTGGGTGTGTTGGGATGGGTTGGAATGATGAAAAATATCAATTTTGAGATTTCTGAACCTGTCATGGTCGCTACAGCGAGCTGGAGCTCGCTACAGCGACCAGGCAGAATTTTATTCTGCCTACTGTCGCTACAAGCGCAGGCTTGTCGCTACAAGCGCGGAGGCCCAGACAGCACTTGACAGCTTTGCTGTTTTGGGTGTTCTGGGGCGCGTAGGCATGGTTTTTCGCATCCGTTTTCTCCGTAAACATTTTAGAAACATTTACCATCATTCTAACACATTCAAGAGGCTCCCAAAAAGGATGAATATGTATGGAACAAGGATTGAACATTGATTTAGAATAGTTCAGAATTAAAGGGCAAAGCTTAGACGAATGCAGGAACTTCATTACAATGCTTAAGTAAGTTAGGGACGTAGTTTCCCCACTTTAGATAATGACTCATGAGAACGATGAGTCAAGAACCTATTATAGGTTAAAGAGTTTTAGAATGGTACTCATCATGTACCAAGCACAAGATTGAATCTATATTCATAGTTAAGGACCTTTAATAGGTTAAGCATTCAAGAATGCATCAGATATGCAATAGACATAAGTTATATATATAAGAAGAATAAGAACAAGAATTAATCAGATATTAAGTCGTGGCCTTCGTCGTTCACGCCAGTGGGACACGAATGGTTCATGCAAAGTTAAGACTAAGATTATTATTATTAAGTCGTGACTTTCATCGTTCACGCCAGTGGGACATGAAAGGTTCATGCATAAGATTAAAGATTATTTATTCGCGTCTTCCGTCGTTCACGCCAGTGGGACACGGGAGGTATACGCATCAGTTAAGACTTATATTAAGTCGTGTTTTCTGTTGTTCACGCCAGTGGGACACAGGAGGTTCACGCCAGTGGGACGTGTTATTCCGCAAGGATAACCGCACGACGACAAGAGGAGTCCGGTGTTAGCCTGATATGATAGGAATTTTCACCGGTTATCAGGGAATGTGCTTCGGGGTTACTCCACCCGGGGGCATTCCGTAAAATGAACCCAGATAATATTGTTTGTTCAACGCTAACAGCTAACATAAAGACATGTAACAGTTAATATTTATTCATGTTATCAGACAGAGAATAATTATCAGACAGATATCAGATTCAGGTATCAGTTATCAGGCGGTGATCCTAGGTTTCCCCTCGATCACCCAGTTATCAGGATATAGTCTAGATCTCAGGACTATTCAGTATCAGACTCAGACAGTGATCCTAGGTTTCCCCTTGATCACTGGGAAGTAGTCCAGTTTATGACTACACAGTTTAGCAGGATCAGTCAGGTAACCCTCTATGGGTAAGGTTAAGACTTGGCGATCATAGGTATCCCCAAGATTGCCGAGGTAGGCACGGCGACCCTAGGTTCCCTGTGGTTGCCAACAGTAGGTAGGGTAGGAGCTCACTGAGACATTATGTCTCATCCCTATCCTTCTGGTGCAGGTTTTCAGGTAGCCAAGTGGCTTTCAGATGAAGATCTTCATGAAGATGCTGGATGGAGTGCAGTTGCTCGTCAAGTACACGCTCAGGAGGCTGACAGATTGTATATGTATATAGAAGTGTACGTTGTGATATTTGGATAATTGTATAACGAGCAAATTTGTACTCATTCAGTTGTATGTATTATTGCATTTATTATTGAAAATTTTAATGTACCCAGTATCAGATTAATACACATACTAAATATTCTAGATAATTTAGTGTGGGTGTTACAAAGCACGTCTTAACTGATATATTTTATTATCTGAACTGCTACGTGAACCCTCAGTGTCCCACTGGTGTGAACATCTGAGGCACGTTCTGATATGTATAAGTATACTTAGTTAAGGTTTCTAATCTGATGCGTGAACCTTCTGTGTCCCACTGACGTGAACAACAGAAACCACGACTTAGGGTATTCTGATAACTGTTAAAATCCTGAGGTCTAAGACGTAGTGATCCCGTCTTTAACACCTATAATGTCCCGGGTCAGTGGCCTACCCCAATATTATAATTACTTACTAATAAACATTAGCTTTCTGATTTTTAATGCGTTGCCTTAACCCTGTTCACCCATAATCTTATCCGTTAGAGCCCTTGTGGATACGTCGAAATGGCAATTCTTAGAAAAATAGGGTTTCATATAAAACAGTTGCAAAACACCTCGCCCACATGCACCGGCTCGCTATGCGCAGCTCAGGAAGAGGCTGCCAAGGCTCGCCCGAGCAAGCTAGCCCTCGCCATAGCGAGAAGGTCCAGTGACAAAAAGTCGTGCTCGCTGCAGTGAGCTCCAGCTCGATGTAGCGAGCATGACAATACAGAAAAAATGCCCAAAACATGATTCTTCTCCATTTTGACTTATCCAAGCTTACCTGGGCACTCTAACAGCTTTAGGAATGAATTTCTACTGCAGATTGATGAATTAATTCATGGATAAGCAAGGAATTAACAAGCATTAAGAATTAGGGCACAAAATCAAACTTTTGCTAAATAATGGATTCTCACCCAAAACTAACCCAAGGTGGGTTCTAAACTAAAGGAACTCACCTGTAAAGGTAATCAAATTCCTGACAAGCTTCTACCCAAAACCCTAGCTCCAATTCCTTCTTTCCTTCCTTGGTTCCTTTAGCTTCACTTGACTCAAAGATCATAAAATTTAAGCTTGAAGGTGGACTAGGCTATTGGAATGATGATTCGGTGAAGATTGGAATGGGAGAGGATGAGAAAAACGTGAGAGAGTAGAGAGAAGTGGAGGGGAAAAATTTCTAGAGAGAGAGTGAGATGAGAAAAATGAGAAAATTGGGGTTTGTTGGCTTTATATAGCCTCAACCCTTAATTTTACCAAAATGCCATTTTCTTTAAAATATCTCCGATACATCGTCCCAACATTGATAAATATCTAAGTCTGAAGCGGGGTGTTACATGCATTTAAAACATGTGATTGATCCAAGTTAGATGAGCTATCATCACGGTGAATGACTATGTTTTCATCTTCATAAACATTAAAATCAATATCGATTTCTGCTTTCCTTCGAATAAAGTTGTGTATAGCCATTGTTGCAACTACTATTTGAACTCGTGTTTCAAATTTAAACTTAGGCATGCGACATATGATTGCAAATCTGTTCTTCCATACCCCCAAAAGTTCTTTCTATTGTGCACCTTAAACTTGAGTGATAATAATTAAATACTTCATTATGATTTGCAAACCCGCTAGAACGCCTAGATTCAGGAAGATGATATCGTTCACATCTGTATGGACCAATGTACCCTATTGGTGTTGGATAGCCATAATATACCAAATAATACATACCTAAAAAGAAATAAAGAAAAAAATTAAACTTTAGTCAAATATAACAAACCATTTTGTAGTAATATTAAAGAACAAACTTGACGGAGAGTGTGGAAAATTATGATTCACATTTGTCAAAGCCTGGTCAAAAACACGGGCATTATGGGCAGTACCTTCCCAACCAGTTGATACAAAAGTGAAACACATATTCCAAACACATAAAGCCATTATATTTTGTGTAGGATATTCATTTCTTCAAATAAACTTTGTTTGCTCGATGCCACTAACTACACGACACATGTGTACCATCAGTTGCTCTTATAATATTCTTAAAAAATGGCCAGTGTCATTGATCATTTTTTATTTTGGAATGACAATCATGAAACGTAGGATCTTCAGGTTTAATATATTTGATAGACAACTTAAGGACGGCATGAAGTACTCGATGAAAATGTCTACTTACAGTCTCACCCGAGTGTTGAAACCTTTCTTGAATCATTCTTTTACCTACCTTGTGGCCAACAACAACTAAAAACATTGCAACCATTTCTTCAACCTCCGTTCGATTAGATGAGTTTAAACCAAGCTCAACTAATCTAGTGCACAATAGATTAAATACATGTTTTTCTATTTGAAACATCTCATAACAATGAATTTGATTACCTTGCAATATTTCTTGAACCCAAGAATGACCCGTTAGTTCACTTGTTCTACAAGGTTCTTTGCATAAATGGTTTACTGCATACTCACCAACTATTTCAAACACAACAATAACTTGTTGGAAAATGTCATCATCTTCTTCATCTCTAGTGCGGTCCAATTGCTCATTCCAATCGTTCATTTCTACCTTCACACATTATAAATAATGTTGTTATTAGAAAACCATAGCACATGGCAGAGTCATATGTACAACAAAGTCATTAATATATGTACAACATTCTTATTTTTATACTTAAAAGCACAAAACTATAGTAGAAAACATTCTTATACTTGTAAGCACAAGACAAAAAAAATATGTACACCAAAATTTAGCATAGGGCAGAAAATTCAACATGTTTGTTCAATACTTGTAAGCACCAGACTATAGCAGAAAATATGTAGGGCAGAGTCATTAATATATATACAACATGATTTATACTTGTAAGGACAAGACTATATCAGAAAACATGTACAACAAAATTTCAAATATGAAAACACATAATATGATCCACTTCATTCATTTCAAAAGACGTGTTACATATTACACTGCAAGTTCTAAAAGGATCCACATCATTAAAGATCTTAATAATTAAGTTTACTCCTAATATAAGATAACTCCTAATACCTAAGCTTACTCCTAATATAAGATAACTCATATTACTTAAGTTTACTCCTAATATAAGATAACTCTGAATCAGTTACATCTTCATAAATGACATAAGGTTATTTGCTGCAAAATTAAGTCAATACAACCTTCTATCCTTAAAACCATGAAAGGAACAAACATCTCTCTAGCTGACTTGAACATCATTAGTTGACAACATTTTGTCAACAAGTCTAAATCACTTGTAATTTCCTCCATGTTATGGAGCTCAGTCATCACTTCACCAATAGATGCATTAGTTATAGCATCATTTCTTGCCTTACATGTCTCGACAATCTCCTTCACAACTTCAGCTATTGCCAATGCGAGAGTTGTCTTTTCTTGGTTTTCTTATCAACACCACCAACTTTCTTTCTCTCTTGTCCACTACTTTGGCTAACAGCTTTTTGTGAAATATTCAAATTAATATTTGCAAATTCTCTTGTTGCTCCAACACTCACATCTTCACTATCACCCGATCATTCTCCCACATCCAAGTCAATATTATTTAGGTCTGGACCAAAGTCACCAACATCGGTACCACAATCCTCATCGGACAATATGCCACTTGAGGGTGCCCAAGTATGCTCCCCGTTGGCCACCACGTCCTTAAAAAGTGTGGTTAGTTGATGAGCAAATGGAAGTCCTTTCTATCTAAATTTTTCACATAGATGATTTTCCTGCATTTCATAACCATCATCATGTGATTAACATGCTAAATAGAAATATAAATATTACTAAGCAACATATTTGTGATTCACATACCAATTGTTTGTTCTCCCACCACTCATCTGGTGCATCAAAGATATTCCTATCATTATCTCACCCCCATTCCGGTAACTTTTCCAAACAGGTTAAACCATACTTTTCATTCCTCTCTCAAGGCATCATATATTCTTTAACTTAATCTTGTCATAATTTCTCCCGGTTGATCCATTAAATTGGCAAACAATGTTTTTTCACCCTTTCTTAGTGAAGTTAGTGCCAATGTGTCCACCCTTGACAACTTGATCCAAACATGTTTGGATGAATATTTCGTTCACTTTAATATTCGACCAACTAGCTTTAAATCTATGAACTTCATCATTACTTGAAGGAGGATCCACAGAAACTTTTCTTTGTGTATCCATAATACCATGTACACAAATTATAATAGGAAAAATAAAAGATAAAATGAGCCAACACTACCTCTATAGATATATAATAAACATCCAACATCCTTGTTATTACCAAGGACAAATTGCCTATATAGATCCATAACAAGTATTCTTTCTACTGAATGCATGGCATAAATATATAAATTTTACACAACAAGTGTTCATTCTACTATTTGCATAACAATATCCTTAAAATTACTAACTGCATAAATATTCCAGAAAACCAGTGTTTAAATTTGAACATAACACCAAGCAAGAGTCTAAAACTAGTGTTTAAAATTACATTCAAATACTTTAGCATAAATATTTAAATTACTAACCGCATAATTTGCATATCCACATGATCAAACACTTTAACATAACTTTCATATACATAAAAAAAACACATTAAATTCTAAAAGACATTTTATCAAACACATACAGTGCAATATTTTTCCTTTGTAGAAATTCATAAGAGAGGCTAATTTATGCAACCGGTCAAATTTTATAAGCATTACAACAAATAAAAGAAGTTAAATTTGGTACAACAAGTAAGCAAGTCAAAGTTAAAATCACTCAAAAATGCCGGATTACCTTCTTGTTGTTGTTGTTGTTGTTGTTATCTTTTGAGCAGGATTTTTCCTTCTTGTTGTTCTCTTGAGCACAATTTTTCTTTGTAGGAGATGATGTTGTTATATAACCTTATGGTAATAAATTTTCGGATTAAATTTGGGAAGGGTGGTTGAGTTCTAGCTGGAGAAAGGTGGATAGTGAAGTGAAGGAAATTAAAGGTTTCAGTCATAAATATATATATATATATATATATATATATATATATATATATATATATATGGTTGGAGAAAGGATTGGAGAAATTTATGGTGATTAAAGAGGGCGGTGAAAGAATTGATGGTAGTTTAATGGACAATTGATTCTAGGAAAGGCAAAAGCTAGGAATTGTAGTTTTAAGGAGAAGTACTTTTGGAGGATATAAGCAATTTTGAAAGAAAAAAAACCAAACATGATGCACAACAATGTTTTCACAATGAGAGCATACTATAAGCGCATTTGTGGTTGTAAACGGTAAACCAAACGAACGCTTAGATTTACACTCTAAAAGTTCAGAAGGATTACTACAAGCACATGATAGCTTTTGATGTTTTTAAAATCGTGTTTTGAACTCCAAATCAAAACAAGAAAAGTCTAGGTCACAATTTTGTTCCTTATTGCATGAAGTGCTCCTTGTTGTACCCTAATTTGTTCAATATGTTCCCTATTACATCTTATTGTAAATATTAGAATCAAAATATTAATATTTGTTTACGAGGCCCATTGAGCAAGCTCATTAGGTTTATATTATCTCTATTAAAGTAAGTTAAATTTCAAAATTGTGATTTACAACTTTGAAATAATATTATGAATATCATATCACAATTTTACGCTCCATCTACACAATATGCTCCCTATTGTGCCAAATAATTATTCTAACCCATTCATTCTACCTAAACTTGCAACAAGCCGTTTTAGAGTGCAATTTATTGATCCACAATGTGCAAATCCCATTGTGCCCAGACTTGTCCTCGATGTGATGGCACCCGTTTTTAAGCCATTATTAAAGACAAATATTATAATTTTGAAAGGTGCAAATTTTGACGACATAAGAAATGGAGATTTACTTGAGTGTTCTTATTATAGTCTCTTAACGATTGAACATTTAATTCTAATTTAACTCATGGCCTCTCTTGGCATATTTAAACTCAAAATTAAGCACAACATATAAAAAATACTAATTGGTTTCATGCTTTTGCATATATATTTAAACTACAAAGCGGTGAATCTATAATTTCAAGCATTCAGAAATTTCACTACCGTTTCAAATTTTAAATCAATTTAAAGTTGATAAAGCAATAAAGATCATTAAGTACAAGGATTGAAGAAACAACTAATATGAATTCATTTAAATAACTAAAATCAAAATATATTATCAGAGTTTTCATCCATATTAATTCATCCCCGACAAATAGGGAATAAAGAAGGATTGCAAAAATTATTCATCAATGATTCTTGAGAATGGTGTTAAAATCTTCCTCCTCAATGTTTCCAGTGCTAAGTCACTAGATTCTAGCCTCCAAAATACTGAAAAAAGATCCTTAAAATTTATCAAAAATACAATTTTATATTGTTCAGTAGCGCATTGTATTCCCCGACGCATGACAAGGGCGCCTAGACGTTTAGATTTGCGCCTATACTTATAAACAATAAGTGTCAAAATACAAACTACATTTTTTAAAAAAGAAAAGGCTTAATTGATCAATCGGTCCCTTAACTTAATTCTTTTTTTCAAATTGTTCCTTTAATTATTAAAATTTTCAATTTGGTCCTTTATTTGTGTTTTAGTCTATCAATTTGGTCCTATTTCGTTAATTTTGATTTCCTAAAAAAAGAGATTGTTGGATAAAGTAGGTCTATCAGATCTAACAGTGTATCGCCAACACCTAATTTATTTTACTTTTCTTCATCTTCTTCCTTCGTCTTCATCTTCATACAACAATCATCAACATTCATCATTTTCATAAAAAAACCCATTTTTTTTCTTTAAAAAATTCATCATTTCAACTTCAACAAAAACCACATAACCAAACCTTAAATCTAGAATTCACAACACTACTATCATCCAACTAACAATCAAAACTAACACCCATTTATCAAATTTATCACCTTCAAGCAAAAGCAATCTAAAAAGTGTCTTCTTAACCAAAGTAAAAGTAACAACACATATAAGTTTATGTAATGTCACTTGCAAGCTGGTTTCGAAAGTTCTTGTAAACCGATTAAGGCCTATGCTTATTGATATTGTGAGCCCTTTGTAGAGTAGTTTTATTCCAGGGAGGGGTACTAGCGATAATGCCATCGTCCTTCAAGAGTTTATATATCACAAGCGTAAGTCGAAGAAGAAGAAGCACAAAGATGTCATATATATAAGCTTGATTTAGAGAAGGCGTATGATCGAGTGGATTGGACTTTTCTGCGTGAAACCCTCCAATACTTTTGTTTTCCTTCTATCATCATTTCTCTTATAATGAGTAGCATTTCAGCTACCTCTGTATCTTTGTTGTGGAATGGGAGTAGGACTGAGCATTTTCAACCTCTTCACGGTCTTCATCAAGGGGATCCACTATCACAATATCTTTTTGTACTTTGTATGGAGAGACTTGGAGATATGATTGACAAAGCAGTTCAAGAAGGGAATTGGCACCCTCTTCACATTACCCCTGAAGGGCCAAGAATATCTCACTTATTCTTTGCAGATGATGTGCTTTTGTTTGCGAAAGCCAAACCTTCCCAAGCGCAATTTATTTGCAACCTTTTAAATAATTTTTGTTCTCTTTCAGGTCTAAAAATTAGTTTGGAGAAATCAAGAGCTTATGCATCTAAAGGAGTTAGCAGATCCATAAAAGATTCTCTTGAACATTTCACTAATATTACATTCACTGACCGCTTAGAGAATTATTTGGGATTCAACATGAGATATGGACAAAGAAAGAAAGAAGATTTCCTAAAGATCCAAGATAAAGTAGGCTCTAAGCTTGCTTCTTGGAAAGGAAGGCTGTTGAATAAGCCTGGAAGAGTCACCCTTGCTAAAGATGTGCTTACTTCACTTCCAGCATATACTATGCAAATTTGTGGGTATCCCCAATATGCTTGCGAAACTCTAGATAAGACAGTACGAAATTTCATTTGGCATGGGGAAAAGGACCGAGCCATGCACATGGTTGATTGGAACAAGATCACGAAACCTAGGAAGCTTGGAGGTCTAGGAGTTTGGTCAGCTCGATTACAAAACACAGCTTTGTTGGGAAAACTTGTTTGGAGTCTCGTGCAATCAGACAAGAAGTTATGGGTGTCTATCCTTGCTGATAAATACTTGAAAGAGGGTACTATGTTTTTAGAAAAAGCAAAGATCGGTTCACCTATTTAGAATGCAATTCTCAAAACTCTTGATGTGTTAGAAGATGGTTTCACCTACAAAATTGGAGATGGAGATACAAATGTGTGGTTCCATCCTTGGATCGTCAAACATCCTCTTATTAATATGGTACAAAATATCTCTCCAGATCATTTATGCCTCAAAATTAAGGATTTATGGGATAATGGGAAAAGCATCATTGCTGAGCTAAATCTTCCCCTATCTCATGAAATTGTTGCCTCAGTACAAGAATTGAAACCAACCATAATTACCTCATTTGCTGACACTTGGGTGTGGAAAGATAATTTAAATGGAGAATACACAGCAAAAAGTGCGTATCACTGGCTCTTATCTCGGAGGGATGGTATTGTCTCACTCGAGAAATGGAATTGGATTGGGAAGTTACCATTTTCAGCTAGTGTGCAATTTTTTATCTGGCAGGCTTGTCATAATTCTATTCCAACTAAATATGTTCTACATCATCGAGGGTTGAATGTTTCTGCTACATGTCCATGTTGTAACGGGGAAGATGAATCTATTTTTCATTGCCTCATCCTTTGTCCACGAGCTGTTGTAGTGTGGTCTGGATGTGGATTCCCCACATGCCTTCATTGTGCAATAATAATATCTCGAGTAATATGAGAGATATCATACAAATGTTATTCAGTAAGATAGGGAGTATCACCCCTATCACAATGTGGAACATATGGTGCACTCGCAACAAGTTGGTGTTTGATGGTATCCAACCAATAGTCTCAACTGCAGTTTCAGTTGTTTATGCGCAATTGCAAGTTTCAGAGCGGGCATTCGACAATACTATTTCAACCGCATTAGTTAGGCCCACTCATGAATTATGTTGGCAGCATGGTGATAATGATACAGTGGTTCTTAATGTAGATGGCAGCGCTTTAACTAACCCGGGTAAAGCAGGATATGGTGGATTGGTTAGGAATTTTGCGGGAAAATTTCAATTTGCCTTCTATGGTAGTGTGGGGTTGTCCAGTATTTTGCATGCAAAAATTCATGCCCTTATGATTGGGATTAAGCTTTGCTGGGAGGCTGGTTATAAGAAACTGGTTTGTTTTTCTGACTCTCTTCATGTAGTGCACTTAGTGTCAAAGGAAGTGTCGAGGCTTCATCACTATGCGAACCTCTTGGAACTCATTCAGATGTATTTGGATAAGGAGTGAAATATTTCCATTCATCATATTTTTCGAGAAGGAAACACTTACGGGATATACTTGCAAAACTAGGCGCTAATCATTCGGAGTGTCTTGTGATGGTACATCAACAATTAACATGTCTATCCTCAGCCTTACTAGCTGATGCTATGGGAGTGTCCTTTATTAGGACGTAGTTTTTCTTTGCTTCTTTTGTTTTTTTTTCCTTCTGTCTTGTAACAAAAAAAAAGTAACAACACATATAGTAACTCCCATAGGCCTACTACCAGTAGCATTAAAATTAGCATACTCAAAATACCAAAGAATCATCCCAACCATTCCAAGCATAAACACCGCAGTAATACGATAATGAAGACGAACACGAACAACATCCTTCTCTTTCCAAAACTGAACAAACCTCAAAAACCATACCAAACCAAGTAAAAGATAAGCCGAAGACATAAAACCATAAAGGGTAATCAAAGGTTGCATTTATCAAAGAATATAATCATTAGGGTTTCTCCAAACAATTGTACCAGCAACAGTAGTACCTTCAAGATTAGGATCACAAAACATAAAATACAAATAATATACAATAGTACCATTAATTTGAACAGTTTAAGGATCCATATAAACAATTTGATCGTTTCCTTGAAAAAAAAGTTTGACCCTTTCGGGAAAATGAGGGTTTTTGGGGTTATTATGAAGGACGACTTCACCAAGATTGCAATTTTGGGTTTTAGAGAGAAATGGGTCACAACAAATTAAATCGGATTTGGGATTGAAGGGTTGGTTGGAGTAGTGATGGATTGAAGCGTTAACGTTGTTTGGTAGAAGAAGAAACAATAGTGCGTAGATAAAGTTCTTATTCATACTTTGAAGAAATTTGATCATCGTGATTAACGGTATAAGCAAAATTGTATGAATGACAGAGCATAACCTAAACTAACTAAAATTGTGTTGTGTTTTCTTCATAGTTCGATGAAGGTGATGAATTTGTGGTTGAAGGTGATGAGTTTGATAAATGGGCGCTAGTTTTGATTGTGAGTTAGATGATAATGGTGTTGTTAATTCTAGATTTAAGGTTTGATTAAGTGTTTTTTTGTTGAAGTTGAAATGATGAATTATTGAAAGAAAAAAATTGGGTTTTTTACGAAGATGATGAGATTGATGAATGTTGTATGAAGATGAAGATGGGGAATAAGATGAAGAAAATTAAAATAAATTAGGTGTTGGTGATACACCGTTAGATCTGATAGACATTCTTTATCCAACGGTCACCTTTTTGAGGGAATCAAAATTAACGAAATATGACCAAATTGATATATTGACACACAAAAAGACTCAAATTAAAATTTTTAATAGTTATGAGACAAATTTGAAAAAAAGAATTTAGTTAAGGGACAAGTGTTTAATTAAGCCAAAGGAAAAACACAAACTACATTTGTCGATCTCAAATTTCAAAGAAATATAATGCAACACACAACTTGTCGCGCATCTTGTGAGTATGCAAGGGTTTATTACTAATTAGCATCAAAAGAGAATCAACCTTAATTCAAATCAATTCTCTTAAATGCATAAGGATCAAATAATCATGGTTTGGTCAAAATAATTTAATGGTGATGAACGATAATCATGTCCTCATATCCCTTGGTCTTTGTCACTAATATGATCAGATACAAGGGTGAGCAAAATATACAGTTACATGGATAAAACCACATCCAAATCCAAAATAATATTCAAATAATCAGATATTTTCTTATAAAAATTAACCGGTTTATTCTAAAGCAGCCGATCATCCGCTTTTATAAATCCGATTTTTTGGTTGAATATCCATATCCATTTTTTTTACTAAACCATATTTTTTTAAACTAAATCATATCTCCCTCCCTCTCCCTCATGCATTGTTGCCCCCCTTTTCCAGGCTCATTTGCAATACGTCGTGAGTCATTATGCCATCAGCTAGTACCAACATAACAGTTGTGAAGCTTGAGTAGAGATTCGAGAGCTAGAATTAAGGATATGAATATAACATATGCTTCCCCTTCTGCCACAACACCATGTAATTGTGTCGAACAAGTATGAGCTTGAATAAATTCACCCAGGGAGCCTCTAAAGAAAACATTATATATAACATGATATTTCTGCTTTAATATATAACTTGTTTTTTGTTCAGCTTTAATACATGCAAGGTCTACAGTACTTTTTGTTTTCTTTAAAAAAAATCCCTGGTCATAAATTAAGAAAAATACTATTAAAAATTTCGATTTTTTTATATAAAATTTGGTCTTAAAAACCGATTTTGACGGAGAAATAACCGATTTTTAATCTTGATCTTAAAATAATCTAGATATTTTAAAAAACTAAACCATACCCACTTATAAACTGATTTTGTAAAAATAACCGGTTATTTATCCATAACCATACTTATATCCGGTTTCTTGACCGGTTTATAATAAAATATGGTCATGATTATGAATCCAAATCCACATAAGTGGTTTATAAATGGATATGGTTTGGTTGGTCAATATATCCGACCATGCACACCTCTAGATACAACCTAATATTATAAACTTACTAACATTAATATAATCTAAACACACAAAACAAATGTAGCAACACAAACCAATAAACAAGTGTCATGCCCCAATGGGAATGACACTTGACTAGCTATAGAAATATTTCATCTTTCATTTGCAACATATCTCATAAACTTGAAAACACAACCATATATAACACCACTTCTCGGCTTGTATCAATTTTTTTTTTAATTTTTAATAAAGTTGGGTAGTTTTCTCTCTTACAAAATTAAATAAATAAAATTGCAATTAATGAATAAACATTGTGCAACACAAAATAACTTTATTATAAAAGTACAAAATTGACATTGACACAAAGTACTAATTTAAGATTACAAAATAGAACAATATCACTCATTTTATACTTCAATCAAGTAACTCCTGCTTGATCGAGTCCTGGTTGATGAGACTATGGTCCAATAGGTCCGCAAACAAGTTGTCATTGAAATACTCAAACTCCATTACATGATTACCAAGATCAGATGTGACCATTAAAAATGATGATATTGAAGTGGAGTAGCTCAAAAATAAGTTTTGATTGGTACCTTTAACACTAGTGACAACTATTAGAATTGAACAAAGTTGGGCAAGGCCATGAAATATCTTCAACATACTTAATTCTTGAATTGAAGCTGATGCGAGCAGTCCTTTTTTTACAACGTAAGTAGATGCAATTTCTTTCAAATCCATAATAATCTTTAGCCGATAATGAAAAGTTTGAGTCTTTACCCAAAACAAACAAATCATCACCCAAGTCTGATATACGAAGCCATCTACTTAAATCGTTATCAATAATTAAAACATTGACAACAATGAGTAAATTGTAAGTGCTCATTCCTTTTCTTTTATAATTCAAATCAACCACAAAGAGTCCTCCATTTGATTCCACCAAATACTTATTTTTACCGCCACTATTTAACGGGGGTGACGATTGAACCAACGTAAAGGATGAGCAATTGATCCAAAAAATAATTCCATCTTTATCCACAGCATAAACCTTTCCCAAATAAAGGATTATATCATCATAGACTCTATTACCATCCTCTATTATTATCAAATGGTGACAACTTGGGTACCCATCAATAAAAGATGAGTAACACAACCCATGCTGAGTTGGCACCAATCAAAGTTATTTGTTTGTTTTCTATTATTTTTAATATTATATAAATACATTGTTTTGATTGGACCAACTCAACATGGGTAGTATTACCCACCTTTTATTGATGGGTAAACAAGAATTTCCCTTATCAAATTGTTATATTCAATATTGGAAACACGCAGTTTTTTGTCTTTATTAAGGACAAAGACCATTTGACCACGACCCTCAACGGGAAACAACACGACTTTATAAACATCATTATCAGGCTGAAATGTAGTCCACTCACTTACATCTTTAGAAGAATAAAAGTTATATGCTTGGAACAATTCTCTGACTCTTAAGTTCATGAAATCTAACAAGTTAGATGAGAATGTGTGTGATATGGATGCGTTAGTCAACACATCTAAGTGACGAAGTTTTCCAGATTTTGATTTTTCGACCTTTATGATCCATCCTCTATTAGAAAAAGAACCAGAAGAAAAATTTGAAATTAATGGTTCTAGACGATATATTTTAGTTTGGATTAGTTGCCAAAATTTTCCATCTAGAGTGCGAAGTCTGTAAGAGGGAGATGGAAGAGGAGGGGGGAGAATAGGGCGCAATAAATTGCAAATACTACGAAATCGAATAACATCAATTGTAGTATTCATTTTTTTTTATATAACTAACCATGGTTCTAAAGGAAGATTTAACCATTCAACCAAATTATCATCCATCAGTGAAGCACACACTTTTTCGCCTTCAAATCCCTCTATCGTTCGCCCCTGCCCACTATGCCTTTTCTACTATTTGTTGCCTATCAAAATATGGAAAATAATACTAATACTATAGAAAGAGTAAATTGTTGGAGTACTATTTGAAATCTAAAATCTTAATTCTTTAAATAAAATCATATCAAGTGATAATTTATAAGATTCTAAGGATATTTTCAACAAAGAAGTAAGTTGATATGCATGATAAAATGGATTAGGACCAGGAAATTTTTTGAGACACTCTGATTAACAAAAAAACACTCTTTGATTTCTAATACCTGAATGATTCACAAAGTACACTATGAACTCATATTTATAGGAAAAGGAAAGTAAAAAGGATTTCATGCTAAAACACAGGTGTCAATAGAATGACATGCAACATGCAAAGTGTCAAGATAAACACATGCAATAAACCAAGTGCACATCATGCAACAAGGTTAAGTGTATCTCATGCAACAATGCAATCTGTCAAGTATGGGTCACACAATGGTTTAGGCGTTGATCATTATTTAGGCCTAGCTTGACACAATATTGTAAATTGCTCTTTAGGCTTCCAAATTTGCTCTCAGACACCTCCAAAATGATTAATATACCTCAACGGCAGTTAACTGCCGTTCTAGAGAGAACCCACATTTTCAAAAAAGAACACAAGCAAGATAACATAATAGACAACAACAACAAGAACACACATTAAACATAATTCAACAACGTAAAACACAACATAATAGATTCATGATTAGCCAACTTAACTTCTTCATATGATTCCTCTATGGAAGCCCTGATTTCTTCGCAGGTCCTTGGCCGAATCAAACTTCTTTGAATATCTTCGAAAGATCTGACCAAGAAAACGTCCAACTCAATCGGTCATTTAGTATTGTACTAACCAAATATTGAGAACATGGTTCTCACGTCGTCGCTGTTCTTGAGTTTCATCTGGGTGAATTGGACACTTCCATCTGAGCCGATCTAGGGACGACGATACTCAATGCTGTCCATCGTCCCCATGTCTCCGTAGTTGAGCGTCTTTATATATAAATACAAAAAATTACAACGTGTAATTTGGATATCCAAAAACATATCCAAATTGAACCACATGAAATTGAATTGGTTTATAAATTAAATTCTTAATTAGTCATCCAAAACCAAACCAAACCATGTTTAATTTTCTCTTTGAATCATATGGCTTTTTGTCTCAAAACTATTCCAAACCGCACTACAAACACCACCATTGTCAATAATTAAGTAGTAAGAGTTTGACTTAGTAATCTCAAAGTACATGTTTCAAATCTACATGAAATAGTTGTAAATACTCGTTAATTACGCCATTTAGGGTTGTCAATGAACCAAACTAACTTGATAATAGTTCGTAATTCGATTTGACGATTAGCTCGTTGAACTTGGTTTATGAACCAAATGAGCCAAACTTGAGCTGAAAATTATGTTCGTTAAATAAATGAGTTAAACTTGAGTTGCATATAGTTCGACTCGGTTGGTTTATGAGTTGACTCAATAATATATATATAAAGTGGAAGAGTATTTTGAATGAATGCTAAAACATGTAAGGTTGCACCACACTCTCTCTAGTTAAGCTTTCAAACTAACATTTTAATACAAACCCACATCAGACATTTTCAAAACAATAGAGAAGAAGCATAGCATTTGTGCATTTTTTGCGGCTTCCCTCATTTGGCATTTTAAAATGATTTGTTTTTAATCTAATATTTAATATTTGCTTTTTAAATAAAATTAAAAGGTCAAAAAAAATCTAAAAAGAATGGTTTTTTAATTATGTTAATCTAGCTAACGAAATGAACCTAATGAGTTGAACAGAGTTGCTCGTGAACTTTAAGTGAGCCGAACTTGAGTTGTAAAAATGGTTCGTATCGAACTCGAGTCGAGTTTCGAGCCGAACCAATTTTTATCGAGTTGAGTCGAGCTCAGACGAGGTCGACTCGACTCGACTCATTTCCAGCCTAACGCCCTTGTTAATAATAATTTTTCCTTCTCCATTTTTTTTAAAAGATGAATCTTCATCTTTAATGTTATCAATCAAAGAAGATCATATTTACGAATTTATTGTTCAAACTCATGAGTAGGATCCAAAGTCATTTCAAATCTTATACATCCATAAAGTATTTTGAGCTCATGTATGATAATATTGCATATAATAATTAAGATAACTCAAGGCCTGGTGTTATAATCAATCATCCAAATGGTTCGGATGTTTACCATGGAGTTCCTAAGGTATTATCTCTATCTCCTGATTTATTAATTAATTTAGCCAACTATATATATTAATTAATCGAGAATTCTTGTTTTTAAGAGTGCGTATGATTCACAAAAGAGTAAGTACTAGACAAAACAGTACATGACAGAACAAAAGAGTACATTACAAAACAAAATTGTACTAGATAGAGATGTAAAGATACTCCATTCGATCATTATTACAAGCAAAAACTATTTTTTAGGTCAACTGAATAACCGATGAATCTAAAAAATAATTTTTTATTTATAACATGATCGAAAGGAGTAATATTTTTTAGAACAAAATACTCATAACCACCAATCGTCTTTTAAATTCACAATTTTCTCAAAGTTTATTATTGATAAAAAAGTAAATTTTATATGAAAAACAATACAAAAAAATACAAATAACTTTTGTTCTATTTTTTATGTAGAAAAATAAAAGAATATTGGGTAAATTACACTTTTGGTCTCTTAAATATTTTTCAGGTTTCATATTGGTCCCCTAATTAATAAAAGTAACGTTTTGGTCCCTTAAATCCTTCTCTGTTAGTCACTTTGGTCTCTTCCGTTAGTTTGTGTTAAAAAACGTTCACTTTTGGTCCCTTAAATATTTTTCAAGTTTCACTTTTGGTCCCTTAAATATTTTTCAGGTTTCATATTGGTCCCCTATTAGTTTGTGTTAAAAAACATTCACTTTTGGTCCCTTAAATGAAACCTGAAAAATATTTAAGGGACCAAAAGTGAATGTTTTTTAACACAAACTAACGGAAAGGACCAAAGTGACTAACATAGAAGAATTTAAGGGACCAAAATGTTACTTTTATTAATTAGGGGACCAATATGAAAACTGAAAAATATTTAAGGAACCTGTAATTTATCCAAGAATATTTTATATTTTTGATAGTCTTGACAAAAAATTGTCTCATAGTTTAAAGAGAGACAACATTACTGGTTTTATCCAACCCCTTACTAATGGTTCGTTTAATCCCATAACCTATTTCTAAATCAATCAGAGTAGAAAAAATTGTTGAGTCCATTTAACAAATTAAACGCACTCTAAAAATCTGAGTTTGTTTTCAGGAAAAAATTCTTTGAGTTAAGAACCCTCGAAATACTAATTATAAATCTTGACTGTCAAAAATATTTTTAAAAAAATCTTTTTTTTTGAAACAAATTTACGGAATCTTATTAGTCCGTTCGTTTTACAAATTTACGGAATTTTTAAAATCAACAATTTATTTTTTTAAGGCAAAATCTACAATTTTTTTTTTATTTTGGCAAAATAATCTTTTACAATCTCAATCCAGTAAAATTGCTTAAAACTAAATTACATACTCATAAATATCTTTATCTTTATCTTTATCTTTATCTTTATCTTTATAATACTAAATGTTAAGTAGTGTTGCCTTAACCCTAATGATTAGCCCTAATTTTTAGTCCTGAAAAAAATTAATGAAAAAAACTCCTGGTGGAGATCGAACCAGGTACCACATACTTCCAACTGACAACTTTTACCACCAAAGTACTGACATTTTTTATGACATGTGATTGCTTCAATGTTATGTATTCAACACAAATTTCGGGTCCTCTTTCTTTCAATCTCACAATCTCTAAATCATTTCTCACTCACTTTTATCTCTCTCACCATCATGTAATTGAACCTAATAACCATAATCCCGCCCTTTTTGACTGACCTAATTAATTTTTAGGGAAAAAAAAGACTGACCTAATTGCAATTCCTTTTTTGATAGCAGTTCCTTTTCATTATTATCGGTTCTTTTTCATTATTATTTTTTCTTTCAATTACCACATAATTGTTCCTTTTTATTATTTTTTTCTTTCGGTTACCACACAGCAGTTCCTTTTCATTATTTTTTTTCTTTTGATTACCACATAGCAGTTTCTTTTCCTTTTCATTTTTATAGATTTAACAGCTTTTGCGGTTATGACTAATTTCTTGGTGCATGCTTTTGTATATATTTTTTCTTTCGATTTGCCATTTTTATTGCAGTCCATCTTTTGTTTTTGTTGCTTTTTGAGGTAGTTTGATAACATAATACCGAATGTAACTATAAAAGTAATAATATAACCAATTTGATAGTTATGTATGAAGCTCTACAAAACCCGTGCATCGCACGGGTTAGATTTATGAAAATAAATTCCTGCCAAGAGTTGAACCGTGCACCAAATGCTATCACAACACATGTTTTACCACTCGGCCACCTAAGTTTCTGCTGAAATAATCTTGTAAATTCCTGCCAAGAGTTGAACCGTGCACCAAATGCTATCACAACACATGTTTTACCACTCGGCCACCTAAGTTTCTGCTGAAATAATCTTGCTTCCAAAATTAATATGCAACATTTATGTCATTTTCTCATTTCTTCTCTCTTCCACATTTTTTCCCTATACTAATGAATTAAAATTATAATTAATTAAATTGAAGCATCACTCCCTCCACGTTCCTATTATAGAACCACTATTACCGCGGTAACTGCACCATGTTATTATTAACTTCCCGCTATAACTTCCCGCCATGCCTTTGGGATTATAAAAATATATGATTTCAGGCTATAATATACGAGTTTAAGCTAGCTAGAATTTCCTCTTAGAGAAAATTTTAAATCCAAAAGGATTATAAAAATATATGTATCATAAGAAATTCTATAAGAAAAGGTTTCCGTTACTAACATTGTAAAGGAAAATTTTTTTCTTAGTTTTCTATAATTCTATTGCATGAGAAACACATAATGACATGTCTTTTAACCTTTTCATATATCTAATTTTTAGTTTTAAAAAAATTTATGAAAAAACTTACTAGAGATCAAACCAGATATCATATGCTACCAATTCACAACTCTTACCACTAGGGCACTGATGTTTTTGATGAAATGTGATTGCTTCACTTTTATATATTCAACACAAATCTCGGGTCCTCTTTCTTTCAATCTCACAATCCCTAAATCATTTCTCACTCACTTTCATCTCTCTCACCATCATGCAATTAAACCTAATAACCCTAATCCCGCCCTTTTTGGCGGACCTTATTAATTTTTATAAAAAAATAGGTCTGCAAGGAATTGAATCAGGTAGCACATGACAACACTTTAAATCTTTTACCACTTTTACTGAAAGAATGTTGCTTTCAAAATGAATATACCGTACTAAATGTCTATTTTTTTTTTTACATTTTTTTAAAGCCATTAATGTTATTCCAGTTCCTTTTTATTATTTTTTTTTCTTTTGGTTACACAAAGGAGTTCTTGTTCATTATTTTTTTCTTTCTTTCAACTACTACATAACAGTTCATTTTCATTTTTATAGACTTAATAGCCTTTGCGGTTAGAACCAATTTCTTGGTGAAGACTTTTGTATATATATTTTTTTCTTTTGATTTGTCATTTTTATTGCGGTCCATGTTCTGTTTTTGTTGCTTTTTGAAGTAGTTTGATAACATAATATTGAATGTAACTATAAAAATAATAATATAACCAACTTGATAGTTATATATGAAACTACAAAAACCCGTGCATTGCACGGGTTAGAGTCTGGTTTATTGAAATTTATTTACGCCACCACCTAATAGACCTAAGTTCAGTTTTCCTCTGCTCTCTCGTGCCATTCTTCCGCCACCATACGCTTCCAGTTCAGCCGCGCAATTCTCCTCCGACCGCACCCTAACCGTCTGCCTCCATCTCCGGTGACGCCGCCGCCCATACAGTCACTCTAGTCACATACACTTTCATCACCCGCCATCTCTCCTTAAACCCTAAACCCTTAAACCTTAGTCAATGGATTCAATGGATTTCAAGGTGAGTGAACTCTTGAAAGAAGTTCAATTAGATTACTCACAGTTATCTAAACCCGTCGATGATGCCGTCGCCGCTATCAAATCTTCCATCGACGAAATCCCTGATAACTATAATGTTACTGCTGATTTGGCACCGAATTTTGTTAGGGATATTGGTGCTGATAAAGTGGAGTTCAAATTTAAGAAACCATTGGTTATTCAAAAGGGTGGTAGTTATTCAATTGAGAGTCTTGCTAGGCCTGAATTAAATTTGGATCTTATTATAAGGTTACCTAAGGTATTATTCAATCTTTTCAAATGCTTTACTTTTTTATAATAACTATATCTATGTTTGTTAATTGATGTTTATTTTAGTTTAGAGTTTAATTTGCATGCATTGTCAAAATTTGTTGCGTTAAAAACACACTTAGGGTCTGTTTGGATAAACAGCTTATTTTGCAGGTTATAGCACAAGGGTTTATCATGATAAGCACTTATGCATAAGCTTGCATACAGTGTTTTTATAGAAAAAGATAATGTAGAGTTAAATTGTTTTTGTATGTGCTATATAAGTTGTTTTTATAAGCTATATTGGAGAACTTCTGAAAATAACCCGAAAAAAGCATGTGAAAATTGTCAAAAGCTGTTTTCATGAGTTCTCCCAAACAGTCTCACAAAACTTATGGCAGTAGTATAAGTCAATCTAAACAGGCCCTTAGAGCAAGTGCACTCTATTGCAGAAGTAGTATAAAAGATTATCGTATCCACATGATTGATTAGCAAATACCGAACTAATTAAGATTTTATATTATGTAGACTAACAAAAGTGGTTGAATTGTCTGCGTTAACTAAATAGAAAGTAATTAAGAATAATAGTTGTAAATCAATGGAGATAGAGGTCTAGTGTCTTTGCTCTGGCTTCAGTTGGTCCCCCGCTAGTGACGGTGGGATTGGTCCCTCGGAGTAGTCGGTCATTGGGCCAGATACTGAGTTTCCAAAGGAAAAAATAGGAGGTCTAGGGTCTTTATTCGGGATTCAACTGGGTCCCCGCTAGTGACAGTGGGATTGGTCCCCCGGATTAGTATATCATGGGGCTGGATACTGAGTTTTCAAAGGAAAACTAGCAATCTTTGACTCTGTTTGTCAGTTTTACTTGAATTTCTTTATTTTAATTCAATTACCTATCCCTTTACTAAAGCTATTAACCCTTTGGTCTTCGTGATCCAACAACACATCACAACAAATCATGTGTGTGACTTTAAAAGTGGTTATGATAAAAGTCAAATGTTTCCAATGATATGACTGTTATGATTGATTGACAGTGGAAATTGTTTTTACACTGCAGTGTTTATGAATTAAATCCTTTAGTTTATCGGTGTTGAGTGTATACTTTGATTTTGTAACTGTATTTCTGTTATGACAGGAGTGCTTCCATGAGAAGGATTATTTGAACTACAGGTACCATGCCAAGAGGTGTCTTTATCTCTGCTTGGTGAAAAAGTATTTGGAGAAGTCTCCATCTATTGGTAGGGTTGAATGGTCTACCCTGCAAAACGAAGCTCGAAAGCCTGTACTTATTGTGTATCCAGGTTCGTACTATGTCTTAGCATTTAAACTCCAATGCATTTTGGTTCAAAAACAATATTGGATGACTAATGGAGAAATTTTTTGCAGCTGCAAAGCTTGTTGATCTTGATGGTTTTTTTGTGAGAATTATTCCATCGGCCAAGGCTATCTTTAGCATACCAAAGTTAAACATGACGCGTAATAACATTCATAATTCAAAGAACGGTTTGTACCTTTGCATCTACATTCAGTTTCTTTTAGATTTTAACTTCTTCTGATACAATGTATTGATGGTTTATTGCTAATGTTCAGAAGGAAGTTCCGTTCAAGCTACACCAAAGTATAATTCTAGTATTTTGGAAGACATGTATACAGAGGATACAAAATTAATCAACGAAATTTTTCTTGGATGGAAGCAACTAAAAGAGGCTTTAATCCTACTTAAGGTTTGATATTTGAATTTCTTTTGGGCATTGTGCATTATATCAAGTAAAAAATTAATGTGGAAACACTGAATTTGATGCCGCTCTTCCGAATTTTAGGTATGGGCTCGACAGAGAAGTTCAATATATGTTCATGATTGCATGAATGGATTTTTGCTATCCGTCATACTGGCACACCTTGCTTCTAGGCAACAAATTAGTAGATCAATGAAGGCAATTGAAATAATTCGCATTACCTTGAACTTCATTGGTATGTATATAGACTCTCCTTTGCAGTTTTGGCTCATTTTTATTTAGTGCTCTGATGACCATAGGGAGTTTGCCTGCCATATTTTGGTATTCTTGATTCACTATCGTTGTTTCTGTTGACTAGCATATTTGAATTCAATCAAAAGCGTTACATAAACAGATCTTTGCTTCCATGTGTAGTTAGTTTCTTAGTGAATTTGTAGGCAATTTGCTACTGACTTAAAAATTGGCTTAGATTGGAAGTGGGGGGGCTTTTAAAGCTTTGATATTAAATAGATTGTCACGAATTACGGGGCCTAACTCATCCTTACAAAACCGGCTTGTACGGTGAGGATTGCCTCCTCAATATAAACTATTCTCAAGAATCCCATCTATCCGATGTGGGACTAAATCCCACCGAGTGTTGGCCGCTAACACACCCCTTCACGCTTCAGCCAGGCCCAATGAGCCTGAAGCGTGAACGATGCAGAAAGCCCAACGATAGACCCGATAGGCTCTGATACCATGTCACGAATTACGGGGCCTAACTCATCCTTACAAAACCGGCTTGTACGGTGAGGATTGCCTCCTCAATATAAACTATTCTCAAGAATCCTATCTATCCGATGTGGGACTAAATCCCACCGAGTGTTGGCCGCTAACATAGATACATTATTGTAATTGGTTTTGCAGCCACTTCAGAGACATGGAGTCGAGGTCTCTACTTTCCAAAGGAAGGCGAAGGAAATATTACTAAAGAGGTCCAGATCTCTAACCTTCTTTTGTCTACTTTTGTAATACTATTTTGTATGTAGTTTGTGTTCATGTTCCACTATGATTGTCCTGATATCCATATCTCTGTTTATACTTTATTTTCTTTTAAGTTTTTCTTTACATTCATGTTTCATTCGTTTTTAATTGATATGTGGTGCAAAATTTAAAATAAATCATATTTTTGTAATGCAATATCACCTTTAACTCTTCATTGGCCAGTGGCTTTGTATTTTCAATCACTTGCACCACGACGGATCAATCTTGGGTTGATGAAAATTTTCTTATGCAGCATTCACTTAGTTTTCTTTGAAAGTTTCCATTTATATTCGGAGCTATTCATTGTAGTGTTCATGATTCCCATTTGCAGGAAAGAATGCGACTTAAAGGGTCATTTCCAGTTGTCATATGTCATCCATTGGGGGCATTCAATTTGGCTTTTCGAATGTCTAGGAATGGTTTTACTCAGGTATTTTTTGGCCGGCAACCACCTTTGCCTTTTCTTGTCCTTTATTATAATATATATCTCACAATACTCATTTTGATTATTCATGTGTATATTCAGCTTCAAGACGAGGCTGCTTTGACACTTAAATGCATGGAGAAGTGTAGAGGTGGTGGATTTGAGGAAGTTTTTATGACCAAGATTGACTATGCTGTTAAATATGATTATTGTATGAGGTAATGTTTTTTCATCTAGTGTTTGTTTGTCATTGATAATCCATTTGGGGTATTTGACTAGAAAGGTTTAGGTAAAGTAACTTGTTTATTGAAAGCATAACTAACTCGTATATTGAAAGCATATAAATTAAGATTATAAGGATGTAAGCAAACGGGTTTGTAGGACTCATTATGATGCATGTGTATTTTTTTGTTACACGATAACATTCAGGAGACTTGCATTTGCTTTTCTTCTTGGTGATAAATACCATATTGATTCAGATGCTGTATTACATGACGTGTTATTCTGTTGATTCATTTTCATGATGGTTTGCTTCAAGCTGTAAAAGCTGCTTATTTTATTACATGTTTTGTTCTTACAGAATAAACTTTAAGGGAAACAAGGAGCTATATGCATCAGGATTTTGTACGGATGATGAATGCTGGAGAGTGTACGAGGAGAAAATACATGCTATTTTAGCTAAAGGATTGAATGATAGAGCAAAATTTATTCGAGTTATATGGAGAAATGTAGAATGCCAGTGGAGCGTGAATGATGTATGGTTTCAAGCATGAATTTTCAGTATCTCATTTAAAATATGCTTCATATTTTTCCTTATTCTGTTCTGTCTCTGATTGAATTTACAACTTCAGGGCTTGCCAATACTTGATAAAGAGACCTTGTTCATAGGAATTTCAGTCAATGATTTGGAGAAAGCATTTAGGATGGTTGATATTGGTCCGAATGCTGAAAGTAAAGAAGAGGTACATTCTTTTGTTCACGTTCACTCTGTTTCTCCTTTCGTGTTCAAATTTTTGTTGCTTTGAGTGAACCACTGTCCTTACTCATTATTTCAAGCAGGCTCTTGAATTTCGGAAGTTTTGGGGAGAAAAAGCAGAGCTTAGAAGATTTAAAGACAGTAGAATTGCAGAAAGCACAGGTGAGGCATCTATTGTGGCAATTCGCGTATTTAGTTGATCAAGTATGACTAGCGTAGTTTTCTTGTCTTGCTGGCCAAGATAATATATCTCGATGTCTAACATGGCAGTGCTTTTTTCTCTAAAATAGTATGGGAATGTCAGAAATGGGAAAGGCATCTGATTTTGAAAAAAATAGCTGAGCATGTGCTTAGTCGGCATCTATCTCTATCCAAGGAAAATATTGTAGTAGTTGTGGATCAACTTGATTTCTCTTTGGCTCATGGTGCTGTAGGTAAACCATCTTACCTAGCCTCCGTTTTTTTTTACCCCATATGCTTATATCATTAACAGCTGATGTTCTTTGAAATGATTAACCCACAGATCCGATAGCACATTCTGGAAATTTGCTCGAGGCATTTGATCTTCTATCGAAACGTTTGCGTCTTATTGAAGGCCTCCCTTTGAAGGTGTCTAGTGTACAGCCTTTAGACTCTGGTAATTTACCCACCAGAACAAATTATTTTTGAAGTCTTTTGTGCCAATGCTTGGGGTGTGTTATTATAAACCAAAACTGAAAACTTTTTGCCAAAGAAAAAAAAGGCAGTACAAGTGTTTCTAAGTTCTATGTTGTTGAGTTTATTGAAGCTCGATCTCATACAAATTAATGATATGTGTTGATTACCATTTACAGCATTCAGGTTTACATCAGTCTTCCCTCCTGAACCTCATCTTCTAGCTAATGAAAAAATTGAATCTCTCAGACTGAATAAGTTGGTTCCATCATGCATCCAACCACTAGAAATTATGATTCAGGTATGACATTATGCTCCAGTGGTGCTCAATGAATTGACCTATGCAGAGAAAATTTACGAAGAGCTTATTTGTTCTCTCTTTACAGCTGGAAGGTTCGGGGCACTGGCCAATGGATGAAATTGCTATTGAAAAAACAAAATCTAGTTACCTTATTCAAATTGGAAAAAGGTGGGAACTTATGTCCTTTATTTGCTTCAATATCTTGTTCTTCTTTTTCAGTATTTAATATGACGTGATTATGTTATTATGGCAGTCTTCAAAAGAAGTGGGGGATGTCATGCACTGCAACTGAGGATGATGTGGATGTGTTAATGTCAGGATATGCATTTCGTCTTAAAATTTTGCATGAGAGGGCCCTTAGTTTACTCAAAGAAAGTATGGCTTACACTTCTTGCATGATTATTGATGATTTAAACGGAAATGGCATTTTTGAGTTTCACTTATCAAACCTTTTTAATATGCAGTTGGGAATGATAAAAAAACGCGGGTACATTCTGCAGACAAGAAACTTTTGATTCGTGGTCAACATGCTAGCATGATTAACGGACTACAAAGTCGTTACCCAATATATGGACCAATAGTTAGGTGAGCATTTATAAATTTTATATGTCAAGTTATGTTCCATTCCATTTATAATCTGTAACTCATAAGTTTCTTATTTGTCTAGACTAGCAAAACGTTGGGCTACTTCACATCTATTTTCTGCTTGTTTGGTAGAGGAGGCCATTGAGCTTTTGGTTGCATATCTCTTTCTTAATCCTTTGCCATTTAATGCTCCCTGCTCGCGGATCACTGGGTTTATGAGGTGTGTTTCTTAATTATTGTTAACTCATTTACTCAGCAGATTTTGGGAGATATTGAATGTTTTTCTAAGAAAGAGTAATTGTACTCTTTAAACCTGATTTTCTTGTGGGAATGTCTTAAATCTCATTACCACGGTTGATGTGGCCATTCCCTTGGTAAGAGGTTTCACAATTGGGTGTGAAGTTGGGACAGACAATTACCCAAGGAGGCCAGAACTGAGCATCCTTATTTCAAATTGTGGTTATTGATTTGTTATAACGCTTTTATTTCATTGACAGGTTCCTGCAGTTGCTCTCAAACTATGATTGGACTTATTCTCCATTGGTTGTTGACATAAATAATGACTTGAGCCCTAGTGATGGAAAAGAAATAAATGTAAGTTGGGTGTCTTAGTACATAATTAAGTAAAAACTTGTTGACTTCTTTGTAGTCTGTGTTAGTTTTGGGGATTTCCTCTCTTCAATATAAAAGAAAGTAAAATCTTGTCACCGTTGGTCTTAGGAAATATATGTTCTTGATGATAACTGTGGATTTTTAGGACAACTTTTTGCTAAGAAGAAAAAGTCAGGGAGAGAATGAGCAAGCTGTAGGGCCAGTGATGTTCTTGGCTACAGTTTATGATAAAGCATCTGAGGCTTGGACTGGATTATCACCTAGTGCACTGGTTAGTTATTCTCTAAATTGGATATAATTTGAGTTCTGTTTAATCATTATTTCATATGGCTGGAAGTTTCTTATAATTATTTCATATGGCTGGAAGTTTCCTGAATGCATCCCACTCTGTTAATTGTAATGTAGTGTAATGTAATGTCTGTCTTCACTGAGTTGTTTAGTCACTAAATTCTAGGAATTATTTCTCTACAATATATGTCTTTAAGTAACAAGAAGTTCAGAGTGATAATTAATATTCACAACAGTTCAGGTTCAGTAAAAGTTAAGCATACTATTGTTTTGAACCTTGATTTCAACCTTTCAATTCTGTTTAATCTAGCAAGTGCATGCTAATTGATGATGAGGTGTTTGTTGCGTTGTAATGAATCATTAACAGGAGCTTAAAAGATTAGTTGCATATGCTCGAAGCAGTGCAAATTTGTTGATGAAACTCACATTTCAGGAGGAGATTGGTCCATACAGATGGGAGGTAAGTTGAGCAGATTTTTTTAGTTTATTTGTTTCAACTTTCTGTTGTAGATTAGAGTTTGATTTCCTCTAAAAGACTAATGAATTATTCAAATCTTGCTGCAGTGCCTTTTGCGAACTCCTTTAAACAACTATGATGCAATCATTCTTCTCCACAAGGATAAACTCGCATATCCTCAGAGGCTTCTCTTCTCATCAGAAGTTGGTCACGGTATGGTTCTTAATAGCGTAGTTCTTAATAGCTGGTAATTTACAGAATTATACATTCATAAAATGGTTCAAGGGTGAAGGGGATAGCATAAGTTGACAATGATAATCATTTGTATAATCTGCATGTATTAAAATGAGGGGATAGCAAGGCAGTGTACAATTTCATTAGGCATAGCAGGTTTTTCTGTGTGCATGATAAAATATTCTGAAAAGTATAAGACAAGGATGACATTGGTTTCAGTATGCTTGGAAATTTATGTACAATCTGACCTTTCCCCCCCCTCATGTTATCGTCTTCATTGGCACAAGCTTAACTAATCAAATGTTATTCTCGTTGGAAATGTAACAGGAACACAAGTTGCTAAAGGACATGCTGGTAAGTTCTTCCAACCCTTTTTGTTGCCTAAAGATTTGAAGGGTAGGCGGCCAGAGGAACTTAAAAATAAGTTGCTGGTAGACTTTGATCCATCAAGGTGCTTTATCAAAGATTTAGAGGTAAGTACAATTAAAATGATTTGATTTTGAGCATACTGGTTTTGTTTCCCTCTGGTAGCATCCTCTTTACTAATCTTGATATCATCACCTATCACCTATAACTTGTAGAAAGAGTTTTCCACCACATTCCAATTATGGCATGATTCTCTAGGAGGCGACACCATCGGCCTAACGTGGGAGAAATCGTATCCTTCCAAGGTATAAAATTTGTGCATATATTGTTGATTTAGTGCTAAGTATATTATGAATTCTTAAAACTAAATGCATCTTCTGATCACTATTTTTTCTTTTTCAAAGAAGCGTAAACAAGAGGAAGTGATTGAGGCAGGATATGACCCTCGGAAGGTGCTAAAAGCAGTAGGTGAGGTTGGAAAAGGGTTTGTGAGGAGTATATACTTTCTCAAGCCACCAAGGCTCGCAAATTAATGTCGATTATATATAAATGAGAAAATTTTGTCTCTAGTCAATTTTATCATTTAGAAAAGCAGTTTTGTTAGCGCGAAGAACACAATTGAATGTAGTAGGATCAATCCGGTAGAGCACAAGAGTTTGTGTAGATTGTTGCACGTGTATTCTCCTCTCCCACCTTCAGAGTTCGGCAACCCAGAAAAAATGAAGAGTTCCAGATTCTTATATTGTAAAGAAGCTGATGCAGTGTGGCTTAAATTATGTTTCACGAGTTTTTCAGACTCTAATAGGGGATGAATTGTTCTTTTTTAATTATCGATGAAAAGTAAAATGCTTAAAACCTATGAAGCTCGGATACTCCAAAATAGAGACGTATCCGTATCGGATACCGATACTCCGCAGATACTCTCGGATACGTACCCACGGAGTATCAGGATTAATTATTTTAATTTAAAATATATATTTTATCGGATACTTATAAGATACTCGACAGATACACACAAATACTTATTAGATACTTCATAGAGACGTATCCTGAAAAAAAATGAAGGGTAAAAAAGTGAGACTGTGTTGTGAAAATTCAATGGAGATGTATATGATTCAATTTAAGATATGTCACTATAATTGTTTTTTGATTAACCAATTAAAAATTATGTTTTTGGTGGATGAAAGCAACGAGAGAGGAGATACAATCAATCAACATTAAACAAACTTTGTTTTGAGTTCTTTTTATTGATGCATTTGTTGATATCCTAACAAATAAATGAAAATATAATATGATTTATACGAAAAAATGTTTCATTTTTTATTTTGATCACATGTATTAATTTTTGTAAATTGTGACTTTTATGATTATATAGTATTGAAGAGTAATCAATGCTTATTTTTTTCCAAGTATTTTACATGCATATAAATTTTAATATAAATATTTTGTTAACGTATCTTAGCCGTATCGTATCCTAAATTTTAAAAATTTCACGTATTCACGTACCCGTATCGTATCGTACCCGCACCCGTACTACGTATCTAGGCTTCATAGCTTAAAACCAGTTTCTGCTAACCCAAATACATAAGTCAGAACGTGGAATGATCTCAAATTTTCTGATATTCACCTGCCATATTTTCTGACAACACAGAGTTATCCCTAAAATAGTGTTTTCCAAATTTATTTTAAACATTTTTTCCCTTCAAAAAATATTTTAACATTTTATTTATTATATATTTGTACAATATTTTGCCAAACAACTTTTAACTTAAAAATAGCTTTAAAATTAAAAAAAATAATAAAGTAACAAAACAACTTTAACTTCTTTTTTAAAGTCTTTAATTTTAACTTTGTTTTAAAGTAGCTTTTGGACTGTAAAAAAGTCAGGCCAAATGATGTCTATGTTTCTTGCTAAGTAGCATCTTCTCTTTAAAACATGATGCGGATGAACAGTTTTGAAGAAAATCGATGGGAAGATAAAAAATTTACGTTGATCAACACTATTTAGTAATTAAAGGAAAAAAAGATAAAAATATCGTTTGTTTCTTTGTTTATAAGTTGGACTTGTTTCACTTGACATGATTTCCATATGTTTGAATGTGTGTTCCTTTTATCAATGTCACACTCCAATGCTCTTATGAAACAATAGATGGAAAATTCAACTAAAAGATTCTTGAAATTGGATTGAAACAAAAAACTATCAAGCAAAAATTAGAAACACGAAGTAAACAGTAAGTAATACACAAGATTTACTGAGGTTTGAAGCAATTGCAATCCCTCATTTGAACACTATTTTGTATTTTCTCTTTACCAATGATTTTATGAAACATCACTTTTCTATCCTTTTAGAAGGATATATCGGTAGCCGTTTATATGTCATTTTAGTAAAATTTATTTATTTCAAATTGTAGGTTACTTTATAATAATAAATCATTAATGTTTATTTTTTTATTATGTCCCTTAGTATTTATTACTTTATTTTTTTTATTTTTTTTATTTATATTTTTCATACTATTAATGAAGAATATTTTTATAAAACAACTCACAATTACTCTTTTTTATACATAATTAACTATATTTCTTAATCTATGAAAAATAGCTAAAGTGACATATAGTTCTGAATGGAAGAAATAGTTACAAAGATAATTATAACAAAAAAACCAATTAACTTAACCAACAACTGGACCTTTGGTTGATAAAAAAGAAACTTAACTAACAACCTAATCAGGCTTAACCAATTATCTAATGCAGAAGATCTAGCAAAAAATAACAAATGCCAATTGCACTTTGATTTATTAAAGGTACAAATTAGACATATGGATAAAAACTAGGGGTGTTCAAAATCGAACCAATCTAATAGAAAAACCGCATACCGAACCAACACAAACCGAAACCGTAAAAAACCGCATTTGGTTCGGATGTATTCAGATCATTTTTCTACCAAACTGCATGGTTTGGTTTGGTTTGCGGTTTTTATTTTACCAACCGAACCAAACCAAACCAAACTGCAACATAAGAAAAACATCAATTAAACATATGTCACATAAACCAATACTTATAGAAACTCAATGGAAACTTTTATAAAATGACATATTTTTTCTCATGATAAGTTTCTTCTTTGCATTTTATTTCAAAAGTGTATTCATATGCTACTTGAACTTTTAGTGAATGTTAAAATTGTAGTCTTTTGTATTTCTTACAAAATATGATTACTTTTTGTTCACGTTTTAAATTTGGTCTATGTAGTTGGAAAATTTTTTAATTGAAAATGAAATTGCAACGTCGGATGAAATTAAAAACATTGTTGAAAATATATTTTTAACTTGATTTTAATGTTGAAAAAAAAAATTGTATTGTCTCGAAAAAACTGCATCAACCGATCCAAACAAAACCGCATTAGTTTGGTTTGGTTCAAATTTTATTTTAAAAATCAACCGAACCAAACCAAACCACATGCTTTTTTATTTTGCAGTTCGGATGATTTTTAGTATCAAAACCGAACCAAACCGCACCGCGAACATCCATAATAAAAACACAATATATCGAACACAAGAGAAAATCACTTTTTTTTTTAAGGGCCTGGCTTTAACCTCACTACAGTGTGCGGCGCGACAGCAAATACTGCATACGACGTCGTTGGTAAAATCCCTATTCATCACTATTATTTTTTTTATTTCTTCTAATTTCATCAATATGATTATTATGTTTTTTTTTACCTTGTATAAATTTTTCAGAATTGCACGTTTGGTGATTTTTTGTGTTCAGGTTTTTCTTTTTCCACTTCCACTTATTTTCATCACTCTTTTCCATTTTTCTTCTATTTTTTAAACAGTCACACATAGATGTTTTCTAGTATGTAGTATTAACTGCTTCAATTGCACACCAATGTATGCTTGTGAATAGTGATGTAACATTCAGAGAGGTAAATTTGAACTTTGAAGTGTGATAAGAAGTGTTTGAAGAGGGGTGCATGGAAAATGTTTGTAAAAAAGCATGTTTGAACTTTGAAAGACTTCATAGTTCATATTTATACGTGTGGTGCGCACTCGTGTCCTGTGGCTGACACGTGTGTAGTTACGTTCAATTAATTTATGACACATGTAATTACATTCAATTATTTAAATTTTTTTAAACTTCTTCAAAAAAATAAATTATTTTCTTAAATTATTACAATGTCGTTTGGTGTCTGTGTCGGTGTTTCATAGCTTGTTGGTGAATCAAAGAACACCCTTATTATGACTATGTTTAGTTGTTGGGAAAGGGGAGAGACTCCCTTCACGCAACGTATTTGTGACCGGAGACCGTGTGTTTGAGTCGTGGAATAAGTCTCTTAGAATTACAAGATGAGGGGTTTTATGATGGTCATGTCAATTTGAAGCCAAGTGTTTATTATTATAAGGGGTTTTATGATGGTAAATCTCTTATGTGAAAGGGTGTACTAGTTGTTGTATTGTCATACATAAATCATGTTTCCAAAATATGAAATAAAAGAAAGGGAAATGAGATGCTTTAAAAACCAGTTTTAAACAATAGTCCAAAATCTTCATGCAGAATTTTGTTTTATACTTAACTATGTTGATGGCAACTGGATTAACTTTTCTTCAGGTGTTAATGGATTCAAACAGCAACCAGACTGATGAAAAACTACAAGTCAAGCCAGCACAAAGAGTCACATTCTGTCAAAGGAAGAAGTCTGGGAATGGGAGTTTTGTGTCAAATTTAAGAAATCACTATCATGAATTTATCCATGCATCTGTTGATGAACACAGGAGATGCTTGAGAAACACAATTCAAAAGGTATATTTTCTACCGTGGATGTAAATACATCAATAAACCCTTGGATTATGATGCTAACAAGTGCGACCTATTATATATTGTTTGAAACAGATATTTAATGCATCAAAGGTTTTTGGCAAAAACAGTGAAAGTATAAACGAAGATGAAAACTCGGTACAACTTCATTCATATACAAGGAACTAGAATGCTTTTCTGAATCATTAGTAGATGACAGAAGTGTTGTGTAAGTTTATGATATATACTAAGACCTTAGAGAACACATGATTGACTATAATCTATATTGTCATTAATGTATACAATACAATTGTTTACACCACTTAATGTGTAACATTCAAGTGGGATTTTACAGTTTCATATGATTATCATGGAGTTAGCATTGTAAACTTATTCAGCTTTAACTTTCTCCTTTGGTTTTAAAACTTTAGTCCTCTTATGAACTGTTTGAAATTAAGTACTCAATTTGTCGTAATAGAAAGTTGCAACAATGTGTATTTGAGCTTTTTATCTCTCGATATTTAATGTAAGGTGCGATAGCGAATGGTAAATATGAGAAATTAGTTGCAGACAGCTAAATAAAAGTTACAAGGTAATGACCTCAGAAAAGTAAAATGAAATGTCTATGCTCCTAACTGTTAAATAACTTCTCAGAAAATGGTGTTCAATAGAGCTCCAAGTTCCTTAGCCTGCACATAATTTGTTACAAAAAAGAACACGGTTAGTAAGCAAACTCATTGTTATCTAATGATCTTGTTTTTACTTTTGTTGTGGAGTATACTTATCAAATGTCATCATGAAGAAGATTTGTCACTAGTCCAAGAGAAGTATAAACAATGGGGGGATATAAAAAAGGCTGTTCAGTCTTTCTCTCTTTCTAGAGTTACTCTATTTAGGCTTAGATTTTCTGATAAATACCTAATTAAGTCATGGATCCGTGTTGTGTGCAGACACAATCCTGTAATTACACGTAGTCACGCACATCTCGGTTGTCCGATCAAGATCGAATAGTCCAGATTTCAAACTCGATATTTTATATTTAATAAAAAATGAATTCTGCTTTAACATTTGAACCGTCTGATCTTGATCAGATGATCAATATGCACACACTGCACCTAATTGAAATCCATAATCCCATCAGATCTTGAAGTTATAAACTTGGTACAGAAGAACTGTAAGATTCATAATGAAATTGAGTAAGAAAAATATGTAGATTCTTGGATTTAGTTGTTGGGCTATGTGCATTGTAATTTAAGAGGTGTGGTAGACAACAAACTTTTAGTAAGAGTATCAAAGAAGCACTAATGATTCATGACAAAAAAAATATTAAAAGAATCTTGCAATTACTATGAGTTTTTAAAACAAGACCTTATAACTTTTAAGTTTAAAGTAGTTTAGGAAGTAAAGGATTAAAAGTAAGGTGTCAGTTTCTTTGATAGAGGAACAATTCTAATTATGGAGATACATAGTTGAAAAATAGAATTTGTTTTGGCAATGTTGTTAATGGGAGAACCAGATCTGTTACCTTAATTTGCACTGCTGATGTTTACGTTGCTGCATCCAGTATTTCTTCTTCTGTAAGCAGGTAGGGGAACTTTGCCTGACTCAATGTTTTTGATGTCTTCTTGAAGTATCTCATAATGCTTCTTGATTTCCACTTCAGTTGTCCCTCCAACAAACATGGCTATATTGTACCAACGGTCAGAAGTTTCCTTGTCATATATTGCCAATGCATTTTCAAATAGTTTGTTCTTCTTGGTTGTCCATTGTAGACTCGAGTTAGGAGAAGAAAGCATGTTGGATGATGTTTTGGATGTCATTGCAACAAAACAAAAATCACAAGAGGGTTTTAGATGGGAAGAAAGAGGTGTTGGGTTTTTATATTGACTTGTTTATGAGGAGTTTCACCATTTATAAACTATTTTAAGGCCTTATCTCTTTTTAACGTGGAACTTGGATTTTTTCTAGTATAATGTCACCGCTCAGTACTATTGAATTGGTGCGATGATAATTTTGTGTTTGACTCGAGCTACAAACTCTGAAACCATATTAAGTTTTTATATCAAGTCTATCTCATTTTTATAAAATCGGCTTATAGGGCGATGAGTGTTACTTTTTATCAACTATTTTTAGATATTATCTCTTTCAATTGGATTTTGATTTTTTCTCGATAAGAGGTACCAATCCTTTGGCAACTAGTCACTAAATTAGAAAGAATCATCGACTATAATAAGGAAGTGAATGAGTAAGAAAGCAGTATGTGGAAGGCTATTGGGAAACACAAGGAACTAGGAAGCTAATAAGGTGAATATTTTAGGTACACTCGATTCAAGAGATGACACTATGAAAATAGTAATTGGTGTGTCATTTAAACTATTTGTGGCAAGTTTCCAAGATGTCCAACAAAAGCACATGTGATAATACTATCCTTATATACTTTGTACTTTTTATTAATAAAAAAAATAAGGGGGGTCGATTCGATTTAGGCTCCTTCCCTACTATATGATGATTGTGCAGCTGGTACAAGAGTGATTGGTCCTAAAGAAATACCCTGTTGCTTCATTTTTTAAGTATTTTTTTTTGGTCTCGATGCTTTCATGTTTGTTCTATTGGTTTAGAGCATCTAGTAGTGAACATCATTTAAGGTTCTTAATTTATTTTTATTGGGTCTTACTAGCCACAGTTGTTTTAGCACCTTTTTTCTTTTAAAATGCAATTCTATGAGAAATTGTAACAAATTAGTTTTTAAGTTCTTTTGTACTAGAAATTGTGTTCAATAGAGTTCCAAGTTCCTTAGCATGCATATAATTTGTAACAAAAAAGAACACGGTTAGAAAATAAACATAAAATATTATCTGGTGATCTTGTTTTTACTTCTCTCGTAGAGTACACTTACTAAATATCATCATGAAGAAGAATTCTCACCAGTAAAAGTATAAATGAGGAGGGGATAAAAAGGTAAGTTTACTAAAGTCCTCGTTTTAAATCCACCAACAAAAAAAAATCTCATTAAATTTTATAAACAGAAAAGTCTTATATGCCCCTTAAAAAAAGAGTCTTATATGCAAACAAAAAAGACCTCGTATATTAAAACTTGTTTTATGTCTGACTTATTGGATCGACCCTAATAAAAAAGCAAGTTGCTTAGTCTTTCTCTCTTTCTAGAGTTACTAAGCTTAGGCATAAATTTTCAGATGATTAAATACCTAATAATGTCATCGTCATGGATATGAGCTCTGTGCAGCTACAATCATGTGACTGAAATGCATCTCGGCCATTTGATCAAAGGTCAAACGGTCTAGATGTCAAGCTCGATATTTTGGATTTTAACAATAATCAAATTTGGACAATCCGATCTTAATTGGACAGACGAGATGTGTGTGACTTTGTGCAGTTACATTGCACCTAATCCAAATCCATAATGTCATCTCATCTTGGAGCGATAAACTTGGTAAGAGCAGTAAGATTCATAATAAAATTTGAATCATATACTCATTACAATTAAATATCTATCTTGAAAGCATGCAAATATATTAATTCTTGGATGTAGCCGTTATACTTTGTACACTGTAATTTAAGAGGCGGGGTAAGCAACCAACTTTTAACATGAATCTCAAAGAAGCACGATTCATGACAAGAAAATATTAAAAGCTTTTGAGGACTAGTCTCCAAATGAACAATAAATTTATTTTAATTGAGAAACTCCTATATGTATGAGTTCTCATTAATGTTATTAGGAAGTATAAAGGATTAAAAGTAAAGTGTTAGTTTAATAATGTGACACTGCGAACAGCTTTTAAAACTGCCATTAACCGCTCTCACTTTCATCAACATAACAGAACATCACTTTTCTAATATGATCGGATTCTTGTAACAGAAAAAAATGAAGATACTACTCATTCTCAGTTCACTTTATGCTCTCTCTTTCTTCCCAATATCATACTCCACAGGTTAGCAGTTTACTGCAAAATGGTTTTAAATTGCAGTCGCAATATCAATGTACCAATTACACTGAACTTTGATATTACAAAACAATGCGGATAACAATGACCGCAATTGTATTTTCAATGTCGTTGCAGAGACCTTTAAAAACTTTTTATTACAGCCAGAGAATTGCAGTTGCAGACCGCAACTTACAACTATAAGCATCACAATTCTTTCATAATAATTTTCTTGTTAAAAATATTATAACAAGTTGTGAAAATGTTTATCATTTTTATTGTTCTATCACAGATAGATCACAATTGCCTATGATTGCTTTCAGTTGGTGGGATGATAAGGGGACATTTAGGGCTGGTGAAACTGCAACCATTAAGGTTAAAGTACTTGAGAATTGTGATAAAATTGATAAAAATAATTTCCATCTCATACTTAATGTCAATGGAAAGGAAGGGAATAGTTCCTATGTATCCACAGTGTTGTCGAATTTCGAAGGAGATTTTGATCATTGGAAGATTTCCTTCACTGCTATTAAGGTTGGATTGTTCAATGTGCTCATTAGTGAGGATCGTTACAAAGTTTTTGATTCGTCGTTGCATTTCCAAGTTGAACCAGGTATAATCAAAACCCTTACTTAACTGGCGGAATGACAAGCACTTTAGTGTGTGTCTATCTGCATTTCGTTGTGCGTATTTTATTTGCTACATAACTATCGCAAAGTCAAGCATTACCGTTTTTGCCTGTCTACATTTTCTCTGTGTATAGTTTCTTTAGGGTACTTTAGTTGCTATTTTGACGATTTCAGTAAGACATGTATGGATAGATGAATTAAGTTGAATTACTTAGTGCTTATCATGATGTTATACAAAATGTAGGTAGTTTTGATTTTCGTAGGTGTTTATTAATAAGCTGGAATGAGTTTGATTATATCGCAAAGCTGGCCATTGATGTGTCTGTCTGCATTTTCTTTAGGGTATTTTAGTTGCTAAGTTGGCGATTTGAGTAAGATGTGTATGAATGAATGAATTCACTAAGTTGGTGCATATCATGATGTTATATATAATGTAGGTTGATTTGGTTTCGGTATGTGTTTATTTATTAGTGTTTTATGTTGATATTGTATGACTGAAGGGAACATGTATCCATCGGTGTGTGTTGCATCATGGAAGGGGATGAAATATGAGTTTGAAGCTGGTTCAAAAGCTACAATTATGGTGCTCCTTAAAGATGCATTTGGAAACGGCATATCTGAGACGACTCAAGTGTCCTATATGCCTGATTTTAAGTTGTCTATGTTGAGTGAAAATGGTTCTGTTGCAAGTGAGCCTGATATCTCCATCATGGGGTGGAATGAGTTTGATTATATAGTCATTGAGTTCGTAGCAACCAAAGCTGGAAACTTCTCTATGCACATAGAAGGAGGAAATCAAACATTGAATGGTTCTCCCTTACCATTAAAAGTGAATCCAGGTTTTGTGCTATTTGCTTCAATACACATTGTAATGTGCACGTTTGTTGTGTTGAATTGAATTTCTTAGAAGGATTTAATTCTTATACATCATCGATGTAAAGATTTTTTATACTCTCATTCAATTATAATCGTCAATTCATTAAAAACATTTGACTTAAATCATACCTATTTTTAAAGTCATACATATCGGTGGTTGTGATTTCTTGACAGAGTAAAACGTTTTATACTCACAATGTATCAAAATTATATTCTTTTTAGAATTTCATACGTGGCATTTATGTCTTCGAATTTGAATTATCTCTCCCTTAAATGCCAGGTGTTATAGATGCTTCTAAATGTGTTGCCAAATGGAACATTGAACATCATGCATGGCAATTGTCTTCAAAGATGGAAATCTTTATACATCAGTTGGATCAATATGGAAATCTGGTTTCTGGACTATATCCATTTGATGTTGAAGTTGTTGAAAGAGACACAAATTTGACAATACCAATAGCTGATCTACATTTTGAGAAAGTGGATACTGGAATTCAGTTGTTTTCCTTTGGAAATTGGGAACCAGGGAACTTTATATTAACAATATATGATGCTAAACATAATAAAAGCATTTCCAATATGCCATATGTTTATACTGTTTTTATAGGTAAAGTTTCATGCCGAGTCCTCTTCCTCTCTCCATCTGAACTTTCAGTTTATTGCAATGTTTACATATTTCTTATTGTTTGATTATTTACTTTTGTTGTTGTAACATTACAGTATTTAAATTTTATTACTTTTAATTTTGTTTCGTGTTTTTTTCTTTCCGGATCAGGTTATTGTGACGGTGTAAAAAGTGTTGTCAATGGATCTGGTTTAAATGATTCAGTTGTTGGGATAAGAGAAGAATTCTCTGTTTATTTGAATGACATGTATCAATATCCTTCTCCTGTTGAAGAAGGCATACTTCAAGTACAAATCTTAAGAGATAATGACTCCTATAGTATTTCGCCGATCATATATCCCATGTTAAACAAAACTGGTATTTCAAAGGATAAACTCTTTTTTATTACATTCCCTTCTACATTTGATAATTGTATTTTGCTTGTTATAATATACATTGGTATTGATATTAGGGAGTAGAGTGGACTCAGGAGTGAGATATGATGGTATCAGTCGCATGGAAATTGCCCCGTCACCTTCACCTTCAGTAGAGCTACGCAACAATGTGAGGAATACAAACATAACTTTTTGGTGTACAATGTTCATAACTTGAGACCCTAATAATGAGATCTTATCTTGGTTTCAGTCAAATATGAGTGGGAGCTCTGTAATTACCAGTGCATTTCAAGTGGAATACACACCAGAGAAAAGTGGCTTTTATGATATTAATGTGTATTGTGGAAACATATTATTGAATAAGGGTCATTCATTCAGAAAAGAGGTAAAAGCAGGTACCAAAGTGTATTACATGATTTTAAAAATATGGTTTAATAAGGTTGGCGTCCTCATAGGTGATATAGAAGGATGGTTGGCAATGAAATGTTTATTGCTTCTGAAAATCTAATTATTAGTTATTTACAGTGCTTAGCTTAGCTAAAAATATTTCCTTAGGAATATATTTGTTAAATATTTATTATAAGGCTTATCTCAGGTTTTGTTAGGTAATTTTTCTATGTATTTATTGAGTTTAATGAAATCTAATGAAATACTTATATTTTTCTAAGTCATGCCATCATTTTCAAAATTCACGTACAAAAGTGAGATGATTTCTGATCATGTATATCCTTTAAATCTATATTTATCAACACTTACAATCATTTCTGATCATGCATCCCTAGCTTGCTGCAGGTGAAGTAAATATCTCCTTGTCGAGTGTTGTGAGGTTTTCTTCAAAGGTAGCAAAGATGTCAAAAAATGAAGTAGTTGTGCAGCTTTTGGATTCCTATTTAAACTTGGTCCTCTCGCAACAATCAAGGTTAAAATTGGAGATTACTTCAATTAATAGTTCTGGATTTTCAACATGGGACACCATGGATAATAAGGACGGATCATACAGCTGTAGCTATATGGTTAAAGATGTGAGCACTTATGAGATTTGTGCTTCTTTTGATGGCAATCATTTATTGCCATGTCCTCTTAGTATCAATGTGTATAGCAGTAAGTTCAAACATTGTGTTATTTTATAATCTAGTTTTGGTAAAATATGCTGCTTTGTATGCCTTAAGGATTCTTTTGTTGGATGACATACAGGTGAATATTTTCCTAAAGCCAATGATGATACATTATCTATTTGGGAGGATGAATCCATTGCCTTCGATGCCTTGGCAAATGATTATTTTGCTGGTGATAATGCAAGTATAGTTGAATTCTCAAAAGTAAGATATGTTGTCAATTCATTTAGAACATTCTCCTAGCCTTCTTGTTCCTGTTATTATATGTTGATTCTAACTTTTCTCGGTAGAGACTCTGAAATCTCAGTTACATCATTCAATCAATGTTTGCAGAATTTACCATTTTTCATAAATAATAAATTGTTCTGCTTATGCGTCCAAAATATCTCACAAACAAGAAGAATTTTCTGTGGAAGCCTTACATAATGCTGCTGTTGTTGTTGTTAATTCTTTTTGTTTTTCAGAAATGAGAATTTTTATGGTGCGGATACCATTCAAGTCTCCGCAAAGAATAAGAATGGTGTAAATTCATTGGGCGTTCCAATTTTTGTTGATCCTCCATATATAAGAGTCCCTTACTTCATCATATTGAGGAGTAATGAGGATGAGAGACTTATCTTTGACAAAGATAAAGACAAGTTTGACTTTTACATTGGAGATCCTGATCTTCTTACCTTCCTTGGTATGATTATGAATAAGTAGAATTAAGGTAATGTTTTATGGTTTATGTCAAATGTAATATTTGCAAGATAAAACATGAAAAGTAAATTCTAGCAACACACTCTAGGAGATTCATATGAAATTTAACTAATAGGAAAGTGTATTAAAAAGATAGTATTAGAGGGTTGTATCAGATAAATATGTCTTATGTTAACTAAATATAATCAGTAAATGATGCTTAACTATACAATATTTGGTCCTTTGGAGGACTGTAATGTCAGGTCATAAACATAAATACATATAAGATGCAAATTTTGTTCCCTTAAAGTGAAAAGTATATGTTCCTGATGGTTACATCTTAGCTGCAGTTGACTAGTTAATATCTGTATTAAATTTTAAGTTTATTTCTACTCAAATATAGATAATGTTCATCTTTCTAAAGTTAATGTCTATCTTATTTCGATAGTAAGGATGGACTGATGGAAAATAGATTGCATGTTTATGGTAAAGTTATCTGTCTATATACTATTGCCAAAATAAAAAAAGAGGGGAGAGAGTGAAACCATCAAGAAAGTAATGGTAGTCTATATTGTTATCTTGAAGTCTAATTTTCTGTTCTTAGAAAATGAATATGCTACTATTAAGGCATTAATAGGTTTTTTCTCTATTGGAAAAGCAAGAAAGTTTTTTATTGCCCATTTACAAATCCAAGAGTTTTGTCTTTTTTCTTGTCTTAATCATCTGGTTTCTATAGAAAGGGACCTGCTAATCTGAATTTCGAGTAAGAGATAAATAAAGTTTAACCAAAGATTGTTTCAGCTAGGGATCGAACTTGGGTATTATTCCAACAATTCAACCTTAGCTGAAACGCATTAATGTTGTACCAAACCAGTTGGTTCAAGATCTTGCGTCAGTGATACTATTTCTGCTTGACATAAATTTTAAATTATTTTGAATAGTTTTAGATTCTGATAGACTAAATGAAAACATTGTGATTGGCTTGATGCCTTCTCCAAGAAAATTTGGAGGCTTGACATTCTGTTGATGGATCATGTGTTAGGTGGTGAGGCTCATTTTCTGGTGACATTTTCTATGGAAGTAAATGATGGACTATTAGCAACAAATCTTCCATCTCACTTGATAAACACAACTGAACTGAAGCACAGGAATAATTATCAGTGGCAGCCTCTTCAAACATATGTAACTATCTCAAAGCACTTTATGGTCAAAGCCAGTGGAATCAGATTTCAAGCCACAGTAAATGACTGCAATACTGTTATACAGCAACTCTATTATCATGTGAGTCGTGTTTTTTTACCTTGAGGTTTGAGGGGAAATCACTTGTTTTCGCTTTTCAATATGTTCCCATAGCCATTTATTTAAATGAAAAGGCTATACAAAACTTTATGGCTTGTAGCAGAAGCACTATCATTTGTTTACATAGTTTATGTCCAAAGTAGTAGAACATACAAAATAACAAAACTACTTATATAACCTGAAAACTTCAACTATCACTGTGTTTCCTTTTTTTTTTTTTTTGTCTAGGGAGATGAGCATGGAGCTACATTAACATTGACATTGAATGACATGGGAAATTATGGTTGTTATCCAGATTGTGAAGAAGGAATGTCAATGTCATTATATACTGAGGCTATGGTTAACTTAATGAGAAAGCAACCAATGGGTTCATTTCTTGCTCACAGTAAGTTGCAGATTTCATAATCTGAGTTTAGTTGGAAGTAGTCATAATTAAACCTGTCATTAAGTTCAATAGAAAATAGAAGCATACAGGTGTTTTTCTCTGTGACTTAAAATCTCTTTTTATTTGTGTAACAGCCTTAGGATCAATTATTGTCATCGAGTTCGTTATCATTTTCTCTCTTGGATTGTTGCTCTTATATTTCACTTGCAAATGTGCAATTCTCCTTGTGCATGAAAGAAGAAAGAATGAGAAAAGGACTTCAGAGACCTCTACTGATCAAAGTTCCCAAGGACAAACTGTAAGTGCACAAAGCATCAATGTTTTTGTTTTCAGGAATGGATTCTCACATGTTAAATTTTAGTATGTAAGATCTTGTCACAAGAAAAATTTGTGCTAGCTCTAAAAAAAAAAACTCATTTGTTGTTTCTTTTCTATTTTTAACCATGTTATCTTGCCTTATGTCGCATTTACATGCAGTCAAGCATGAACATGCCTGAGAATGCTACTAATTTCACTGGTTGCTGTTGGAACTCTTCCCTGCTTCGTTTCCGTATGCAATCATCCAATTTTCGCCAACGGTAAGTACTTTGATTTAGTATCCTGCAGAATCAAGCAGTTTCTCAGAGACAAGGATAATAATAATTTGAAAATCAAAATACTGCAAAACACCGAAAAAACATAAAACTGTGACCATAAGAAGCATTGTTGAGCAAACCAATCAAGTATGACAAGTAGTTCTTATAAGGTTTGGAAAGTCTTCACATTTTCAATTATCTTTTAGATAAAACAAAACTTATAGTATGATGCTAAGTGTAGTTTTTAAAATTGATATTTCAAAATAGTTTGAGTAGTTGTAAACATTTTTAGCGCGAAACAACATATTGTCATAACTTATGGTTATTCATATAACTCTTCTTCTTAATATTGAGTTAGACCTAAAGCCTAAACTTCCATAAGCAAGCATAAACTAGAAATGGAATTTATTTTCGTTAGAACAAAACTCGGTTACATCTGTTTGATCCCTTGAGTAACTTCATATCCAAACTTTCAGGTCCCGTCCTCTATTTAAAGTTGGAGAACCAAGTAAGGCAATGACAACATAATTGCCACATAATTATAACAAGTACACTATCAATTTAGTTTTTGAATTTTACTCTTGAAGAAACGTATAACGTAGCATACTTATCGATATGAGTATAGTATGGTAATGCAAGGTATCAAATATATTTTAGACATGGAGCTAATTAGCAAGTATACCAGTGTGCGGCTATGAAACAAAATGCAGCTGGTGCAAATTTGAAGGGGTGCTTGGGCATGATAATGGCAATGAGGCGATAAAGATTGTACTGAAAATTCAGATTGTTGGTATAAAGATTGTTTTCTATATGTGTAGCACAAGTTTTGGGGCTGGTTTAAATCATTAATGAGAAGCAGATGTATTTTGTATGATAAAATTTTGAGAGTTACTATTTTTCTTTGGGACTTTGTAGACATTTGTGTATTGTCATAATATTGTAGTGTGTTCAGCACATAGTAAAAAAATGCATAGACGTTTAAAAAAAAATCACATGTATGTGGCTTCATTTTTTTCTATCTACCATGAAACATAAAAATACTCTCTTACTATTTTTACATTATTATGAAACTAAAAAAACAAAGACCAAATTTGCAAAAGTATTCTATATAGATTGTTCTCTTATGGTACGTTATCTTATTTCAATTACCAACCTTAACAATATCAATTACAACAAAATAAATATGGTACATACCAGATTTTCCATGACAAAAACATAGCTCAAATGGCTGAACACATTAACAACAGACTAAAAACAAAGCAAAGCAATAAAATGAAAAAGAAATAACATTTTAGGTCCCACCGAGACTTGAACTCGGGTTACTGGATTCAGAGTCCAATGTCCTAACCGCTAGACCATGGGACCAATTGTTGACAATTATGTGGTTCGAACTATTCATATTAATAAACTACATACTTTATTCAATATATATATTTTTTTTGTGGGGTTATTCGATAAATTTTATTCAAAACACTCTTTGTTTTTACGGGAAGACTCTTCTTTTTTGTTGATCAAGATAATAATAATTTAAAGAAATGATATGAAACTTAAATGAGTTTAACGAAGGTACTCGGACGGTGTAAATTAGTTTTACATTATCATCTTAAACATATATTGTAACCGTTTTTTTAAAGCTAACCATCAACTTTTCAATTTTTATTGGACGCCAATTTAAAATTAATTTACACTTACGGTACATGTTCCCTTTTCTCAAACATAATTACACGGTCGTTTAAGTTTTTTTAATTAATTTAAGTATCTCGTTATAAAAGGTAAAAAAAGTTGTCCATTAACCCTTATTATCCATAAAAACAAGCATAAATGTGCTAGATTAACAAAGGCAGGATTATTCTTTAAAAAAAAAACAAGATGTTTATCTTTTAGAAAACTATGTCAATTGATTCTAATTAATGTGGTGTTTTTTGAGACATCTCCGTCTCAATTTAGACATTTGTTAGAAGCATATGTTGGGGATAACTACCTCTCGACTAGTATTAATGTAGTTTCTCCCTTTTCGTGTCATTGTCCCTCTAACCAAAAAAAAATGCTTCAATTAATTAAAAAGGGGAGGACAGAGCTCAACTAAAGTGAATAATTTAGAGTAAATTGAGTAATATCAACTTTGATAAATAAATCAATGACTAATATTACGTGCATATCAATCATAGATGATTACAAAATCACACATTGGTTTTCCCACTTTAATATCTACTCACTTTAAATGGGTAAAATCCAATGGGAAAAGGGACTTGTGATTTATTATTCCAAAAGCATGGTCATTACGTGCCCGTGTTTAGGACTAAGAACAATAATACACCATGTACAACAATTTACCACTGACTTTTTTAAATAGTAATGACAATACTACATGATTTGTCAAAAAAAAATAGTACATGTTACAATAGAAAAGTCTCTTTAGTCAAACAAAAAAATGTCACAATAGAAAAATTGAAATAATAATACAATTATACAATTTGTCAAAAAAAAATAAATACAATTATACAACACAGTTCGAAAAGGAGGTGGGAAGCTCCCTTTCAAAATGCCCTGACCCCTGTAACCCAATATTTACAATCACAAGAAAACAACAGATAAACAAATCACACTCTTTACATGTCACACTCGCTTTTCACAACAACAATCTCACTTTTCCCCCCGCTACTGGACGGTGGGATTGATTTCCCAAATTAGTCTGTCCTTAGTCCAGATACCGAGGTTTAAAAAAAACAATGCAATTGTCATCATAATCCACCAACCAGCAAGTACCATGGGCAAAAAAAGACCCTAAAACAATATAGCTTGACAATCAATTGGTATAGTCTTTCAGTTTAATCATCGCTTCCTCAACTGAGACCCTTTGGTCACCGCTTTCATTTTTTGAGAATCTTTAAAACAGACAAAGTGCACGAGAGTGCTCCCGTTGGGGTAGACAGCAAAAACACTAGTCCCTATTTTCTTTCGGCACAGAGAACACATGCTATCGCTGGTTATCTTCACAACTGCTTTCCTCTGACTATACAGTTCATCTTTCACCTGTGCAAAACAAATTGAATCATGCTCTTGCTAACAAAACAGAAGTATTTGAAATTCTGAATATGTATGTGGGTGTGGCTCGTTTGCCCTGTCATGTTGCAGCCCATAGTGCTTGTACTAGAAAATAAGAAGTAATTTTGTACATTGAATCCATTCAGGAGCTAACTAGTATTCACTACAGCCATCAATCGTACAAACTCCCCCAAAATATTAAATAGATGACATTTTCATTACCGGACGCTTACCTGAAGGTTTTCGCTCTGTCGCAAGCTCTTGATCACTGAACAGTTACGGTACATTTCACGAGATTTTCTCAAAAGAGGCCCAAGAAATGATTGCAAATCCTGCATATTACAGATACACTTAACAGAATGAATAAACAAAAAAAAATGTCTGATAAAAATTTAAACTTTCTCCTAACATAAACAAATTCCTAAGAAAATAAGTTAGACCAGTAAAAATAATTGAAGTGTGGTCTTTTGTAATGATGCAGCTACAAGCAATGGCTACCTGTAACTTAGTCTCTCTCGGTAAAAGTTTAAGGGCCTGAGCTCCATTTATTCTATCCCACCTGCGGCTCAACAGATCAAGGACCTCATCAAGCATGATAGTAGAGCCATCCTCATTAAATTCATCCGCATCACCATCACTCCTGCTACTGTCAGTGCTGCTCAAACTAACTTTTGTGTCCTCTGCACCCTCAATCTCCGCAATTTTCTTTGATCCTCGGCCCCCTTTAATTTTTACAGATGGTGCACTACCTCTAGAAATGGCTGTATTTTGTGGCGATAATAGATTTGTAATTCTCATTTCAAAGCTTGCCGTGGTCCTTCGAGGATTCAAATAGATTTGCATAAGCAATAGGTATATGTTGCTAGAACTTTTTACAGATGGCTGAGGCATGGACTCGTACACCCGATCACAATATGATAATGCCAATTCTGGAACATGAAGCTACAAATGAAAAGTAGACTTAATTATTATCATATTGTTATTCATCAGTTTAAAAGCCATGGTTTATATGACAGTGCCACACTTGTAAAAAAAAATGAACTTAAGTGCATTTGCACGCTATATACCTTATGAACATACAGAGATAATGCCAGTTCATGTTGATTCATTTTTCCCAACAATATTGCACGCTCTTCATATAAAGCATCTTGAGGAAGACGTTTCAGCAGAGCCTCTGGATTGTATCCAGATATGCCTTCTAAAGCCGACAATAATTTTTTCCTAGTTGGGGTGTACGTTTTCTCGTCCCAATTTTGTTGAGCATTTAAGTCGGCATGCCAATCAAGTACATCAGATAGATAAATGTTTACCTGCATTGCAGATTACCGTAAGTAAATACAGAATTATCTCTTATTATTAATTATATATAAAACATGGATGACAAAAGAGCAGCTGAGCTTGTACAATTATCACCAGCTGAGCTTTTACAAAACTTTCAAAAGCTATTGTCATGAAAAAACCCAACCCTTCTCTCCACAACCAAAAGAAAACGGAAAATTGATTCATTTCTTAGAGCCTTTAAATAAGATGCAAGAGGTTCTCACCATTTCATTTTGCAGATTGCCAGATATGGCATTCTCATTCATTGCAAGCATGAGCTCCAAGTACCTAGCTTGCATGTTTGGAGAGTGCTGCTTCAAATATGAGTTCACCATATCAGCTGGTATATTTCCAGACAGAAAGAGCTCAATAGTTTGGGATGGACAGCTTTCAAGAACAAGCATTGAGAATTCCAGAACAAGTATGGGGTCCGTCTCACAAAGCGGCTGCATCAGAAACCCACCAAATCAAAAACCGAGAATCAGAAATGTCACTTAGTTGAAGGTTATGAGTCTTCTGGCAAACTTAAATCCATACAAAACGGAAATTGAACATTTTTCTAGTTAGTCTGTAAGTGAATACACAAACGACATTTTCCAGTATATCTAGATGCAGAGGAAAAAGAACTGAATTAGCCAAACATGAAAAACCTAAAACAATTCCTGTTAGCCTATCAATGTCACAGAACCAATAAATAATCATTTGTTAAATGGAAAAAAATTCATCTGGTCTAGACTATCAAATTATGCAAAAGAATAATACCTTCATGTGATAAGGAGGTTATGGGTTCAACTCCCCCCACTTACTAACAATTAACATGTCATTTCCAGAAAGAAAAGGAAAAAAAAAAAACTTCATGTAGTCTCCAATTACACAAGAATCTAATGTTAAATAATATCCACCAACAAATTGGCCAAAACCTTCGTAAAGAGTGAGTGGACTTACTCTATCTGATTCAAGAATTATAGGACATTCAGCCACTACTGCTTCCTAACTTGTATGAACCAACCTGAATCAGTTCTTTAGTCTATATAACAACAACAACCTAAGTTTTATCCCACTTGGTGGCGTCGGCTACATGGATCAAACTATGTCATGTCATGATGTTTTATCATAAACTATATTTCGATCCAACTCGTTAATCTCTAGATCTTTCTAAATAGTTTCTCTTATGGTTTTTCTAGATCTTCCTCTGCCTCTAGTGATCTGACTATCCTCCATCTACTCTCCTTACTACAGAACCTACATGTCTTCTCTCTACAGGCCCAAACAGCCTAAGTCTAGTTTGCACCATTTTTCTACTATAGGTTGCTACCCCAACTCTCTCTCCCCTCTAATGTTGTCATTTCTAATCCTATCCTGTCTAGTCTTGCCACAGATCCAACGCAACATCCTCATCTCCACTGCACTTATTCTATTCTCGTGTTGGTTCTTAATGCCCAACACTCCGTTCCATACAACTTCACTAGTCTTATAGCATTGCCGGTAACAGCCCATTATAATCAACTTGAAGAACAAAATGTTTTTAAAAAAGTTACCTTGAGATACTCAACAATGTCCTCAGGCTTGAACCTTTGTGTAATTTCAGACTGGCTGGATCTTGACTCTTCCACCAACTTGTGAAGAAGTTCAAGAGCTTGCCGGTGCAATGACTTGCACTTGTAAAGTTCTAATAAAGCAGCATTAAGGTTGCCTTTTCGAAGTATTTCTTCACATATTTTCATATCGCAGTAATTAACACCTCTTAGTATTTCTAAAGCTGCTGAAGATTGTCCGGTAAGAAGCAATGCTTGGAGTAGAGCAGTGTCTAATATTGAAGCCATCTCCCGAGCTCCAGAACCAACCGAAATATTACCACGCCCCTGACACCAATAATTTCAAAATGATAACTTCATCCTGCATATGTACTACAAATAAATCAATAGTGTGTATGCATGTGGACGAGTGAGCCTGTGGGTATTTGTCAATAAAGCTTTATATGGGCATAACATTTGCCTAGTTAGCCTCCAACCGAAAGGCATGAGTTGCAAGTTCAGAAAATTTAACCCATAATCATTGTCATCGCACATTGGAGATATATTGAACAATGAATAAGAAATAAAAAATAGTTTTTTCACCTTGTTTGCTTTCTTAAACCTATTGTAGGATGGAAAGTTATCGCCAACTGCATCTAAAACAACTTCTTCAGTTCCCTCTGCAGTAGCCTTATCAATAAAATTACCTCTCTTCTTCTGCAAATATTTTATGAGAGCCATAAGCATATTATGATTCATTTTTTTGGATTCAAGTGCTGCATTCTCGTCGGTTGGTAAGGGTTCCATATCATCCGAAACACCTGACGAAACTCTGGAAAGATAGGAAGCATCCCCATCAATGTCCAACTTCTCTGGCTCATGAACAATAGTTGTCTTTGGAAGGATAATGGATGGATAAAGAGAAAGCACATAGGTTATATCTACTTGAGATTCTAGAAAATGTTCCACAGCCTCCTCATAGCTCCCATTGTCAAAAAGATAGTGGGCATATCTGTAACAACATGAAACGAACACATTCAACAGCACCTTCAGAAAAATGCAAAGCAAACAATGATTAATATGTTAAGCTTCAAGTAATTTATAAAAGGAAAAGTCTTCCACTAAAGAAAGTTACAATCATTATCACTACTGTGGGCATCACTTAACCCATATGGAACATGTGTACACATATAGGGATAAAACACATTGTTAAATGAGCTCGTACAAAGTCTCATATTTCAATATTTTAATTATTTACTCAAACATATAAACACTAAACATAGACTTTAATTTTTTGAAACATGGTAATATTATAAATTTTCTACATAGAATTGAAAATGTTACTTCTATAGAAAGTTGAGTTTGTATAATTTCCATAATCAGAGTTCAGAAATGTTGATCATGATTATTTAATGATGCAATTATCATGAAATAATAATGTGAACACAATTATACAATTAAATTATGAAACTTCAACAATTGCTATCAAATAAGCCAGTAATGTATTCAATATAGATAAAAATTTAAATCTTATTATGATTTGATTATAATTTTCTTTATCCTCTTTATTTATTTTTCCTCTCTTTAAATTTATGAACAATGACCAAAATGATTATGCCCAACATATAGTTTGAGATAGTTCTTCCAAAATACAAAGATTTTCTATGCATTGCACAAACCACACTCTAGTTAGATGATGTATGATCAAAGACTTTTTAGTACGCAATTGAAGTCTTTTTATCAACTAATTGGCTACTGTAAGGAATAAGTATATTAATAAGATATATGAAATACATCCCAACTTCAGCTAATATATTAAAACAAGCTAAAGTAAACCTTTACAGGGACCACCTACAATGAACATAACAGGCATTACAATTTTCTTTTTTGGGTTTACATTAGCTATCATGATCATATTGATACATACTTCACATCAACAGTCAATCCAAACTTAATCCGCCAGCTACTCAGCTAGTAGGGGGGGCTCAGAAATAAGATGAACTTATAAATCAAAGGTATTCAATTCAATAGGTGAAAATTGCATAGTCTGTTTCGTTAGAATAATCCATAATGGCAAATAACCTTATATGAATTGATCCCTCTTTTGCAGCACGTAGACTTGAATCTTCAGGAGGAAGCAGCTTGCACAATGACAAGGCCTCTTCAAAGTTTCCAGAAGCAGTTAGTTGGACAATCTGCAAAGAAATATCAAAATTCATAATTTTCACAATCTGCAACGAAATATCAGTATCCCTAACTTCAAAATAACCAATGATATGCACAAATACAAAATTTTGATAACATGGTAGTGTAAAATGAAGTCACATGTTTCACTGCATTTCCATTTGCATTAGAATCCAAAAATAAGAGCTATGGCAAAATGCGTCTATCATTTAACAGTATTTACAGTACCTGGGCTCCAAGAGGAACCGGGAAGAGACCTTGAATAGAATTATCCAAAGCAAGTATCACGGAATTACTGCTTTGGCAAAGATGACGAACATTGCGAAGAACAATAGTTTGTATCAACGGATAAGGTTGTCGAAGAGATCGAATCTGCAAAACAAAGGCCATATAAAGAACATAGATCCACAACCTCTCTCACATTAAGAAAAAACCATTTTTTTTTCTTCCCAACAGTCAGTTACCTCCACGAATCTAGGCAGCAAAGCTATAGCATACGGCTTCTGAATCACAACTTCCAAGGGTGCCTCTGACCAACAAATCCTGCCTTCAGGAATAAGTTTCCCATTTTGATCCACAAAGACCCCAATGTTCTCCTAAAAATGCATCAACAAATCAAACTACTTCCTCTAAACTAACAAAAACAAGCAATGAAAACAAAAAATCACATACACACACAACATACATACATACATACATACATACACATTCAACGAAGAGAATAATACCTTTCCAAGAAGCAGCTCTCCCGACGGAATAGGCACTACTAAAGGCGGCGCTAGCCTCCCAGAAGTAAAAACCTCAGACAAAGCACCATTTGAAGCATTCAAAATCACATATTCCCTTCTAATCCCCAAACATATATTCTCCCCACACCAACTCATGGACTTCACCATGTCCGGTACACCAAACTCTTTCACCTCCACAAATCCCCTACCACCTACATCCACAATTTCAGTTTCAACTAAAATGTCAATTTCAAACTTAAATTTCAACTTAAATTTTACTTCGATAGCATATAGTGAAATTTGAACTGATCGCTGTTCTTCCGTGATACACTATTTAGGGCTGTTTGGATTGGCTTATTTGAGCTTATCTACCTACTTAAGTTTTGTGAGATTGTTTGGGTGAACTTACGGAAACAACTTATGACATGTTTATAAACTGTTTTCAGCTTATTTTCACAAATTCTCCAAGATAGCTTATGAAAATAGCTTATAACTAAACAACTTAACATTATTTTATCTTTTGTTATAGAAATAGCTTATGCATAAGTACTTATCATGATAATATCTTATACTTAAGCGCTTATCATCAGAAGCGCTAAAGCTATAAGCTGCAAATAAGTTGTTTATCCAGACAAGGCCTTAGTACAAACTACAAAGTGTTGTCAAAATAGCTATAGTATTGTATCTTCTATAGCGTGGAGGAATTTAAACAAACCGCTATTTTTTGCCATCCACGATTGATAACATTGAATTCAATATGAATTTCAATCAATCACATCAAAACATTCATCTATGAACTCTGTAGCACTAACACATATGATTACATTCAATTATGTCATTCTTACAAATTATAACAGGTGTCGACGTGTCATTGTCAGTTTCGTGTCCGGTGTTTATGATACATAACCTATGAATATCTATCAACAAAGAAATTAACAGAGATAACAAATTCTCACCATCATGTCTGAAAATGCAAACGCGCTTTTGTCTAGCGAAAGCGAGAAAACCTCTCCGATCATCCCAGCAAAACACATTAGCACCTTTAGCTTTGGTAATAACCGCTATAGTTTCCAAACTTGGTAATCTATGAAACGCGATTGATTCTGAGAGCGATAAAAGAAGCTCTCTCGATTCCACCACTTCCATTGAAACAACAGGCTTCTTCGCAAAATTAACGAGATTCTTCTCGAGTGTATAGGGTTTGGAATGATCGGAGAATTCGGTTTCCGGCGAGTAGATTCGGAGAGATCCATCGGAGCAACCGAGTAAGAGTTTTGGACCGTAGGATTCAATTGATTCGATCTTGCCGTTGAAATTGGGAACGAGTTCGAAACTATCGTACGCACTGTGCACCATTTTGGTTACGAAATATTGAAGCTGTTAAATTAATTCTTCATTTTTATGGATTTGAAGCTTTTACTTGTTCTTCTTACTTTTGAAACCCAGAGACTTTTTTTTTGTCACAAAAATTAATAAATATGAAATAAAATGGAAAAAAAAAAATTAAAAATTCAAAGCCATGGTCCCGGCGGGGCTCGAACCCGCGACCTTCGGCTCATAAGACCAACGCTCTAACCAACTGAGCTACGGGACCGTGTTGTGAGTTTGCTTGAAACATTGTATATACTTTAACTTTGGCATTCCAATTTCGCTATCATATCTACTGCACGTTAAGGGGCCAACCGATACCTTTATTTGGAAAAGCGTAGGAACCAATTTGTTCCTTATTTTTTTATTTTTTATATATCAGGTGATGATAGCTAACTGGCTGTCGATCCTTTTCACCTAAAAACAAAAATAATGACATCAACTCAACTAGAAATTTCTTATTTTCTTTTACACCAATTAAAACCAGAGATCCTTTGTAAAACACTGCAGAAGATTGTGAGTGCTTTCCCCATTTGCGTGGATTGAAATCTTTAAAAACCTAAACAAATGCACTAAAATAATTGTTTATGAATTTAATTACTGTGTAACTGAATGATATCATCTTCAATTTTCACTTCTAAAGTGAAAATACTTAGCTTTTTGCTGAAGTTACATTCTGTATACTTTATCTTGTTTGTACTTAGGTGGAAGTATTATGTTTCTAAGCTTGTCTCCAACTCTCCAACCTCTAATACAATTCCTCTCTTGACTCTCCAAATAGGACTACGACATCTTCAAAAAACATACATCTCGGTGTTAGCACTTAGATATGTTACATTAGTATATTCAAAACTAAAGTAAAAAGATAAGGTTAGACTTTAGAGTTAAACTTTGGTGCACCGTCATACATATATACCAAAACTTTGATGAGAGAACAAATGAGAAAATAAAAAATTAGAGAGGATCTTAACTCTCAAAACACCGTCATGCATATTCTTGAAGATCTATTTGCTAATATATTATGTGTGTAATATATTATTAATTGTTCCTTAAAAAATATTATTAAATGTTGTAAAAGTTAAAGTTTGTTGATTCAAAGTTGTCTATTTTTAGACTAACCAAAGTTAATATAGATGGTTGGAATGTATAATCACACTTATTGTGACTTGAGTTTAAGTTCGTAGTTTTTAATCAGTTGGTATGTTATGAAGTAGAAGTAAATGTCACGATAAGATGTTGAATTGTGACCTTTATTTATAAGTTTATTTATGTACTAATAATATATTTTTTAAGTTGTCTTTGAAGTGAAAATGTATTAGCCTCAATAATCTTACACAAGTTTAGATACTAATATCGAGGACATACAAATTGAAAAGTATTTGGTTTGTTTGTGATCAATTTATAACTCACATAAGTTTTTTTTAAACAAATTGTATATAGCACACTCTAAAATATGATCCTCGGATATATTAAAACTTATAAGAGCATGTAGTTTGTAGAGAATGGTAATGAGCATGAATAAATTTGAATTTTTTTTTTTGCAATTTGATAGTTTTGAATTTTTTTTTTTTTTTGCAATTTGAAGATGATGACTTGCGTATTTGTATGAGTGAGACATAAATATTATGGACCAACATGATATAGTCGTTTGAGTCTTACTCAGGTGTCTATTTCTCGTTTTTTTTATTTTTAAATTTATCCTTTAGACTTCGTCCTCATGTTGTACATGTGAATAGGAATAGGAATAGGATGACTAAGTGAGTTTGTCTTTTGAATATGTTAAGTGCAAGTATCAAGTTTTTATTTTCTTATACATGTGAATCGGTGACGGGTGTGGTGTCACTTCCCTTTTTGTTTTTATGGAGTTTGGACAATATGTTAGTGAGTGTTAAGTTCAAGGTGGCACTTCATATGGGAAAGGTGAATCATTTCCTATCATAGATTTTTTTTTTTAACCATTAGATTGAAATGGAACACTGATCTTACTATAAGTTGTCCACACTATATCTTTTTTCTCACTGTCTTCAATCTCACCAATAGACCCACCACCACCTCCTCCAAGAGCCACTCCTAAACAATTGATTTCAGCCTAAATCTTATATGTTCATCACTTAACAGCACCGCTGCACTTTTTTTTGCCCTCATTTCTCGTTCTTATTCCTTCTAGCTTGTGCATCCCACATTACACACATAACTCTAAATCTTACTCTGCTTCTATTTCACTTCTTCAATTATGTGTTTGTTGTTTCATCTTAAAAAAAAACACCAATTATCCTCTTCAGAGGCTATTTTCAACAACCTTGAACTTACTGAAGGAAAAAAAACACCGGATCTGTGATCCTCATCGCAAGTTCTCTCTATTGAACCACTTCTTCTTTCATTTTGGGCACATCGACGAAGAGCCACCGCCGGTGAGTTTCCGGTCATCTTCTCCGGCTTATGTTTTCTTCAATTGATTTTTTTAGAAAGTTTGCAATCTGCCTTTTTCCACTTACTCCAAACCAAACAACTAGAAAAGAAAATAAAAACATTGAAGTAGATAATATAGTCACAAGAAAGGGGGGGGTTTGAATTGTGACCCTTTTTAAAATCTAATCCTGTACTTAAAAAATTACTTCTCAAGTTGTTTCTTGGAAGAACAAAGTTAAACAGACTTCAGAACGTTCTGAAGTGTCAGTTGCAGAATAAGATATTTAAATTCAGTGTTGTGTGTGTGATGTGTATGCAGTAATATAAAGAGTATAGGGAGAGAAGAAGAACACACAGAATTTTATAGTGGTTCACCCAATGTGGGTTAGTCCACTCCTCACAATCTTGTGAGAGTTTTCCACTATGATGCTTGAGATACCCTCTCAAATCCTGCACCTTACAATCTTGTCCACTTGGAACGGTTACAACCTGTATTCTCTAAGCCTCAGCAGGCTTTCAACCTTCTGTACTAAGTCACACCAGACTTTGTACTATGTTACTCAACCTAGACTTTAATACCCTTAAAACTAGATGAGATTTGCTCTTTACAATTGATTGGAGAATTTAAGAAGTGAGGTTAAGAAGAAGACTTTTCAGAAGAGGAGGGGGAGAGTTTATCTTTGACAAGATAAAGAGAATTGATTTACACTTAGAGTGATGACCAATTTGAGATGCTAAAGCTTCAAACACTTTGTAAATGTTTTCTTGTATGCTTTGCAATTGTGTGTATAATGCTGAGCCTTTCACTTCTATTTATAGAGTTGTTGGACTCTTGTAACCGTTGGAGGGTGACCAATGGTCTTGTGCCATGTGTCCTGGGCCCCACTGACTTTTACTTGAAAATCTGGGTGAACATTCTGACTTTCAGAATGTTGTTCTGTTCTTGAGAATATTTCAGAATGTTGTTGCATTCTTGATGACATTCATCTGGGTTCATCATGTATGAATGAACATATGAATTTCTGGATTGCTGATAGACTCTTGTTTATGCGTGCAGTGCATCAGAATGTTGCTGCGCCAAGAGCTTTGCAAATCAGTCTTGGATTGTGTGCAGGATAGAGGAAAGTGGAACCATCACTTCATGCCCATGCTTTAGGGGATTTTGCTGATCTGTAACAGTACCAACCCCTTAGGTGTCAAGATCTCATGGATTCTGACTTTGAGATTGTGATTTGGCTTTTTGCTTAACTTTTCCAACTGCTTTACTGTAGCTTGTCAGAATTGAAGCATGTGCTGTATTGAACATTCTGAACTTCAGAATATCCTTTTTGTTTCACTTAGGATGACTTGTAAGACTTCCATTTGATGTAATCAAATCCTAATAGTGAAACATAAATGAAGTGAGGCAATTTGATTATCTAGGATGATATTCCTTTTTGGAATATTCCTGTTAATTCAATGTTCATAGTCTTAAATGAACATTGAATGTTCTTTTTGACATTCAACTTGTAGATGCCTTTATTGCTTGATAGATCCATGCAATTTTGTTTTTCTTGGACATTTATTTATGTCACGTGTGGTATGCATGTTCTTGAATTTCTGGGTTGGTGTATGAGCAGCTTTATTGCAAGGTTTCAGAACCTGTGAACAACCTTCTGAACTGCATATCAGCTTCTGAACTGTGTTCAGCTTCTGATCAACATTGCTGCATCTGAACAGGATTTCACCTTCTGAACTGTGTTTCAGCTTCTGATCTTCATTTTGGCTTCTGAACTATGTTCAGCTTCTGAACTTCATTTTAGCTTCTGGACTGAGTCCAACATTCTGAACTGTGTTCAGCTTCTGAACTGAGTTCAACTTTCTGAACTATGACAAAGTTCTTTCTTTGATTCCTTGTATCTTGGTATGGTTCATCTCTTGTTCCTGTCTTAATTAAACACTCAAGAGCACAAGTTAAATACCAAGAAACTAATCAAAGTCCATTAATCCTTTAATCATTTAGGGTTTGTTATCTTTAAAATTAATTAGGGATTTTGCCTCAACAATCTCCCCCTTTTTGATGATGACAAACCTATGATTTAGGATTATGGATTTTGATTAAAAAATATGAGAGGTTTAAGAGCTGAAAATTATTTTTATGCTCCCCCTCATTTTTATAATTCATGACATTGAGTTTTTAATAATTTTTTAAAAGCTCCCCCTTATTTTTATAATTCATGGCATTATTAAGAGATGCAGATTTTTGAACCAAATGCATTTTTTTCATTAATCAATCATGCTCATTACATCATATATGGTTTAAAAGCAAAAACTTAGCAAACAAAGGTGATCAAGCAAAAGTTGAAGTTTTAAGAACTCCAATAACTATTGATCACTGACCTACTTGGGCCTAAAACTTAAAAACTTAAAGATTTAAATCCTAAAGCTTCTCCCCCTTTTGTCAACAGCAAGAAAGGTAGGGAGGGATAAGTGGAGGACACTCAGGGAGTTGAGTCTCCAGAATCTGAGGAAGGCTCAGAGTCAAAGACAGATGGATCTTCAAACACTGGAAGATTCATGGCTAATCCAGGAGCAGCAACTTCAGAGGTCCATTTTGCTAGGACACATGCAATCTTATGGGTTTTGGTTGCAACCCTAAGAGAACGTCTAGCAATTTTTTCAGCTTTGGATATTTGTGATGTGGGAGCGGAAGTGGGGGCATCCAAGTTTGTTTTTGAGTGACCTTCTTTTGAGACAAAGGTTTCAAGTGAAGCAAACAAAGTAGGAATATCAGGTAGTTGAGTGGTTGTTTAAGTGTGGCTGGAGTAGGAGAGATATTTTGCGAAGTGTGAAGAGGGGATATCAGAAATTTACTGCAAATGGCTTCTGACTCCATGGTGGAAGTAGACTGATTTAGGAGTGGTGGTGGTGGTTGGTTAGCCAGAGGTTGGATTTGTTCAATAGGCAGAGATCCTGAAGCTATAGGAGCAGGATCTGCAGAGACTTCGCAGATGGAGGGAGTGGTATGATCAGGGAGAATGTTTCCTTCAACATTCTGTACTTCAGTTTCAGGCATTGTTTCAGGATTTTCTTTCTGAGAGTCCTCAAAAACACCATCTTCTGAGTTGATCCCTTCCATATTGAGATCAAATCCAGCTTGATTTCCATCTGATTGTTCAATACCAGTATCTAGCTGGTCAGCATTGTCACTAAACATGTGGGTGACTAGGATTTCAGCTACATCATTCAGGTCCTGATCCTCAGTAGTCTTTTGTGCTCCTTCTTCCAGCTGAGCTCCTTCTTCAGCATTTTCTTCAATGTTTTGCTGAAATTCTTCTTCAGCAACTGTGGCTGGCTCAGCATTCTTTTTGAGAAGTGATTCATTATCCTGCTGACTTTCCTCCTCAGCCATTTCTTGAGATTCTTCAATATGCTGATCTTCAGCAACATTCTGATCTTCTGCAACATTCTGATCTTCTGCAACTTCCTGAGTTGCTTCTTTGGCAGGATCATCACTCTCTTGGAATGTTTCTTCAGCAGAAGATTCATCTTCCTTTTGATGTTCTGTAGGATTTTCATCCATTGGCTCCTCTTGAACCACATTGTTAACAGCTTCTACCTCTTCCTCTAGAGGAGGGTTTTGGACTTTCTCAATCTTCCTTTTCTTCTTTGTTTTTCTAACTTTCTGGTCTTGATGTCTTTTAACAGAACCAGATGTTTCAGATGCTGGAGGTGTGGGAAGGTTAGATGAAGTGATGTGCAGCTGGGCCATGGTTTTTGCAGTGAACCTCATAAAGGTGTAATCACATTGTTCATCTTCAAGAGGTACTTTGTTGTCCTTAAGGATAAGGGTGATTGGCATTCCATAGAATAGGGCGCTGGTTTGTTTGGGATTCATACATGAATCAATCATGTGTTGAAGGATAATGAAGCAAAGGTTCAGCTTTTTCTTGTTAATGAGATGAAACATGATGCAGAGATCAGTATCACTCACAGCTTCATAGGTTCCTGACCTAGGAAGCAGGGTATGGCGTACCATATTGTGAAAGATTTTGGGTAGGTCAGTAAGATTTGTGGAGTTAAAAGGAAGGTTTGGTTTGGTGTATTCAAGTATGAGTTTGGCACGGTTTGTTCTAGCTTCAGAGAACCAGGAAGGAAAGAAGAGTTCACTACCTTCATTTGGGATTCTTAGAGCCTTTGAGAGGGAAGCTTGAGTGAGTTTAATCTTAACTCCTTTGACAGTTGTAATGAGGGTCTTCTTTCTATCTTTGGTTTTGATTTCCATTGAGCTGTAGAATTCTCTTACCAAGTTTGGGTAGGTGAGTTCCTGAAGTGACACAAAGCTTGTCCATCCTTGTGCATCAGTGTATTCACATAGGTTCCATCCCTTTTTCTTTAGGTCAGCAAAATCAAAGTACTTAGCCCTGCTTATGGGTCTAGGTGCTTTTTCCTTTTTGGCCTTCAGAATGGAAGCTATCTTCCCAATGTCTTTTCCTTTTCCATGCTTTTTGGGAGGAGATGCTTCTTCCTGCTCATCAGAAGGTACTTCTTCTTCAGATTGAGATTTTGATTGAGATTCTTCTTCAGAGACAGAATTCTCTTTTTCTGGTTCAGAGGTTTGTTTGGGTGAGGCCTTGACCTTCCTCATGTATTGAGAGATGGTTGGTTCAGAATCTTCCTCTGAGTCTGAGAGAAGGATCGTGGAAGCAGAAAATTTCTTGGCTTTTCCAGTTCCAGATATGATTCTCTGAGACCTTCTGGGATGTTGAGAAGTTGAAGCAGATTTCTTAGGTTTAGTCACAGGTTTTCTGGGTTTAGAAGGTTCAGTGGTGGAGATGATGACATCAGGGAGAATGGTGCGCAGAGGTTGAGGTTCTTCTGGGAATTGTGGTGGAGCAGAACGTGGAACAGGGGTTTGTTCTTGTTCATTGATGCGAGAGGTTGTTTTTGTTCTGGCCATGGCAGTGTTTTTGCGAAGAGACAGATGAGATTTTTACGGTTTGGATAGTGTTGGTCAGATGAATATGTTTGAGTGGAGTGGTGGTTTGTTTATAAAGACAAACGTGTGGGAGAAGAGAGAGAGAAACTGATGATGGTGGTTTTATGGGAAAAGATGAAACTGAAAAGTGGTTGTACAGGAAAGAGAAAGTAGCCGTTTTAAGAGAAGAAAGGAGAGTGGCTGATTTGATAGTTCCCTTTTTGTATGGAGGTTAATGGTTTTTACACATTAACTCTAATACAAGCATTTAATGCTGAGATATGGAGGGATTTTTGAAGAAAGATCACTTTATGAGAGTGACTCACTAACTTCAGAAAAAATTTTCTGAATATTCTGAGTTCAGAGTGCCATGCTGAATAGGATGAACGTCCAGATCCTGAGGAACATTCTGAACATTGTTTGAACATTCTGAGCTTTGTTGAACATTCTGAAGTGATTCAGAATGACTCAAGGGGGTTTGTCCTAGGCCCTTAGTGAATCAGTTAATCAATCTTTATTGGGATTTTTTATAATTAGCAATTTTTCTTTGATAAAATTGAATCTATCCTCAACTAATGGTTTTGTGAAAATGTCAGCTAATTGATTTTCTGTGTCAATGAATTTCAATTCAATGTCCTTTTTCTGAACATGATCACGTATGAAATGATGCTTAATTTCAATATGCTTAGACCTAGAATGTTGAATAGGATTTTTTGACAAATTAATTGCACTTGTGTTGTCACAGAGAATTGGAACATTTAAGTACCTTAGTGAGTAATCTTCCAACTGATTTCTGATCCACAAAACTTGAGAGCAACAACTGGCTGCAGATACATATTCAGCTTCTGTTGTAGAGAGTGCAATGGTATTTTGTTTTCTACAGGACCATCCAATCAGGGCTTGTCCCAGGAATTGGCAAGATCCACTTGTACTCTTTCTCTCAACTTTGTCTCCAGCATAATCAGCATCACAATAGGCTACAAGATCAAAACTACAGCCTTTTCTATACCAAAGACCAAGATCAGTAGTACCTACTAGGTATCTTAAGATCCTTTTTACGGCAGTTAGATGAGATTCTTTTGCACATGTTTGAAATCTAGCACATAAGCCTACTGCATACATTATGTCAGGTCTGCTAGCAGTTAAATAAAGCAATGATCCTATCATGCCTCTATATTCTTTTTCAGAGACTGATTTTCCATTTTCATCTTTATCCAAGCTGGATGATGGATGCATGGGAGTGGCCATTATCTTTGCTTCATTCATTTTATATTTTTTAAGAATATCTTTGACATATTTTTCTTGATTTATGAAAATGCCATTTGGAAATTGTTTGATTTGCAAACCAAGAAAGAAACCAAGTTCTCCCATCATGCTCATTTCAAATTCACTTTGCATAAGATTTGAAAAGTCTTCACACATTTTCTCTTTGGTTGAACCAAAAATAATATCATCTACATAGACTTGAACTATTAGCAAATCTGTGTTTTGAGTTTTTCTAAAAAGTGTGGTATCAATTTTTCCTCTAGAAAATCCATTGTTAATGAGAAATGTGCTAAGTCTTTCATACCAAGCTCTAGGAGCTTGCTTAAGACCATAAAGTGCTTTAGTGAGTTTGAAAACATGATTAGGTTTTTCTTTATTTATGAAGCCAGGAGGCTGACTTACATAAACCTCTTCATTTAAAAATCCATTTAAAAAAGCACTTTTGACATCCATTTGAAAAAGTTTGATGCTTTTATGTGCAGCATATGCAAGAAGGATTCTAATAGCTTCTAACCTTGCCACTGGTGCAAAAGTCTCATCATAGTCAATACCTTCTTGTTGGTTGTATCCTTGAGCAACCAACCTTGCTTTATTTCTGACAACTTTGCCATCTTCATCAAGTTTATTTCTAAACACCCATCTTGTTCCAATGATTGTCTTCCCTTGATCATTTGGAACCAAGTTCCACACTTTGTTCCTTTCAAACTGAGACAGTTCATCTTTCATGGCCTCAATCCATGAATCATCTATTATGGCTTCATTTATTGACTTGGGTTCCATTTGAGAGATCATAGCCATATTGTTCCCTTGAAAGGACATTCTGGTTCTTACACCATCAGTTGTGCTTCCAATGATTTGATCTACAGGATGATCTCCTACCATTCTCCAACTTCTAGGAGGGCTTTGTAGAGATGAGTCCTGAACATTTTGATCATCTTCTTTTTCTACAGAACTTACATTGTTCTGATTGTTAACATTCTGAAGTGTCTGATCTTCAGTATCTTCCTTTTCTTGGAGTTGAGAAGGTTCATCATATTCATCAAATATGACATGCATACTGACTTCAACTGTTTGGGTTTTTAGGTTGTACACTCTATAACCTTTGGATGTTGTAGAGTATCCCAAAAAGATAGCTTTATCTGATTTAGGATCAAACTTACCCAATTTTTCTTTTGTGTTCAGAATGTAACAGTAGCAACCAAATATGTGAAAATAAGATATGCTAGGTTTGATGTTTTTCCATAATTCATATGGGGTTTTATTTAGAATGTTTCTTATTGAAACTCTATTCAAAATGTAACAAGATGTATTGATGGCTTCTGCCCAAAAGTAATCTTCAACATTTGATTCATTTAACATAGTCCTAGCCATTTCTTGCAAGGTTCTATTTTTCCTCTCAACAACTCCATTTTGCTGTGGAGTTCTTGCACAAGAAAAATTATGTGTAATACCACATTCATCAAAGAATGTCTTGAAGGAAGCATTTTCAAATTCTCCTCCATGATCACTCCTCACAGATATGATATTAGAACCTTTTTCATTTTGAATCTTTTTGCAAAAGTTTTGAAATGCTTCAAATGATTCATCTTTATGTTTTAAAAATAACACCCATGTAAATCTTGAGAAATCATCAACAATAACAAATCCATATTTTTTGCCACTAAGACTTGCAGTTTGAACAGGACCAAAGAGATCAATGTGAAGAAGCTCTAAAGGTTTTTTAGTTGAAATATATTCAATTGTTTTAAAACTGCTTTTAACTTGTTTTCCTTTAATACAAGCTTCACAGATCTTGTCCTTTTCAAAGTTAATCTTTGGCAAACCTCTAACTAGATCAAGTTGAGAAAGTTTAGCAATAGTTTTCATACTAATGTGACCAGCTCTTTTGTGCCAAATCCACTTATCTTTTTCAAGAGACATAAAACATGATTCAGCTGGAATTTCATTTAAGTTCAAAACATATAAGTTCTTTTTCCTTGATCCAGAGAAAATTAATTTCTTAGAGGAGGCTTGTCTTATTTCACATATGTTGGGTTTAAAAATAACTTCAAAACCACTATCACATAATTGACTTATGCTAAGTAGATTGTGTTTCAACCCTTCTACAAACTGAACATTTTCTATCTTGGCAGAGTTAGTTTTACCTATTGTTCCTTTACCTCTGATTTTGCCTTTGTCATTGTTTCCAAATGTGACTAGTCCTCCATCTCTATTTTCAAAGGTTAGAAAGCAGTTCCTATCTCCTGTCATGTGTCTTGAACAGCCACTGTCCAAGTACCATGGCTTTGTCTTTGCATTTTGAGAGGAGACCTACACTTGACATGAACAAAATCTTAGGTACCCATGTAATGTTGGGTCCTTGAGGGTTAGTCTTTCTAAGAGATCTTTTCTTATTGTAACATTCTGTTATTGTATGACCAGATTTGTTACAGTAAGAGCATATCTTCTTAGCCTTTTCAGCCTTTTGTGAACTTTCTGATCTATTGAGATGAGAACGTTCTGAGCTAAGATTATTTAATCTATTTTTTTCAAAATGTTTTTTATGAAAACATGCTGAGTCAAGATGCCCTAGCTTGTTACAGTATGAGCATTTTATCTTCATTTTTATTTCAGTTTCTTTTGGCAAAAGAACAGTTTTAAGGAGATTTTTGTTTGGATCTTTGAATCCTAATCCAGATTTTTCATTTGTTCCAGCTTGTGATCCCAGAATGTTTTGAAAGGTTTCTGTGGATTTTATAAAACGTGAGAGATCATTTTTTAGTCCTTCAACTTCTGTTTTCAAAAGAATGTTTTCTTTTTGTACTTCAGAAGGTTTAGACAAAATTCCTTTTTGCTTTTTATTTAGCTCTCTTTGTTGTTCAGACATTTTAAAATGAGAGTCTTGCAAAGTTTGTATGGTTCTTCTGGATTCATCATATTTAATTTGAAGTTTATCTTTTTCAGCTTTTAGTTCAGAAAGTTCTTTTATCAATGATTGACATTTGTTAGATAGAAAATTTGAATCATATATAAGACTGTCAATTTTTCTTTCAAGTTCTTTTTGCAAAGAGTTAGGTTCATAGATAATTACCTCTTCCTCATCTTCTGATTTAGCCATCAAACTCAGGTTGGCTTCCTCATCTTCAGGTTCTGCTTCTTCTAGATCATCCCAGGTGATCATGGCTTTCTTTTTGAAGGGAGGTCTCCTTTGCTGTTTCTTGAGATCAGGACACTCATTCTTGTAGTGTCCAAGCTTGTTGCATCCAAAACAGGTGACTTGACTTTTGTCAGTCTCAGTTTTGTTAGTGTTAGTGTTGGGAAACTTCTTTCTGAGCTGATTTCTTCTCATCATCATTCTTTGAATTTTCTTGGAGATGAGTGCAAGTTCATCTTCAGCTTCTTCTTCCTGGACTTCTTCTATTTCATCCAGTTCTTCCACATCATCTTGAGTTGCTGATGATGTTTCTTGGGAGGCCTTCAAGGCAAGAGTTTTTACCTTTTTCACTGGTTTGTCTTCTTGAAGTATGACTTCATGAGCTCTCAGTGAACCAATAAGTTCCTCCAAGGTCAGAGAGTTTAGATCTTTGGCCTGGGTAATAGCTGTGACCATAGGTCTCCATGTGCTTGGAAGACATCTTAATATTTTCCTGATTCTATCATGAGTGGAATATATCTTTCCAAGAGATCTCATTTCATTTACTATTGTTGTGAATCTAGCATACATTTCATCAATAGTTTCATTTTCACTCATTTCAAAGATTTCAAACTTTCTGACTCCAATGTCAATTCTAGTTTCTTTGACATGAGATGTTCCTTCATGGTGTATTTTTAAAGTGTCCCATACTTCTTTAGCATTTTGGCATTCATCAACTCTTTCACTTTCTTCCATGGTTAGTGCGCATGATAAAAATAATCTAGCTTTAGAGTTTAGTAATACCTTGGCTTTATCATCTGGTGTCCATGCACTTTTTTCTTTTATACCTCCATCTCTGTTCATTGGAACATGATCTCCTTCAGAGATTACAGCCCACATGTCCGTATCTTGAGATCTAAGAAAAAGTTCCATCTTTCCTTTCCAGAAGTAGTAGTTTGTGCCATCAAATAATGGAGGTCTGTTTGCTGATCCTCCTTCTGTAATATACTTAGCCTTTGACATACTTCTTCCTGGATCTTTTCTCTAACACTTGTGTAAATGTTCAAACCCTTAGAGCCAACGCTCTGATGCCAATTGAAGTAGATAATATAGTCACAAGAAAGGGGGGGGGTTTGAATTGTGACCCTTTTTAAAATCTAATCCTGTACTTAAAAAATTACTTCTCAAGTTGTTTCTTGGAAGAACAAAGTTAAACAGACTTCAGAACGTTCTGAAGTGTCAGTTGCAGAATAAGATATTTAAATTCAGTGTTGTGTGTGTGATGTGTATGCAGTAATATAAAGAGTATAGGGAGAGAAGAAGAACACACAGAATTTTATAGTGGTTCACCCAATGTGGGTTAGTCCACTCCTCACAATCTTGTGAGAGTTTTCCACTATGATGCTTGAGATACCCTCTCAAATCCTGCACCTTACAATCTTGTCCACTTGGAACGGTTACAACCTGTATTCTCTAAGCCTCAGCAGGCTTTCAACCTTCTGTACTAAGTCACACCAGACTTTGTACTATGTTACTCAACCTAGACTTTAATACCCTTAAAACTAGATGAGATTTGCTCTTTACAATTGATTGGAGAATTTAAGAAGTGAGGTTAAGAAGAAGACTTTTCAGAAGAGGAGGGGGAGAGTTTATCTTTGACAAGATAAAGAGAATTGATTTACACTTAGAGTGATGACCAATTTGAGATGCTAAAGCTTCAAACACTTTGTAAATGTTTTCTTGTATGCTTTGCAATTGTGTGTATAATGCTGAGCCTTTCACTTCTATTTATAGAGTTGTTGGACTCTTGTAACCGTTGGAGGGTGACCAATGGTCTTGTGCCATGTGTCCTGGGCCCCACTGACTTTTACTTGAAAATCTGGGTGAACATTCTGACTTTCAGAATGTTGTTCTGTTCTTGAGAATATTTCAGAATGTTGTTGCATTCTTGATGACATTCATCTGGGTTCATCATGCATGAATAAACATATGAATTTCTGGATTGCTGATAGACTCTTGTTTATGCGTGCAGTGCATCAGAATGTTGCTGCGCCAAGAGCTTTGCAAATCAGTCTTGGATTGTGTGCAGGAGAGAGGAAAGTGGAACCATCACTTCATGCCCATGCTTTAGGGGATTTTGCTGATCTGTAACAGTACCAACCCCTTAGGTGTCAAGATCTCATGGATTCTGACTTTGAGATTGTGATTTGGCTTTTTGCTTAACTTTTCCAACTGCTTTACTGTAGCTTGTCAGAATTGAAGCATGTGCTGTATTGAACATTCTGAACTTCAGAATATCCTTTTTGTTTCACTTAGGATGACTTGTAAGACTTCCATTTGATGTAATCAAATCCTAATAGTGAAACATAAATGAAGTGAGGCAATTTGATTATCTAGGATGATATTCCTTTTTGGAATATTCCTGTTAATTCAATGTTCATAGTCTTAAATGAACATTGAATGTTCTTTTTGACATTCAACTTGTAGATGCCTTTATTGCTTGATAGATCCATGCAATTTTGTTTTTCTTGGACATTTATTTATGTCACGTGTGGTATGCATGTTCTTGAATTTCTGGGTTGGTGTATGAGCAGCTTTATTGCAAGGTTTCAGAACCTGTGAACAACCTTCTGAACTGCATATCAGCTTCTGAACTGTGTTCAGCTTCTGATCAACATTGCTGCATCTGAACAGGATTTCACCTTCTGAACTGTGTTTCAGCTTCTGATCTTCATTTTGGCTTCTGAACTATGTTCAGCTTCTGAACTTCATTTTAGCTTCTGGACTGAGTCCAACATTCTGAACTGTGTTCAGCTTCTGAACTGAGTTCAACATTCTGAACTGTGTTCAGCTTCTGAACTGAGTTCAACTTTCTGAACTATGACAAAGTTCTTTCTTTGATTCCTTGTATCTTGGTATGGTTCATCTCTTGTTCCTGTCTTAATTAAACACTCAAGAGCACAAGTTAAATACCAAGAAACTAATCAAAGTCCATTAATCCTTTAATCATTTAGGGTTTGTTATCTTTAAAATTAATTAGGGATTTTGCCTCAACAAACATTACATTTGCATTTTTACTTATTCATATAGATCTGATTCCACAATTCATTTCTCTTGTTTTTTAATTATAATTTTGTTTGTATGTGTTCTTCTGATTTCTGCAGTCAATGTTGAAGATCTGATCTTATCCTTGAAGATGATTTTATTGTCTCTATCATTTGCCATTGAATTTGTTGGCTAGGTCGTATTGATATTATTATTATTGTTTGTCTCGGCTGAGCTTGGTTGTGCATCATTCTGTCATATGGCATGAATGGAAGCAGAAAGCTAAGCCGGTGAATGACATTGAGAGGTTGATGACAATGAGAAAAAATATATAGTGTAGACAACGTATAGTAAGATCAGTGTTCCCTTTCAATCTAATAGTTAACAAAAACTTTCCTATAATGGGAAATGATTCACCTTTCTCATGTGAAATGCCACCTACGTTCAATGTGTTTCGTTTTCTCCTCTTCAAAAGGACGATATGTTTTGTCTTTTTGTACTTTTACAACGGTTGCGCTTTTTGCATAAGTAATGATGAACTTTTTGTTGAGTGTTTATCCTCGATTTTGTTCATACCTGGATTTGAAAAACTCATCTTCATATTTACGTGTTGAAATCATCTTCATTTATTGATTACTTCGGGCTGAAGAGATAAGCAAAATAAATATAATAGTAATTTAAAAATAATATCATCATATCTATTTTTTTGTCAAATTATTATATTTATTGAGTGTAACATCCCGCTTAAGACTCGAATATTTATCAGTGTCGAGACGACGTATCAGAGATATTTTGAGGAAGGGCAATTTGGTAATTGTCGCGTCAAGATTTTTATAAAAAGGGGAAAACCCACTTTTCTCTCATTTTTCCCATTCCTCTTCTCTCTCAAACATTTTCCTCTCCCTTCTCTCTATTTCTCTCATGCCAACCTTCCTCCCTCCCTCCAATAATCGTCAATCCCTACCTCAATCTCTCAATTCTCATGCAAGCAATCACTAATTTTGGGAACTTTGAGACAAGAGTAGCTTGAGGAAGCAAGAAAGGAAAGGATTTAAGCTAGGGTTTGAAGAGGGAAGCTTGGCAAGATCAGAAGCAATTGCTAGGTGAGCTCCCTAGGGTTTTAGAACCCACTTTGAGTAAGTTTAAGTGTGTAATTTTATCTTGAGCTAAGTTTAGAAATTTTGTGCCCTAAAATTCCTTGTTAACTCATGTTTTAATCGGTCAAATTTCAAAAGAAAATCATTCCTAAAGCTGTTTGGGGGCTTGGGTATGAATAAATATGCCAAATTGGTGAAAAATCATGTTTTGAACATTTTCTGTGCTGTCAAGCTTGCCCGGTGAGCTCGTGGCGAGCTCGTGGCAAGAACAGGGCTCGTGGGTTCTGGAACAACTCGCCATGGCGAGATGTAGCTCGCTGAGCGAGTTAAGACAGTCCCTCCAGGGCTGTTGTGCTTCGTTCAGTGAGCTGCGTGCGCGTCGGGCGAGGCATATGGTAACCATTTTCAATGAAATCCCTAATTTCTAAGAAAAGCACCATTTTTGACATATCCGGAAGTTTTTTCAACATTTAAGGAATGGATGATCAAGGACTCGGCAATGCATTAGAGATGCAAGAACAAATGGTAGATGAACAGGGAAATTATTACAAGTGAGGTAATAAACCCTTAGGAACGACATATGATAATGATATGTCAAGAACATATGTTAGGTAAGCAGGAATAGAGATGTATTCGGTTTAGAATACAAAGATAATAGGAATGCGTCAATACATTCAAGGCCTAAGATAGGCCTAAGGGGGTTCAAGTACCCAGCATGACTAAGTGGCTTATGAGAACGATAAGCATAGAACTTTATACTATAGATTAGGTAGTTCATGGTTAATTACGTGACGAATGCATCAGATATGCATAGGTTCAGATGATGTATTAGATATACACATGTAAGTTAAGAATTATATTATATTATAAGATTATGTTAACGTGTTCATCAGACTCCGGATTATGCCGGATGTGATTTCTCCGAAAGGGCTATCCACACGTATGTTAAAGATTAAGCATGTTCAGCAGACTCCGGGATACGCCAGATGGGACTTCTCCGAGAGGGTTGTCTACATGCAAGTTAAGTTGTGTTCAGCAGACTCCGGGATACGCCGGATGGGACTTCATCGAGAGAGTTGTCCACACAACGATAAGAGGAGTCCGGTGTTAGCCTGATATGATAGGAATTTCACCGGTATGATGGGAGATGTACTTCGGTGTTACTCCACCCGGATGCACTCCGTAAAATGAACCAAGATAATGTATTGTTTGTTCAACGCTAACTTCTAACTTAATGTTATAAGAAAGATGAATATGTATATATATTATATACTAAGAGATAAGACAAAGTAGTCACTAGTGAACAGAAAGTGATCGTATGATGTCCCTAGATCACTAAGTATGAGATTGAACATAAGTTCAACATAAGATAAAGATATGTAGCGATCCTAATTTTCCCTTGATCGCGAAATATGTATGGCGATCGTAGGTATCCCCAAGATTGCCAAAAGTGGGCACGGCGACCCTAGGTTCCCCGTGGTTGCCAACAGTAGGTTGGGTGGAGCTCACTGAGACATTATGTCTCATCCCAATCCTTCTGGTGCAGGTTTTCAGGTAAGTAAGAGGTTCGTGATGAAGTTCTACAAGGGAGACACTGAATGGAGTACAGATGCTCGTCTTGTACCAGCTCAGGAGGTTGTTAGACAATATATATAAGTGTATTTTTATGGTACTTGATTGGTTGTATATACGAGCATGTTCGTATTCATTCAGTTGTATTGTATTGTATTGTATTATTAGTATTGAAAATTTTAATGTATCCAGTATCAGACTAATACACATGCTAAATATTCTAGACAATTTAGAATGGGTGTTACATTGTCTCTCTCTAAATGAAATGTGTCTATTAAATGAAGATTTTTTTTTTTTGTAAATCTCTTTATAAGGGTTATTTGAGTTTAAGGTATTCACTACATTGGATTAAGACATCATTTTCTCATTTTAAAGTTACTGTTAAATTTTTGGGTTAAATATGTTTTTGTCCCTATAAATATATTAATTTTTTCTTTTAGTCCCTCTAAAAATTTTCTTCGACTTTTAGTCCCTATAAAATTTCAATCACCACTTTTAGTCCATACTTTTTAGTAAACTCGTGTTTAGACTTTGTATTTTTTAATGAATTAGTGACTTCATATGTAGAATATTATAAAAAATCTCTACAAAACATGAATTAAATATGAATTTTTAATGGTCAAAACTATAAAAATTCATATTTAATTAATGTTTTGTCAAAAAATTCTTTTTTTTAGAGATTCTCATAATATTATAAACTTTTCTGCAAAATTTTGTTCAAAAATATGAAGTTGTACATATGAGCTACTTAAAAGCAGGGATCAAAAATGGTGATTGAAAATTTTATAAGGACTAAAAGTTGAAGAAAAATTTTAAAAGATTAAAACAAAAAATTGATATATTTAATAGGACCAAAAATATATTACACACAATTTTTTTTTTTGAGTGTAAGAGTTTTGTGATTTGTCATTTATTGCTCATATATCCACTTTAAAGAAAGAAAAAAAAAAAAAACCTGCACAAACAAACATGTATAAAGCACACCAAAAGCGAAGTGATGCAGACTGATTTATCCATCATCATCAATCATCAATAGAGTGAAGTAGAAACAGAAGAAGAATCTCCGTGACTCTTGAAAGCGATGACACTAGGTTTGATCAATGCTAATCCTATAGTCTACGCCAAAAAAGAACGAATTCCTCGCTCCGAAGAACCTCACTCCGATCATTTCGTTGATCCTCTCGATATTTATGATATCCTTTCTTTCATTTTTTTATTTCTCTTCATTTATTTTATTTATCTTAATGTTTGCGAAATTGAAAATTGAAAATTAATTGAAATGAAATTAATGTTTTGTGATCCTTGACTTTGATTTGATTTGACAAATTTTGTGAGGGATATTAGGGATCCTGAACATCCTTATTCTTTGGAACAGCTTAATGTTCTGTCTGAAGAATCCATTTCTGTTGATGACAAATTGGGTCGGATTCTGTGAGTTTTTATTTTATTTTATGATTTATTGAATGAATTACGAATTTGAATTGAATTTATGTTTGTGTGTGTAGGATTACTTTCACGCCGACGGTTCGACACTGTAGTATGGTTACTGTGATTGGTCTTTGTCTCAGAGTTAAGCTGAAGCACTATTTTCCTTCTCATTACAAAGTTTGTTTCCTCAACCCTTTTGCTTCACAAGTTATTATTATTTAGTATCAGTGTGTGTTTTGTTATGCAGTGATAAAAACTGATTTTGGATGAGTTGATTTTGTATAAATGATTCAGCTATAATTGAGTTGAATGTATAGTGATTTATGTTTAGTTGGTTGATTCTAGTTTTAAGTGTGTTTGGTTCTGGAAATAATAAATAGATTTTGAATGAATTGATTCTGAAAAACTAATTCTAGCTATAGGTGAGTTGAACACTAGATTAAAGGCTGAAAATTAATTGTAGAAGGCAAAAGCTGCAAATTCTTGCTACAAGATGGAATCATTCTGGAGGCAATGTCAATTCTACTCGAGAACATCTAAGTGTATGTTTGGTTTCACTTTTGGAGGAGATAAATTTGATTCTAGAGGTGTAGAATTGATTTAGACATGTTTGGTTGCTCTCGAGTAGAATTGAATTTTGCCTCCAGAATTGATTCTAACTTACTTGAAGCTAGAATTGAAGCTTTTGATTTTAGAATTGATTTTAACACTCAGATTTGTTGTTCAACTCACCTTACACGAATGTATCCAAGCGTAAACTACTTCATCTTCAACTTATTTTTAGCCAAAATCAATTTTACCGAATCAATCCACTCAATCAATTTTGTGTCACCGCAGAAGCAAACACACGCTTAGTAATATTGATTTTAGCTATAAGTGGGTTGAATGTAAAGTGATTTATATTTGATTTTGCCTCCAGCTATAAGTGTATTTTGTTATGTGGTGATAAAATTGATTTTGAATGAATTGATTATGTAGAATTGATTCTAGTTTCAAGCTAGAATCAATTCTGAAGGCAAAATCAATTCTACTGCTCTATAATCAATTTTGACTCATTCAAAAGTGGAGCGAAATATGCAATGTGTTGTGAATTGATGGATGGATGGATAAGTTGTGTTTGTTTTCTTTTGTTTCTTAGTTTAGTCCGTGTATGGATTGACAGTGAGTTTGGCAAGATCAGTGTGACGTCTTGACTTTGTTGAAGCTCCAAAGTGTAGCTTTGGCTAAAAATTCACAGGGGCACTATGCAATTCCACCAAACTCGTGGTCAATCCAAACATACACATCCATTAAGTGGTTTGTACGCTTTTAAGATGTATCTTTTGATAGTACAATTTGCTCCATAACCTCATAAATTTCCTATATGAAATTGGTTTATCTGTCCTTGACTTTCAAAACAACCAAAACTTGTGGAGATCGAGTTCGAGTAGGAATTACATCAAGTTGCAATGTGAAGATAACATTTCTTCTTTTTCTTTTGAAAGAGTGGAGCTGTTTTGAACTTGTACGAGATAGTAAATTTTAACTTAAGCATTTTTAAAGTAGGAAAAGAGTTTGATTTCTTCATGAATACAAGTAAATTTCAAACCAAATGTTGAGTAAATTTCAGTTTTGAGAAAATTAAAAAATTATTGAGATAAGATAATGTAAGAGAATTTTATTTTACCAAGTGTTAGGCTCAAGTGGTTAATGAGTTTTAATTAAGGTTGAATTGATTGGGAGTATCATGTTTGATTCTTGGCTGAAACTCTTGATCAGACTTTATTTACCTCTTAGCCAAATTTTGGATTACTAAGGTTACTTTCCTCGGAACCGGATGGTTAAAACAGACACACACACACACACACACACGCAAAAGATAATGTAGGAGAAAGAATAGTAGAAGCATTAAGAAGTGGAAACAAAAGGGGTATAATTTTCTAAATTTATTGGTTTATTATTCAGAGAAGGTTCTGTTTATAGTTCACAATGTTACCTTGTATTTGTAATAGGTTGAATCTTATGACTCATACATGTGATCACTAGGTCACATGATTGCAGAAGAATAAGTGATTGAAGTATTTCTTTAGAACATTGTAACTAGAAGTGAAGATAGAAAAGTATTCAAGAATTCTCTATATTTACAGTAGCGATAAATCTTTTTCTAAATAGAAGTATATGTCTAGTCATATACTAAATAAACTGTTTTCAAATTATGCTTCCGCATTTATCATACTTGACTATACTTATGACTTTGGGAGATGTGATTCGTGCACCGTGTACAATGTAATGAAGTTACTCTTCAGATGAATTATAGTCTATTCTAGCTTTTTAACTGTGGTAGGATATATCAACCCGAACTTCATGTGTGCAAGTTTGTAGTGTCTCTATGGAGGTAACAATAGATGCATATTTTGATGCCAAACGAGTTTGTGACGTTACTTTCTTATTGCGCCGTTGTTCACATGGTTTGATATTCTTCCCCTGTGTTTGATGTGCCTATTGGCAAGTGGTATGTGTCAGTCTTTTAACCCCCATCTCTTGATGTTGAATCCCTTCTCGCCTGCACACTCTTTCTTCCTTGTGAATCACGATTCTCAAGGCAACATTTTTAGTTTCACACTGCTTATATCATAGTATAATTGTCTTCTCTCTGGTTGGTTTTTTTTTAACAAGGTCTTCTCTCTGGTTGTAATCTCATTTGTTACTCAAATTCTTCTTTGCAGGTGGACATCAAAGTATCTCAAGGATCTCATGCCAATGAAGAATCAGGTAAAGTTTAAAAATTTGCTAAAACAATAACATCCAAGACTATGTTTTTCCGAATCCCTTTCTTCTACTTTTTTTTTTCCCTTCTATTATCTGCATTCAACACTAGGTGAGACTCCAGTCTCCATCTAAATTCCCAAACAAACTTTAACATTTTATATAGTCGTTACTTCCTACAACATGAACTTCTAATAATATTTTCTTGCAGTGAATAAGCAATTAAACGATAAAGAGAGAATCGCTGCTGCCTTGGAGAATCCAAACCTGCGCCAGCTTGTGGATGAGTGTCTCGACTCCAATGAACTGTGAACAAGCATATATTATGCCTGCCCAATAACTATTGTGAAGGCATTAGCTGCGGATGAACGCAATAAAATGTAATCATTATGTCTTTAGTTCTTTGGTTTCCATGGGTTGTTTTTGCCCTTTTCTTCCCAACCAACCCGCATCATGTTTAGCATGGGGGTATCTGTGTATGTAAATTAAAGTTAGAAAACATTATGTCCTATGTTTGTACCTTCAACTATAGATATGCATCTGTATATTTGGCTGTTTGTGGGTTAATCCAGCCCCCATACTCCAAGCTCGTGTTAAGCTTTTAAGGTGGGAAGTTTCAAAAATGATTTAGCATTTAGATGAGGTTTAAATTGCCGCAGTATGAATGTTCAACGGCCGTAGTGTAAACACAGGTTTCTGGGTAACAAATTACAACACAAAAGTAAGGTTTAAGATCCTCTGTTTCTCAAAATAGATGGAGGCTCTGTTTGAAGACAGATAGTCGACACAAATAAGTTTGAATTATTTTAGGCTTAAATGTAATTTTGATCTCCCTATTTTCAAAATTGTTAACTTTTGATACCCCTATTTTCAAAACCAACTTTCTCATCCCCTTAGTTAGAAAGTCAACAAAAAATTTTGGTCCCCCTCCTCTTTGGATGATGTTGCAAACTCATTAATGACATGAATCCTACATGATATTGTCTATGTGGCACATCATTTGACACATGATTTCCACTTCATTAAAATTTAAATACAATCATAAAATTAAATAACAAATTAATATTAAAATTTAAAAAAAAATTGGGGAATAAAATTAGAAACCCTAAACTGTTCTTTTGTTCCCAAATTGAAGAGAGAGAAAATCCCAAATTGAAGAACACAAGAACATATCCTTCAATTTCCTTCCAGATTCATCATCCATAGCCATCGATTTCGTCTACTTCGTTTTCGTTTGTTCCTTTCCATATTCGTTCCTGATTCGTCTTCTTCAACTTTGTTCAATTTCGTTTCTAGCAGTGTTCGGCTACGTTCAGCTTTTGTGAAAACCCAGAATCTTAATAACATAATGGTGTGAAGGGAATCGAGAAACGAACGAAAACAGTGAAGAAGTTGATTGAAATCAGTGAAGGAAGGAAATTGCGTGAAGGAGATCTCGTGAAGGAAGGAAAACAATTGAAGGATGAACAAATTAGGAATTTAGAAATCGAGCTAGAGGAGAAGATTGAAGGAAACTCAATCTCTTTTTTCATTTTTGGTTCCATTTTTCAATTTGGAAATTTGGGAATAAAAGAACAGTTTAGGGTTTCTAATTTTATTCCCCAATTCTTTTTTTTTTTAATTTTAATATTAATTTGTTATTTAATTTTATGATTATATTTAAATTTTAATGAAGTGGAAATAATGTGTCAAATGATGTGCCACATAGACAATGTCATGTAGGATCCACGTCATTAATGAGCTTGCCACATCATCCAAATAGGAGGGGGACCAAATTTTTTTGTTGACTTTCTAACTAAGAGGATGAGAAAGTTGGTTTTGAAAATAGGGGTATCAAAAGTTAACAATTTTAAAAATAGGGGGATCAAAATTGTATTTAAACTATTATTTTATAATAAAAAATAATAATTATGGTAGAACTCACTTGGTGTGGAACCCAATATCTATTTTTGTGTCTATCTATCTCTATGTGTAGTTCTCCATTTCTTTTGATAAACGAAGAGGATCCCAACTCAAATTCAAAGTATGAACGATGTCACTATTGGGTGGAGGCACATTAGGCATGGAAACAAAATTGTGCAATGATTGTTTAAGGGTTGAGACATGTCTTGAATCTAATGCATAAGATTGGTAACACTAAATTCAATTATCCATGCATTATTAGTGATAAGAGTAAATTTTAAAAAGTCTTAGCAGTAGCACCATTACTTGCAGCTGCTACAAGTGCCAATGTCCGTTCACATGCATCATGCTGTCTTTGTTTCAACCACTGCAACAGTAAGGGACTTGTCAGAATTCATCTTCAGTGCGTATTAGCTGCGATCCCACCCGTTTAGACACCCTCAAAATTTCAAAACAACGATTTTTTGTGTGACTAGTTTGTTAACATTAGGTACCTTTTTGTGTTTAATCTATCTCGACTTTAGAGAACGGTTTAAGTTTAAAAAATTGTCCAAATAAACAGATAGATAAGAGCACCTCCAACGACGGTTCTTAAAAAGTTTTTAAATTAAGAATGTACTCCTAACGAGTTTCACCGATAGAGTAGATTGGCGGAATAAAATTTTATAAGGATGATTGTTTGTTGAAGCAACTCATCCTTAACAATACATTAGATTCATCATAAACTCTTCAGCTTTGCAAATTTGAAGGAAAAAAAAGAAGACTTTTGAAGGAAAAAAGAGCAAGTGTAAAAAATAGAAGATTTTGAGAGGGGAAAACTTTGAGGGGGGACATTTTTTTGTTTGTAGTACAAAATTCACGTAATCTATGTTGTCATAATATTTTTAAAAGAAAAAATATATTAATCATAAACATTAATTTATCATTCTTTAAACAAATATTCTTTCTAAAAATGTAAAAGATTTATCCTGTCTTTCCTGTTTCTCATCCCCAAAGCCCTCTCATCTCCTCCAAACCGCCAAACAAAGCTTAAAGTGTTGGACCATTGAAGTAAAAAAACAAATGAATTGTTTCAGCTATGTTGTTGTGCAGAGCTCAATTAAATCATTTGTAATGAGTTGTACTATTGGAGATCGCATAGAACGCAACTGCGTTTCCCTTTCTGTCATCAGTGTGAGGAGAGTGTCGAAGCAACACTTCATGTTATGCGCGATTGTCCGTTAGCAAATGTGGGATGGGTGAGTACGGTTAGAGCAAGGTATTGGGAGGTTTTTTTTAAATTGTGATTTGAAAAGTGGATAGATCTTAATATGACTATAACAATGGATGAAGGGGAGAATTCGGTTTGGATGAGCTTTTGGGCAACAACATGCTACTCTTTGTGGTTTTGGACGAATAAGCTTGTACATGTTGATGCTTTTGTCATGCCTATGAACCCATGCACAAGATTAAAAGGAAAATTCATCATTATGATGTTGTTGCTAATATGGTTGTAGTTAATACTAGTCCCATGCATGTCATTGAGGAGATTAGGTGGCTGCCTCCAAACATGGGTTGGATTTGGCTAAATAAGGATGGCGCTTCTAAGCAAGGGATGGTAGCGAGTTGTGGCGGAGGTTTTTGGGGGGAGAACGGAGAGTGGATTTGTGGTTTTTCGAAGGGGTTGGGAGTTTGTAATGCATATGTAGCAGAGCTTTGGGGAGTGTTCGAAGGTTTGAAGTTGGTTAGATTGTGTGGTTTTCATAAAGTGGAGCTCCACATTGATTCTTGGGTAGTACCTCCGACACTTGTTTTAGGGGAAGGAGGAACTGTGGATGGTTGGAGCTTATTGCAAAATATTAGAAGATGGTTGGAGTTGGAGTGGAAGATCAAGATTCGGCAATCGTATCGTGAAGCAAACAAATGTTCTGATGTGTTGGTGAATATGGCATGTGATGAAGGTTTTTCTTTGATGTTATATGAGCATTGTCCTGCTCAAATTAATTTGTTATTTTTAGCTTACTCTATTAGTATTTCGATTCCGCGCTTTGTTAAGAGGTAGCTCTCTCTTTTTTTCGGGCTAAGGCCCTCTTGTTATTAAAAAAAAGTACAACTCGTATTAGAGATTATATATATATTTTTTAAATAAACTCGTATTAGAGATAAATTTGGTACTTCTTCATTTTTATATGAACTCGTGTATAAATAGGCCTCTTATATTAATCAAGTTATCAATAATATTTGTAGATTAATTTTAGGGTTAAATATGTTTTTGGTCCCTATAAAATTGGGAACTTCTAAGTTTAGTCCTTACTTAATTTTAATAGGTTTTTTAGTCCCTATAAAAAAAATTTACTTATAATTTTAGTCCCTGCTAAAACAAAGTTTGTTTAATTATCCTTAAACTCTTAAATTTTTGAGCGATTTTTTTGAGACAAGTTTAGAACACTATGAAAGGCTCATTTACAAAAATTTAGAATTTTTTAACAGAAAACAAATTAAATATGAATTTTTTAAACCGACAAAAGTTAAAGATAAAAGTAACAAAATCTGGACGTAGAAATCAAATTTTGTGATAATTTTTTGCGGAGGAACTTTTAATAATGTTTCTTAACACGTCTGCAAAAAATTGTTCAAAAACTTAAGAGTTTAAACATAAATTAAACAAATTTGAATTGAGTAGGGACTAATACTGAGTGCCGAAATTTTTTTAGGGATTAAAGAACTATTAAAATTAAGTAAGGGTTAAACTTAAAAGGTCCCAATTTTATAGGGACCAAAAACATATTTAACCCTATTTTTTATACTTTTCTCTCATATTATATATGGATATGTCACAATTTAGTTATTACTTCATCCGTCTCATAACATGTGTCTTCTTTTTTAATTTTTTTTAATTTTAAATTATTTGTTCTTTTTATAATACCACTATATCATTTATTATCTTTTTCCACTAACAAACACTTATTTATTGCATTTTAATCATCTATAATTACTTCACTAACTATAATTAAGAAGTTCCTCCGTCCCAAATTATAAGCAAAAAAAATCATTTCACACTTATTAAGAAAACTAAAACATAGTAATTTGTAGTATAGTTTCTTGTGTTATCCTTGGAATAAGTTTTATAGAAAGATGTAAAAACAATTTTCATTGGTGATTAGTTATAGAGAAAATGAAAGGGAGAACAAAATGAATGCAATTTGCATTTAATTTCTCTTTAGAAAAGATGATTTTTTGAAATAACATAATTAAATATGATAAAAATTTGTTTTTTTTGCTTATAATTTGGGACAAAGAAAATGAGTTTTTTTTGCTTATAATTTGGGACGGAGGGAATGTTTTAATAAATTACGCATATTTTGCTTTTCAAATCAACATTATTAATTTTTTCCTTGGAGCAGCAATCACAACTTTTATTCCTCTCGTTTCTTATCTCCAAACGTATTTGATTTCACCTTTCATTGGTTATTGCTACCACGCACCAACTACAAAATTTTAAGAATTGTTATCTAAAAGTGCTGAATGCAAGGCACGCACTACCCCCAAGCAATCTCTCTTGACCATTGAATTATACAACGCGTAGAAAAGTCAAAAACATATCTCTAAGCAAATAAAACATGCATAGAGACCAAATAAAAAGATTAGACATCCAAAATTCCAAATACTATTTTATGTTTTTCCACATTCTTACGTCTCTCTCAATACACCTCACGCATGATTTAACAAATTTAATCTAAAGTCATCAAAGACACAGTTATTGAAAAATAATGTCCATATAGTAGTTGACCATCCCTTCCTCCCTAAAAGGAATATACTATGTAATAATGTACTGACTAAATAAATTCTATACTATACTATTATATTATCAATAACATTTCTTAACCAGCATTTTTAACAAAACATTTATCCTTGTTCCGTTTATCTTGGTTGTTTCTAAATTTGAAGTTGATGGAATTTAGAAAAAGTTTTAAGTTGTCAAGATCAGAACGTATATTACTATCATCAGAATCTGTAACTTCAGAATGTGCTAAAGTTGGTGGTTATGAAAGACTCTCACTAACCATAGAGATAAATGAAGAATATGAACACAAGAAGAATAAAAAGGGTATTGGATTTTTAAGTAAAGTCTTAAATTTAACGAGAATTTCCAGTCCCCACGAGGCGGCGGAGACGGCGGCGAAGAAGGAGAAGAAACGTTCGTCTTGGCTTCCAGATCCAAACAAACGTTGGCCAGTTCAAGGATGGTGACTGATTGTTTTGTCTATTTTATGATGGTTTGTGTTTCAAGTTTCAGAACGTGATTGGGTTTGTAATCAAGTTGTTCTCTTAATTCGTTGCTGATTTTGTAAATCTGTTTTGTTTAGATGTGAATATATATTTTTAAGCTAAGGTTGACGAACAATGAACTGTGATTAGCTAGTTCGGAAAATCATCTATTAGAATTTGGGTAACAAAATCAACTCTCTCAGGACAAATAGCACTAATCTTCTATTTTAAGGAGGAGTTGCGATTTTCTCGGTATTATTTATTATTTTTTGTGGCGAATTACTCAAACCATAAATTATTTGTATTTTGATCAGATTTTTACTCAATGTATTTACTCAATGTTGTTGCTATGTACTACAGAAGTTTTGATATTTCAACGACTAAAATTTGATAATTATTAAAACATTGTATAAAAATACAATTAAAACACGTGTTAATTTTATTAAAGGAGAGAAAACAATTATTAAAATGTTTTTTCTCAATAATTTTTAGGTTCTCAAAATAATGTTAGGATATTGGATAATTTTAAGTCGTCAAAATATATTTTTTCTCAAACTAAAAATTTATATAATTGAAAGTACATTGGTTAATGGTTTCGGTATCAACCTAGGTAGTCAATCCTGGATGACGGAAGGGAACGGTCAACCCCAAAAGTGGGATAGCAGGATCCTGCGTAATGGGATCGCAAAAGATAGATTATATTAGAACAGAGGAGAGATGTATAAAAAACACAGGAGAACAAAAAAAACTATTACTAGTTAAAAATTTACTATGTCTTTTAATGACTATTCAAGTAGTGGCTGGTGTAAAAAAAAATAAAAAACATGTAATGAATGAAGGGATTTAAAAACAGAAAACATGCAATGAATGAAAGGATTTATTGTTGAAAATGGCGGATAGAGGTTGTGCAAAAAAACCTATTGCGCTTTAAACAGTTCAAATTTTTTGGGTAAAATCATGATTTTCTTGGAGCAGGAATCCACTCTCCCATCTCGAGTGTTCAGTAACTAAAAGTGGGTTGAGATTCGCATTCTCGTCGCGGTTTTTCACTTAGATGCGTCGCTCCTTCGGGATATCACCGGGATTGACTACCTAGATATCAACATCTTATCTGGATTAGTGGTCTTTTATTTTTTTTACGAGAGATTAGTAGTTTTTTTTGTTTGCAGTTTTGTTGACAAGGTTTAAATTGGTAGCTTCTTTTATAAAAAGTTTAAATTAGTAGTTAATGTATGTAAGGTTGTGTACAACTCACGACATGATATTAAAAACTATTCTCACCCTTAAAAACACCTTTATCCAAGTCGGTGGAATGACATGAACCGAGAAATAGGCACTTTTGTTATCGTATGATATTAAAAAAAAAAAAAAAAACTGCTTTATCAACATGACTAAGGTTCAGTTTCAATAATCAGTTATATATTTTTTAATTAAAATAAGTTTATTATTCTTCATTTATGAAAAAGTCATGATAAACACACAATATCATAAGAAAATAAAAACTATTTGTTAATTAAATAGCATAACTATCATAGACTCTTAATTGCATGAGAATACAAGCCTTATTTGTAGCCCAAGTTAACATTTCCCTCACAAATTTAATCTAAAGCCATCTAAAACACAATTATTGAATAGTGATATGTCCATTGAGGAACCGATGGAGGCAACGATGACGGAAAGTGTTCTGGTACAGTGGCGACAAATCTTCGCGGTGGGACGAAAGGTGCTTGCAGGTACGTTAGCACTCTGACGATCAAGTTAGTAATGGAATTGAGAAAGAGTGCGTGAAAAGTGTGTGTAAAGTGAATCGTACCTTGGGGGTGAAGCTAACTCACCCTTATATAGGTGCTCGCGCGAATAACTGCCTCCGGAATATGCGGTGTGTGATCAGGGGACGGTTAGAGACTTAGAGGACACGTGTACGGTGTCTAATGCACGGAGGCGCGCTACAGTGCGGCGAAATGCATGGACTTTAGTATGCGCCTTCAGGCGACACGCCTTAGAGTGGTGGATGTTTAGTCCACGTGTCGCTGTCTGGTTGACCTTCTGACCGGTCGAGAACAAATAGTAATATCCGTATAGTAGTTGACCATCACTTCCTTCCTAAAAGGAATATGTCATGTAATGTGCTGTAACTAAATAAATATTGTATTATCATTAACATTTCCGAACCAATAGAACCAGCATTCTTAACCAAACACGTATCCTTGTACAGTTGTTCCATTTATCTTTGTTGTTTCTCAATTTGAAGCAGATGGAATTTAGAAGAAGTTTTAGGTTATCAAGATCAGAACGCATATTAGTTTCATCAGAATCTATAACTTCAGAATGTGTTAAAATTGCTGGCTATGAAAGACTCTCACAATCCATGAGGCTAAGTGAAGAATATGAACACAAGAAGAATAAAAGAGGTATTGGATTTATAACTAAAGTCTTAAGTTTTAGAAGAATTTCTACTCCCCACGAAGGGAACGTGACGGCGGAGATGGCGGTGAAGAAGGAGAAGAAACGTTCTTCTTGGCTTCCAGATCCAGACAAACGTTGGCCAATTCAAGGGTGGTGACTGATGTTTTTTTTTTTTTGTGTGTGTAGTTGCTGTGTTTCAATTTTCAAGTGACTAAATCCAAAACAAGAACGTGTTTGGGATTATGATCAAGTTGTTCCTTTTCTGATTTTGTTTTTCTTAAGGACGGGATATCTTAGTGATTAGTTTTTCTTAAGAAAAACGTTGTGTATTTTTCTTTTTATAAAAGTGGTTTGTTATTACACACACTTCACTCTCAAATTATAATTCAATTATTAATTTTGTACGAAAAAGATAGATTATGGTTTGCATCAAATCACACTTCATTATTGCTAAGAGAAATATAAATTAAAGAGATAGAAAAAGTGAGAGTAATAAATCTAGTAAATATTATAATTATAATAAGAAAAAAAATCAAAGATTTATTGATATTTTTGACAAAAATAAACGATATTCATTCATTCAAATTGATAAAGTATATTGATACAATACAAATTCAAATTCGCTAAAAACAAAAAAGATGAATCTGCGAACAAACTAACAACATTCATGTTAATATCATAAAATGACAAAGTACATATACCTATAAATATGACTATATTCAAGTCTCCGGAATACTCATGTCTCCGGATCTGCAACGTTAACAACGTCAAAGTCGTTGATTTGATCTGCATTTACTCAAAGCTAATCTTTCAACTTGAATAAAAAAATACATCGCACAAAGACAGGAAATCAAAACAAACAAAGTCATGCAAAGACGATGAAATCACAAACGCAAACGAAAGAAGATTGAAAATATGCAGAAAGCTTTTATTTAACTCTTAAAAAGAAGGAAAAGCAATTTGAAGTGGTGATTTTGGGTCAAAATTGACCCTGAATCACCCCTCATCGATAGATAAAAAGAAGAAAAGTGGTGACGGCTAGGGTTTGGAAAGGAGAGAAGAGAGAGGAAGAAATTTTTTTAGAACTAGACTCTAACCCGTGTGATGCACGGGTTTTGTATAGCTTCATATATAACTATCAAATGACTATATTATTACTTTTATAGTTATATTCAGTATTATGTTATCAAACTATCTCAAAAAGTAACAAAAATAAAAGATGGACTGCAATAAAAATGACAAATCAAAAGAAAAAATATATACAAAAGCTAGCACCAAGAAATTGATCCTAACCGCAAAAGTTGTTAATCGAAAGAAAAAAAATAAGGAAAAGGAATTGTTATTTAGTAACCGAAAGAAAAAAAAATAAAAAGGAACGTTACGTGGTAATTGAAATAAAAAATAATAATAATAAAAAGGAACCGCTAATAATGAAAAGGAACTACTATCAAAAAAGGAATTGCAATTGTGTTAGTGACTTTTAAAAAAATGACATTTTCATGTGTTATCTGATTCAATTCCTTGCATATTTTTTTTTCATAAAAATTAATTAGGTCCGTCAAAAAGGGTGGTGTTATGGTTATTAGGTTCAATTGCAAGATGGTGAGAGAGATGAAAGTGAGTGAGAAATGATTTAGGAATTGTCAGATTGAAAGAAAGAGGACCCGAGATTTGTGTTGAATACACAACATTGAAACAATCACATGTCATAAAAAACATCAGTACCTTGGTGGTAAGAGTTGTGAATTGAAAGCATGTGGTACCTGGTTCGATCCCCATCCGAAGTTTTTTTCATAAATTTTTATAACTAAAAAGTAGGGCTAATCATTAGGGTTAGAGCAACACAACTTAACATTTAGTATGAAAAAAAGAATAATGAAGAAAAAGCTAAAATTCACACAATCACATAACAAAATCAATAATTTTCAAACCCTAATGTCAAGGATTCGAAATTAACAAAATTCAGACAATCAATGTCAACATTGGTCATAATTTTTTGTCAATTCGATGAAAGATGGTGTGAATCGGTGAGAGAAAGCGAGTTATCGGCAATGACATTTACAGCAGTTAGTTGTTGGTGAGGTGGCAGTTGCGGCGGCGGCGTGATGTGTGTGGATCAGTGAGAGAAAGTCATTTTCCGGCGGTGGCAGTTACGGCGGCATGTGTTGTTGAAGTGGCAGTTGCAACGGTGGCGAGATGTTGTTATTGGGGTCACCGGCGGCGGTGAAAATGAAGTTGAATCGCATGATGTGTGTGAATGACGTTCAATTCGTGTTCAAATGATGTTGGAATTCAGGGTTGTGAGAATGACTTAAAGTGAACTTGCATTTGTGCTAGATAAATAAAATGAAAGCAACTATAAGTCACAAAAAACTTTAGTGATTTAGTGGTAATGGTTGTGATCTACCAGAACTTGGTCTGGGGTTCAACTCTCAGCAGGAATTGTTTTTCATAAATTTTTTTCAAAACCAAAAATTAGGGTTAGGGTTAGCTATTTTAGGGTTGCAAAAGTGGTTATCAGACTGCCTAGGATTTATATATAAGTGATGGGCTGAATTAATTAATTAATTAAAAATACTATGGTTGTCTTAAATTATAAGTCATTTTATTAATTTTGTTAAAAGTTTAGTTAATTTTCTATATAAAAAAACGGAGAAATTATGGATTGCACCAAATTACACTTCGTTATGGTTAACAGAAATATAAATTAAAGAATTAAAAAAAGTGAGACATAATATTTTTATTTATTGACGTATTATAATATCAATAAGTCATTAATATAGAAATGTTTGTATATCAATGACTTATTTTAATGACGTATTACAATATCAATAAAAATTAAAAATACTTTAATAAGTCATTAATATTTTTTCTTATTATAATTTATATTTCTAATATATTACTCTCACTTTAAAGTATTTTAATTTAACTAGAATATCAATAATCCATTAATATAGAAATGGTTTAAAATAAGTCATTAGAATATATCTTGTCAAAAAAAAAGTCATTAATATATATATATATATATATATTTATATTGACAAGATATATATACTCTCACCTTTCTAATTTTATTATTGACGTATTACAATATCAATAAGTCATTAATATTTTAACTAGAATGGCATATACTATTGTGAGACATAATATATATTTTGTTGGCTAATACAATGGTTTGTCAAAAATCCTTAAAAAAATGTTTGTATAAAAATGTCTAATATAATGAGTAATTAATAGATAAATCTTGGGTTAACTTATCAAATTGACCATGTAATATATACGAAGTACGAAAAATGACTCTGTAAAAATAAAAGCACATTCTTTAAACCTGTAATTAGAGATTTTTTCTATTTTTAACCCTCTAATATACGCTAGGTCCATAAAAGTGACATAGAGGTTGAATTTTTTCATAATTTTTTGCAGACATGTTTATGACATTAAAATACGGCTTTCCGCAAAAAATTAGAACTTTTCAACAATGAAGGAATTAAGTATGAATTTTCTTTCCTCGTAATTTTGAATTTCTTAAACAATTCATAATTAATTCATCCATCGTTAAAAATCTCCAAAATTTCATGATGAAGATTCTTATGATATTCTAAACATGTTTACAAAATTAGGGGAAAAAATTTGACTCGTAGGTATATGCTTTTTTTAAAGAACTCGTAAGTATATGTTACTCAGAACAAAATTGCAATTTGGCATGTTTTGAATGAAAAATCAAAATAAATTGAGGCTTCTTCGAAATGCTTTAAAACTTTCCAAATCCTTTCTATGTATTTTTATATAAGTCTTTACAAACAAACAACTCGAAATTCGATTTATGGGTCGAGATTTCCGTTTTTTTATTATTTTTTGCGCTTTAAAAATTCATAATTAATTGGTCTCTTGTCGGAAAATTCTATTTTTCTATAGAAAGTCATATTTTAACGTTCTAAATTTGCCTGCAAAAATTCATGAAAAATTCTACTTCTAAGTCACTTTTCTTGACGATGCGTATCTTAGAGTCAAAAATAGGATGAATCTTAAACTATAGGATTAGAATTGCGTTTTTATTTTTACAGAGTCATTTTCCAGATATATCGTGTTTATCACATGGTCGATTTGAACAATTAACCCATAAATCTTTGACATTTGTCAAATGGAGAACACATGTTGGTTGCCGCTTGCATGAATGGTAGCAATGCAAGTCTTGTATGGTTACAAGATTTGATCACAAAATTTAGACACACAAAGATGAAAGTATAAAGAAAAAATAAAATAATATATTGTTTAAAATAATTAAATAATATATTATTTTCTGTGTATGTTCAAATTATTATTAGTTGAGGTTGTGTGACCAGCCGAGTATTTCTCATGGTAGTAACGGAAAAAAGATTCAATGTTTAGGCTAAATTAGTCACTTGGTCCCCTAACTAATTTCTTGTTTTCATTTTGGTCGCATAACTCCTAAAACGTCCATATCGGTCTTTTAACTTTACCCTTCGTCAGTCAATTTGGTCATTTTTCGTTAATTTGATGAGAACTTGAATACCTCATCAGTTTGATGTTATTATTGATTAGAACATGACTATTTTTTATGTTATTTTCAAGTTTTTTATGTTATTTATGATTTAAATAAAAAATGGTTGGTTTTGAGTTTTTGGTACTTTTTTATTTAAGACAGTCATTAAAATAGAGTTAGTTACGGAAGTTGTCACACATCAGTATAAACTACTTGTAACTATCAATGAGTTTGTTATGAGTGTGTGTAGGATAGCACCATTGTGAGCGCAAGATAGTGAGCATATGAATACTCTAGTATCTTGATCTTTAAGATCAACAATTCATTTTTCAAGAAATATAGACAAGTTTTTTCTAGTTTTTCTTTGAGCTACTCAATAGTTATAATTCCTTAAAAAACTATAAGAGTGTGTTTGGATGAGGGAATGTTTTGAGGTAATTTAATGTTTTGAGGGAATTCAAATACTTTTAGATGAATTTCATTGTTTGGATAATAATATGGAGAATTTTCAAAATGATGGAAATTTATGAAGTATTTTGTTCAAGTTAAATGTAGAGAATTTCAAATGACACTTAAAAGTTAAGAATTTCAAATTTCTTCATTCTTATAATTTTCAAATTTTGCATTTTGGTCCTCAAATTTTCCAAAATTTTCAAATTGACCCCATTAAATTTACAAAAATTGCAATTTAACCCCTAATATTTTTTGGAAATTACAAATTTACCCCTTAACTTATTCAAAATTATAAATTGACCCCTCAAATTTTTTGAAATTTGCAAATTGACCCCTAATTTCAATTTTCAAATTTGGCCCAAAAAATAAAATTTATAAAAGTTTGCCCAAAAATGATGACAATGAAGTTTTTGACTACTCCATCCAAACAAGAATATTTAGAAATGAAGTCAATTTAATTGAATCATTTAAATTGCATAGAATTATAAATTCTTCAAAATTTCTTAATTACCTCATCCAAACACACTCTAATAGTTATAATACGACATTTGTGAACATCATATTATTCAAACAAACAAAAATAGTAGGTGATGTTCTCAAATAGGAAGGAGCGAATTGAGCTATTAGAAGCCCTAGTCGATAGCTACAAAGACATCAACATCCCAAAATTTCATCAGGTAATTATCATTATATTTTGGATTCTATTCTAACACTCTTATTACTTTTGTTTTCAATGGTGATGTTATAACTCGTGCTATGAACTATTTTCCATTTATTCAAAAACCTATGTTTTTGTTATATTATAGGTCAAATATCATTTTTGGCCCTTTAAGTTTGATAAGAATACCGGATTAGTCCTTTAAGTTTTTTAAGTTTTAAATAGGTCCTTTAAGTTGTTAATTTAATACACATATTTGAAGTTTTTAAGTTTCAAATAGATACTTAAAAGGGTAACGGTGTAATAAATTAACAACTTAAAGGACATATTTGAAACTTAAAAACTTAAAGGACTAATTTGGTATTTTTGTCAAAGTTAAAGGACCAAAAAAGGTATTTGGTCAATATTATATAATAATAACAACACAACTTCCATTTGTAGCGAATCCATCTTTTATGGGGTGAGAAAGATAAAATTTTCAAATCAGAGGTTGCGCAGAACATGAAAGAGTAAGAAATCTTGATCACATAATTACAATTATTTCTACCCATTCTTAAAGTTTATCAAGTTGCTTAAGATTTATCTTAATCACGTAATTATAAGTATACTAATTACTGTACCAAAAGAAAATTATACTAATGACCAATAAATATGACAGGAGGCTAGGAAATAACACAACATTTCAAGAGATAAAGAAGGCTGGTCACTTGGTTCATCTAGAGCGACCCTGTATTTATAATAGGTATCTTAAGAAATTTCTTTCATCTGTTATACTTGGTGAAAGAAAATAATCCAATTCACGTCTATGAATACGTCAAGGGTGTGTTTGATAAGAACTTATTTGAAGTTATTTTATGGAGTCCAATTAAGCTTTTAATTATGAGTTATTATTGTGTAAGTGTATCAAAACACTAATATAAATGTTAAATTAAAGGCTTAATTGAACCACCGGTCCCTTAACTTATTTGTTTGTTTCGATTTGGTCCTATAACTCTTAATTTTTACAAATTGGTCCCTCAACTCACATGTCATTAATCAATGTGGTCCCCTCAAAAAAGAAATCGTTGGATAAAGGAGGTCTATCATATCTTATAGTGTATCACCAACACCTAATTAAACCAAGAAATGGTTTAATTACATCAAAGGTCCCTTAACTAATTATGAGATTTCATGTTGGTCCCCTTATTAATTTTCGTTCCATTATGGTCCCATAAGTTTCCTCCATTAGTCAAATAAATCAATTCTGTTATCTTTTGTTCAAAAACGTTAACATTCATCTTTCTCCTTCATCATCTTCATCCTCAAACCCAGAAAGTTCATCATCTTCATAACCAAACCAAGAAAAATTCATAAACTTCATCATAAAACTTAGAAGAAAAAAAACTCAAAAATTAAACCCAAAATATTATCTTCATCATCATCCAAAATTAACACAAATGTAAACCCAAAACTTAAACTCATAAATCTTCAAACAACAATAACACAAATTTAACCCAAATTAACAAAATTTAAACTCATAAATTAAAACAACAAATGGCAAATTTAACTAATTAACCAAAATCATAACAAAAACCAAAAAAAAAAACATAACAACAACAGCAGCAACACACCCCTCACTTTTCTTCTCCCTCGCCTCTCTTCTCACCTCAACAACCCCAACCTTTCCTCAATTCCAAAATGTGAAAAAGTCATTCATTATGTTAACTTTTGTTTGAAAAATTGATTGAAGATCCTTGTTCTTGAACCTTCATCTTAGATTCACATCAATTGGTATCATTGAGCCATAAACTTGATTTTGATTTCAATTTTTCAAAAAAAAAAAAATCTGCAAAATTTTCCCATTTTTTTCTTCAATTCTTGCGAGATTTAAAGTATAGGTGTACTGTTTTTGTGTATTATACTAAGATTACCGCAAAACAATTGATCAATTTAACAAATGATTCATGCTATTGGAGTAGAAATTGTGAATCTAATTTGGGTTCATGCGCGCTCATTGGTGTATTTTTGCAAGTTCATGATAATTTTTTATTTATGTTTTATGATGATTTGTATGTTTTGATGATGAATCAGTTCAGTTTTCGTACTTAATTCTTCATTGATTTCGAGTTTTTCTGCATATTTGCTTCAAATTCAAAACTCTATTGTTGCTGCAATTTTCCAGAAACTCGTTGTGTTCATCTTCATCTTCATAACTTTTGAAGGTTGCTGCTGAATTTTAATTCAATTTTATGTGTTATTGTTGTTTGAAGATTTATGAGTTTAAATTTTTGTTAATTTTGGATGATGATGATAATGTTTTGGGTTTAATTTTTGAGTTTTTTTTTCTTCTTCTGAGTTTTATGATGAAGTTTATGAATTTTTCTGGGTTTGGTTATGAAGATGATGAATTTTCTGGGTTTGAGGATGAAGATGATGAAAGAGAAAGATGAATGTTAACGTTTTTGAACAAAAGATAACAGAATGGATTTATTTGACTGACGGAGGAAACTTATGGGATCATAATGGAACGAAAATTAATAAGGGGACCAACATGAAATCTCATAATTAATTAAGGGACCTTTGATGTAATTAAGTCATTTCTTGGCTTAATTAGGTGTTGGTGATACACTATAATATGGTATACCTCCTTTATCCAACGATCTCCTTTTTGAGGGGACCACATTGATTAATGACATGTGAGTTGAGGGACCAATTTGTAAAAATTAAGAGTTATGAGACCAAATCGAAACAAACAAATAAGTTAAGGGACCGGTGGTTCAATTAAGCCTAAATTAAATATGGGAAATGTTAACGAGTGCCCCCGGGGCACTCTTTAAGCACCCAAAGTGGTAATTTTATAAAAGTTTGTGCATTTATTGCATTGGAAATTGAAGTCTTTATTTTATTTAAAGAATAATTTCTTCATTAGGAATGCTAAACAAGACCCATTAAATATATTTAAGTAAATTCTTCGAAACACTTGCTAGTTCTATTATATTTACTTGCGAAAAGACGGACACTCACGTGTCAGTCTTTCCGTTCTTTTTATTGCGCTAACGTTTGAAAATTATGAACGATGTTTTTTTATAAAATTTTGATTTTGATTAAAACTAAAAACATAAATGTTTGTTGCTTTCAAAAAAATAACAAACCAAACTAACCATAATTATCTATTTCGATGACATCAACAATATAACAAAGAAAATATAACCTAAATTCTTATTTTTTTAATGACACCAACGACAATCTTTATTATAGAAAAAAATTGTTTAAGGGTATAATTGAGATAATGAAAAAAATAAGTATTGATATATTCATCTATTTTGTTACACTTTTTAAAGGATAAAGGAAAAAAAAAACTTGACATATATATACTCATATCGTGTTTGTTACACTTTTATTTTAATATTTGAATTTACTCTTATCTATTTGTTATATGTGTTGTTTGTATTGAAAGTTAGAGGTAACTTTAAAAATAGAAAAAGTCATCGCAAAGGAACTAAAAACATGCTATTTTTTTATATATAATACAAATATATTTGTGTAAATTGTGACTTTAATAAGTTTCTTCAAAACAAAAAATTGAAAGTTAGTCCATACTCGTTTGGCAACCATCTCATAAATCTGGAAATGCTGAAATGATGTGAAATAAAGTAAACATGTTCCTCTCTTTGGAAATACTTTATGATGGGCAGTAAGAAAATTTAGAAATTCATTGCCTTCATATTAATTAAGAAAATGTATTGAAGTTACAAACATTTTTCCTCGGCTTTCTAGAAATTTCTAGCGCTAAAAATCACTTTTAATATTAATTTTAAATTTTTCCATTGGTTGTTCCTTGATTTTCATTTTTACCACAATAGCAATGAATAGTGATAATAATTAATAACAATAATTGAATCGGTGTTTTTTTCGTGAATGGATAAAGATGGTGGACTGGTGGTGATGAAGCTAGGGAAAGGAAGAGTAGAGAAGATCATGATGAAATTGATGGAAAAAAAAAAGGGCTAGAGAAAAAAGGACATACAAAAATAATCTATGACTAAAGCTTGTGATAAATCTTCATCTTCATCCTTTACATTTGAACCCGGTGGTAATTCATCACAGATAGATTTGGGAAGAAGAGTGAGAGTGTGAAAGAAAGAGAGAGAATTCTGCAATGAAAAATAATTGTGTGTGGATAGTACATGATAGATCTATGCAACTTCATCATCCTACGATTGTAGTTGCCATGCGACCGTGCACGACATACTGTGCTAACACACGCTAAAAAGCGCCATGCTTGATTCCACCAAAATAGATTAACAAAATATTTGATATATTCTCACCAAATGGCTATGATCTTCAATCTAGTCATTTAATAACTCCTTCAAAAAAAAAAGTCATTTAATAAAATTCCCTCATATCCGGCATTATCCAAACAAATAACTCGAATAAGGTTTATGGCCGTTATCATCATATTCAACATCATTTCACCTAGAATCCACAATAGAGAACCTCAATTTAAAGTTCTTAAACGGGTCTCACACAAACACTTTACTCTTTTATAATTTTTTAATAACAGTATTTAGTAAGCACTAAGTCACTGCAATGGAGACCCTCTGACAAAAAAATTAAATGGGTTTCACCACTAATTCTTCATCATTTACATTTCAACAATAACATATTATATTAAGTGTGGGGTCCACTTAATAATGGGGGTCTTAAGTGAGATCATAATTTTGAGAAGACCCTCAATTTTTCCCCCCAATAGGATACCTATTAGGTATCGGGTCTTAAACGGTGAAGACCTCACTATTGAGAATGATCTTACAAATGATTTGTCAACATGTCCGTACTCTATAGATGGAGAATATCCCTATGCATGATTACTTTCATTATATATTATATTATCCTCTCGTCTTAAAATATTAGTCGTTTAAAGTTTGTGAATGATCTTTAAGAAACGGTTAAATGTGTTAATTTCAATGATAAAATTAATATCATTTACTAAAATATTCTTTTTAATTGTAGTTAATTGAATAATTAAGTTAGATAAAATTCAACAAATAAGAATATAATAGTGAAAAAATAATAATGTATTCGATATTCTAAGACAAAAAAAATTTTAAAGATCTATTTGGGACGGAGTGTACATTTTATCATTTGAATGAAAATCAGTTTGTTTTAAAGTGAACTTCCTCCCATCCTTATTATCCTCCAAAAATTAAGAAAATAATATCAATATAAGATACAAATTGGAAAAAATGATGAAGAAATAATAAAAAAACTTAATGTGAAAACAAAAAAAAAACTAATTTCAGATCTGGGTGGATTCGAACCACCACATCTCAGACATTTAGACAAAATGCTGAGTGCTCTTCCATTTGGGCTACAGATCTTTCATGTGAACTAAAAGAAGAAATTTTGACTAAACAACTTAAACATCATTTTAAAAATCAAATGTTAAATAAGAAAACTTAAATCTAAATAAACAATCAAAACAGAAAAGAGAGAGTAAAAATAGAAAAAGAGAAAATAAAACATACTCAATGAGGTTTATAATCTAGACAGACTATACCTCTTTTTACATTATCTCTACTCAAAATTTTACCATCAGTTTTTCTAAAACACAAAAAACCTATTTCAAAAAAATTTAACCAAAACAGGATCTAGTAACATCCGAAAAAAATCCAGTAACATTCTAAAAAAAATCTTGTAAATCTAGTTGCCGAAGTTTTTTAGTAGATGTTTACCAGCTATCAACTGTGGTAACAACTACTAAATTTCGGATTACAGAAACGGGGAAAGTTTGAGCCCCACAGACTGACAAAACTTCGTTGCAAAAAGGTAGTCATGGAATCATGCAAGAGAGTTAACAGTTAATGGAAAACTAGATTTACTTAAGCAACACAGAAACGAACATAAATAACCAATAAATTGTCACAATTAACAGTTCCATACTTTTTAACCCTGAAAAACAACAAATTGTACAACAATGTAGGAAATGTTTGGACGACAATAAATATATGCTTCCAACGGGCATAAGGTGGAAACAGGTTGTAGTCTTCCATCATGGTAAAATATTTCATAAATTTAGTAAAACATATCCTCGAAGAAAAGAGTAGGGCCCCGTTTGTTTGAGTTTTTCTAAAAAAAAAAAAAACTACTCTTCTAATTAAAAAACAAACCCTAAATTAACAAATCATCAGCAGACAGCCTGATTACATCAAATTTGAATTCCAAAAAACTTGTATTTTCCAGTGAACAATATAGTTGTAGATTGGCGAAACAGAAATTTCTAAAATTTGATGGTAAGCATAGATCCGTGATACTTTAAAGTAAGTTTGATTTTACATAAGAAAAAACCATTAAAAATGTATCTTAGAATATCGAAACAAAAATCCTTCAATTACTTGAAGGAAGAGAATTTATACTGCATAATTTTATGAAATTTATTAAAAACAAATTCTTTAGTAAAATTGGTCAATTAATATTAACATGGTTTATGTTTCCAAGGAAATATAACCTTTTTTTACGAGGAAATATTACCTAAATATAACCAAAAAACATAAAAAAGAGAAATATATACTGCATAATTTTATGACATTTATTAAAAAACAAATTTTTTGGTTTGCTTGGTTAATATTAACATGGTTTATGTTTCCAAAATTATGTTTTCAAGGAAATATTAACTTTATTTACGAGGAAATATTACCTAAATACAACCAAGAAAAATAAAAAAAATATATTCAATATTTTGTGCTTTAAAAATAATCTATTTCAATTAATTAACGAAAAAGCTTCCTACCTACATAGTATTAAAAATTATCTATTTCAATTGATTAACGAAACAGATTCCTACCTAGACATAACATAATTGAAAAATCCTAAATATGTTACTAGCCAGATTTATATAAGCAAAGATTATGAATGTTATTGGCATAAACTGAAGAAAAAGCGCAACTAAACATAAAGCCAATGAGAAATAGAACTAATTCCAAATATAGACTTAACAGGGAATCAACAGTAAATATAAACAACGGGGAGCCATACAAGGTAAAACTAAATGGACAAAAAGCGTATGTGTGTGATAATAAAAAAACCGTAAGAAGTACTAAATCGTATAACTGACTAAAAAAACTGGATGGACATCTCATAATTCTTAGCAGAACAATCCGAACAACTCAATGATGAAGGGGATAACTCAATCGGGACATCACAACATCTAATCAAATTGGTATGATGTGTAAATGCATTGCTGAACAATAAATAAATAAACTGAATATATTTCATTAACTTTGCATAACAAGCGAACCGAAGTCATCTTCACCTTAAGGTTGATCACCATAATGGTTGGAGAGGTTTCCCTAGATTCCAGCATGCCCATTCGTTCCTCCTACTGATTGATTCCGGTAAAAACGATGCTGCATACTTTCTTGGTTACAGTCCATTTCCCTTGATGAATTTACATTTCCCTTGATGAATTTACAGAGCAATAATCCTGATACATGATGCTCTGAGCTTGGCACAGATCTATAACTGCACTTACAAAGGACAATATCCGAAGCCGGAACCAAAGTTTACATTTGACAAAATTTATGAACAAAACGTAGAATGATTGTGTACATAAGATAAAATTCTACCTCTATAATTAAGTATCGGAATTAACAAGGTTTGTACCTCATAAGTTCAAATTAACAGTGATGATAAATAAGTGTCCCAAAGATTACGATGTGTACAATTGTCCCAGAGATAATTTGCCGTGTAAATAAAATTAATAAGATACTGTTGCATCAATCAATTTACGCCAAGCTTTCTTATTAATTTTGGTCTTGAATTGTTTAATAATTAAATAATTATATGAAATATGCAGGAACATTCCAATAAATGCCTTTAATCTCCGGTAATCAACTGCCAAAAATATTGCCAGACTTCAATAATTAATAGAAAAATTATTTAAGTTACCATGATAGATTCATTTTAATTAGATAATTACTAATTAGTAAAGAACATTAAATTAAAATTGTAACTAAAAAATAATTCGACAGAAACTTGATAGATAATACCTTGTTAAGGAGTCTGAGAATAGCTTCGATGAATCCGTCCGGTGCTATTGTGAGTAGAGCGAGATGCGTGGTAAAAAATAAAGAGGAATAATGAAAAAGAACAAGGCAACACCACACACACACGAGAGAAGATCCCGGGCAAAAACCCCGTGCGATCTCTCTCAAAACCAACAAATATTTTTTTTATTATTATTTTTTGACCTGCCAAGCAAGCGCACCTGACATGGCAAAGGTCGGATGACAAGATCACTCTCAGGATTTAATCCTTCATACGCTCAGCGCATCAAGGCACTTAAATCCTCAAGCTATATCCTACATCCATTATATCCCACCCCAAAGAACTTCCAATCCTCATCATCATATATACATAATTACAATAACCGAGATTTGTAACATCTGAATCTGAAAAAGAGAATCGTCTACGTTGAATCGTAATGATTCATCACTGAGTCCAGCAAAACGGAAGCTGATACATCAATAATCATCATCAACAGTTGAATCGCCATGTTTCAACACCTGATCTATGATCTCCTCAAGGATCCACCGCCATACCTGCAAAAAATACCTCCAGAGCCTTGACTAAATCGAATGAATTTTATATGAAACAGATCCGGAAACCAAGACGAACAAGTTCACACCTCTCGATCGTAGATCAGATGCACGAAGATTCAGATCTATGAAATTTCTACAAGAAAACGTAAAAAAAATCAATAACAGTTAACGAATCAAAACCAACACAAAACAAGGAAATTCGATCGGAAACAGGTGATACCTGAACAAAACCACCATCGGCGTGTAGATCTCCATCGGATCTATACAGATCTGGTATCGATCGAGGTTAGAAAGAGAAGAATCAAACGAGATCTGAGATTGAAGGAGAGGAGAAAGAAGGGAATCGTGAAACCCTAGAAACGGTTGGACGATATGAATTTGTTATTCACAACCCTTTCTTTTATAATGGATTTTGGTGGAATGGACGGCTGAGATTAATTGTGTTAACGGTGTAGATGATTTGGTGACGTGTAATGCTAGGTGCGGCATATTTAAGGGTAGAGGAGATATCGTTTATTATCTGTCACGTTTAAAATAATAAAAGGGACAATTTTGTCAAATTGTTACGTCATGGCGGTTTGGTGTGTAGCACTACAAATACGGCATTCATGAGCTGGCTATTGAACAATTCAACTTTTCGTGCTCTTCACGTGAATTGCGTCCAAAGTTTCTTCTAGAACGGGGACCTTAATTGACTGCATTTGATAATTTGCCTCGTTTACGCAAGTGACGCATCCTCACCGTCCGATCACAATTGAATATCTGATTTAAGATAAATATATTTGGAGTATAAAATAAAAATAAAAATAAGTTTATTTTATTTGAGTCGTTTGATTAATATCAAACAGCCATTGATGTGTTAGAGTGTCTGTATCATTTTGATACTCATAATTAACTTATTCTTAAACAGAAGATATCGTTTTAATACTCATCGTAATCCCTTATTCTTAAAAATTGTTAGTTCTAGCAACACCTAAACCTAATTGTTTCTCTCCCATTCTAATGTATTAAATGCTAAAGATTGCAACCCTAATAATCTTTCCTCCACTCTAATTTTAAGTTTGACTTTTGTTGTGCATTAATAGTTATTTATTTAGGCAACCATGTAATGTCAATGATTTCACTCTTTGAATGACTCTTTGCAATAAATCACGTACGTTACAAAATCGAGTCATTCCGCCTTGAATTCCATGTTACAGACCAAAATCAATTTTTAATCTTTTAAAATGGCCGGACGTGAGATTGAAACGTTATTGTTGTATCATTGTTTGACCGGTAAGTTGTTTTGAGTGATACAGTAACGGTCCAATTGTTCTTTACGTTTATGGTTCGTGTAACAGTGTAATGATCTTTTAAATGATTGTGGTTGTGTTTTTCTTCATGTCGCAGGTCCGTTGGTACCAAATCATGTTTCTGATCTGGACAAAGCTGTCAACAAGTTGAGAATCAAATATAGGTCCTATATAGTCGAGTACGACGTTGAAGACGTGTGTAGCTTTGTTTTATTTTCTTTTCATCAATGCGCTTTTTAGTTTTTATTTTTTCATGTGATTATTATTATTTTTTTAACATATAGGGCACTGTGATGTTACCACAAATGTTTGTTGCTGGTTTTGGGGATCAGATACACCGTTTTGCAAAGTTAATTGATTCAAAGAATAATCAGTTTGAAGTGTTAGTGGAGAGGATCAATGGTGTCGTGCTTTTAACTAAAGAGTGGATAGACATCTGTGATTTTTATGGGATTCGATTGGGTGCATGGATTACACTGGTGTTTGTTGGACTAAGTCAATTTGTAATGCTTATTAAGAATAGATTTGGAAAGGTTATCCGGTGTCCTGTTTTTGACCCTCCTATGCAGTTTGCATCGACAAAACATTAGTCCAGCCAACGTTCAACAATGATCTCCCTCCTTTCACTGGTATCTTATCGTATCGACACAACAACGACAATTTTTAAATTCATTTTGCCAAGAAGGTGACTGAATATAATTTAACTAGCGGTTTTTTGGTATGATTTAGTACATTGAAGTTTTTTTTTTAAATATATGAATTTTTTTGGAGAACAATAATATACTTATTAATGTTGTGTTTATTTTCGTGTCATAGACGTTGCACTATCAAGGTTTTGTGAGCAGACTTTGGACAGAGCAAAAACTTCCTTGAAGATGGTTGATGAATGTGAAATGTCTGGGAGTGCATTTTGATATTTTGATTTGTTCCTTATAAACACTGCAGAATTGGTGGTCAGTGAAAAAGGTTTATGGATGCTCGCAATCTCTATGAAGGTGTTAGATTCAGGTTGGATGCACCTTTTGCCGGAAGTAATGATATGATATATGTGCAAGTCTATAGGGGTTAGGTTTTGGTTGCATGAAGAAGCTGGGAAAGGAAGAAGTTCTAATGTCGTATCATTGTATTTTTGTCTTTCTGTCTTTTTTTTTAAATATTTCTATCACACGTCTATGTTTTGGAGCAGTTTTGGAAGTTACATAACAAAATCATTATTTAACATTGGAAATAGACATGCGGATTAAGTATCGTTTTCGGTGATGAATGCCCTATAAATGATAGAAGATTGTTTCTCATGACCCGAGTTTTGTTTTGCAAAAACAACAAAAATATCGATTATCAAATTATAGGTAGCCATTACATATTACTGTCAATCTGTCATAAATGAATTAACTAAGTCAATATTGTGCAGCAAAAAGTTATATTTTTTAAAGAAATTTATTAACAAAGCAAATCACTGATGAACGAAATATAGTTAGTAACACCTTTTTTTTAGGGAATTTTAGTAACATCTTTATCACCATTGAAAAATATTCCATATTGTATTTTTTTCAAGTACAATAATATTTTTTCGTGGTAACACCTTATTAACATTCCATAATGTATTTTTTTAGATACAATAATATTTTTTTGGTAACACATTTATTAACATTAACATCTTTCATAAAGTATTTTTCCAATAAAAAAATATATACATACACACACAACCATTTATAGAAAAAAGATAATGTTTTTTTTTTGTTAAACAACCAATAGATAAATGTATCCTATAATATCTTTATTGATCATAACAAGGGGAATCTCAATTGGTTAAAAAATCTCCAAAAAAAAAATTATGGCAAAAAATCTCCAAATTAAATGATTACTTTTTTTCTCAAAATTAATTTTTCCCTCATGTCAAGGATAGTTTGTTATTGTATCCTTTATTTGGACATCTTCTTATTTTATTTTTTGGTAATATCTTATTTGCAATCATCTTCTTATAACTTATTTTCAATTTCTTGGCTCATTGTCCCCTATATAAAGACGTTACCAATATTTAATTTAATAAACCATACTTTGAAGAAGTTTTTTTGGTCCCCTCAAAAAAGAGAATATTGTTAAAGTAACACCTTTTTTTTTAGGGAATTTTAGTAACACTTTTGGTTTACCATGCCATTTCAATTTGTCAAATTATTACTCTTAAAGGAATTGGATTTATTAAAAAAATTCAAATGCATTAAACATTGTCTAGCATTTGAATTTGTCAAGCATAAAATTTCCTCCACTCTGTTTTTTTTTTTTAAATTTTGCCTAGCATTTATTTTTGTTTATGTAGTCAACCTTTGGTTTACCATGTCATTTCAATTTGTCAATTTATTACTCTTGAAGAGTCAATTTATTAAAAAAAATCAAATGCATTAAAAATCGTCTAACATTTGAATTTGTCAAGCATAAAATTCCCTCCACTCCGTTTTTTTTTAATTTTGTTAGCATTTATTTTTGTTTATGTAGTCAACCTTTTGTTTATCATCTCATTTCAATTTGTCAATTTATTACTCTTGAAGAGCCAATTTATTAAAAAAAATCAAATGCATTAAACATTGTCTAGCATTTGAATTTGTCAAGCATAAAATTCCCTCCACTCTGTTTTTTTTTTTAATTTTGCCTAGCATTTATTTTTGTTTATGTAGTCAACCTTTGGTTTACCATGTCATTTCAATTTGTCAATTTATTACTCTTGAAGAGCCAATCTATTAAAAAAATTCAAATGCATTAAACATTGTCTAGCATTTGAATTTGTCAAGCATAAAAATTTCCTCCACTCCGTTTTTTTTTAATTTTGCCTAGCATTTATTTTTGTTTATGTAGTCAACCTTTGTTTTATCGTGCCACTTCAATTTGTCAATTTATTACTCTTGAAGGAATTGGATTTATTAAAAAAATTCAAATACATTAAACATTGTCTAGCATTTGAATTTGTCAAGCATAAAATTCCCTCCACTCTGTTTTTTTTTAATTTTGCCTACCATTTATTTTTGTTTATGTAGTCAACCTTTGGTTTACCATGTCATTTCAATTTGTCAATTTATTACTTTTGAAGAGCTAATTTATTAAAAAAATTCAAATGCATTAAACATTATCTAGCATTTGAATTTGTCAAGCATAAAATTCTCTCCACTCCGTTTTTTTTTTGTGAATTTTGTCTAGCATTTATTTTTGTTCATGTAGTCAACCTTTGGTTTACCATGCCATTTCAATTTATCAATTTATTTCTCTTGAAGAGTCAATTTATTAAAACCATATATATGCAAAACCACAGAAGGGTTGAAGATATTAATCACAGACGAAGATGATGAAGATGTTGATATTACCTCTAACGTCGTTTATGAGGAAGTATTTCGTAATTTTTAATGTGATGATCAAACCACACTTACTATCTGTGTCGTTTTAGTATTCCATACAATATTATCTTCTCGTGTTGTACTTTTAAAAAAAACCATTGTCTTTAATTTTTAGCGATTGTATTCCAGCTCATAAGACTCGTGCGGCGCACGGGTCATCAATCTAGTTTTCATTAGAATGTCATGTATTGATCTTGAATTAGTTTAATCGAGTGTCAAGATAGATATGATGTCTAGAGGGATTACCTACGATCAATGTGGCTATCCATTGAACCACTAGTACGTATATATCTCATGCCTATATCTCCCCTCAAATTCTTTGTGGTTCCCACTTTTCTAATAATCTTCCTAAAAGGTATCCAAATCTTCAAACGGCAGCGACTAATAGTTTGATCTAAATTGTTAAAGATTGGCAAACAACAAAGCACAAGTTCGTTACCAAATTTAAAATAGAATCATAGTTTTGTTTATTACATTTGAATAATTCAACATATGCTTGAAATAAATTGTTTTTAAAAAACACTCGAACCTCGCAATAGGTAGAACTCAGTCCATAATTTATCAAATCAAGTTTCATTGTTGAAAGTCCATAATGAAATTCATAAAGCCTAATTTCTCTAATTATTTGAAATATTATACAATCTCATTAAACAAATCAAACTAAAGCGGTGATGGACACCTTATATGAGTTTTGTATTGCTTCTGGTATGAAAGTGAATGTCCTTGAGTTTAAGGCTATGTGTTCTAAGAGAGTACATGATAGTGTTAAACAAAGTATTAAAGAAATATCATCTATCCGCTCTGTGGCCAATTTGGGGCACTACTTGGGCTTTCCTTTGATTCAAGGTTCAGCTACTAAAGATACATATGATTATATTTTTGAGAAGATGCATAGAAGGCTCTCAACTTTGAAAGGTAGTCTCCTTAATAAACGGGACGGGTTTGCCTAGCCAAATTGGTTACTACGATCATGCTTGTTTATACTATGCAGTTTCAGTATTTACCTACAAATATTTGTGATGAGATTAATAGAGTCATCAAGAGCTTCATTTGGGGTGGCATATGCCGTAATAGGAAATGGAATAGAGTTAAGTGGTCTACTATTACTTCCCCTAAGAAATTTCAAGGCCTCGCTATTAGGGAAGCTAGATGAACTTATATTTATCTTCTACGGAAGTTAGTTTGGAACCATCTTTATGATCCTCATAAACTTTGGGTGAAGGTTTTATCTCTGAAGTACATTAAACGCGGTGACATTTAGAACATCAAAACTGGAGGAAACATTTCTCTAATCTTGAGAAGTATTTTAAAGGCATTGGAAGCTTTGAGACAAAGATTTTAATTCTGCATCGGTGACGGATCCTCCTCATTCTGGTATGATAACTGGACGGGGCTAGGAGCACTTTGTCGCTTGGTTGATTTTGTCAACATTTCAGATACTCAATTATAGCTTGAGGATGTTAGTTTTATTGGATCATGGGATTGTAATAAACTAATAACAATGTTTCCAAACGAGCTTAGCACGATCGTTGATTGGTCCCCTCCTCCTTTGACCCTTGATGATAATATTCTTGATAGATGGGTCTGGGGAGCTGCTCAAACAAGCAGGTATTATTGCTCTACAACATATAGTTGGCTTTTATCTCATTGTAGAGAGTGGAATGATAAAGAAAGTTGAGATTAAATTTGGAAATTGTCGGTTCCAGCTAAGGTGCAACATTTTTTTTGGCTTTGCATGCACAATGCGATCTCAACTAACAAGTTTCGATATCAGTGCAACTTGGCAACTTCTCCTATATGCCAGAGATGCAGAACCCATGACGAAGACATGCTTCGCTGTCTTAGGGATTGTGCTCCATCAAAGGAAGTTTGGCAGCAAATATGTAGTTTTAATCATTCATATTTCTTCAGCTTCACATCCTTGAAAACATGGTTACAAACCATGTCTAAAGGACCTTTGGTAACATGTTTGCAATACCTATTTGGTGGATCTGGCGCTTTAGAAATAACCATACTATTGGCGACAAGCAATGGAAAACCCGAAACGTTCTTCGATTTATAGACATCATGTGTACCGACCTAACTTATGTTAGTATTCACTCTTTTGAGCACCACATTAATCATCACATTGTTAAGTGGGTCCCACATCATGATTGATGTGTTAAGTTGAATATTGATGGAAGTTGCGGTACTTCCGGTGACATTGGTTCTGACGGTTTACTTCGTGACAACGAGGGAGATTGGATAACCGGCTTTTCTTCTAATGATGGGAAAGGAGATGCGCTTTTTGATGAGCTTTTTGGGGTTTATCATGGTTGGATGTTGGTAATCAACAACTCTATTCCACAAGTTATTTGCGAGACATGTTCTTTAGAAGTCTTCCATATTCTTCAACGTCTGGAGCACTCACATATGCATGTATACGCTTCGATGTTGCTGAAGATTTTTAGTTTAAAGGTGCATATCCCTAATATTTCTGAAAGAATGATAGGCCTTGTCTTTCTATTGATTCTCAGTGATATATATATATATATACACACACACACACACACACACACACACAATTATACAGTGTCAGTTTCTCTGACTATTTTACTATACAATTATTACTATTTAATGACAATTATATGCTAATAATATATAAAGATATTCTAATAATATTCTAATACACCCCCGTAGTCGAAACGGGAGGCTGACGGATGTTGAGACTATTACGAAAATCGTCAAAGAGTTGCAACGGAAGTCCTTTGGTGAAGATGTCAGCGATTTGGTAACACGAAGGAACATGTAAGACTCGTACTTGACCGCGGGTGACTTTCTCACGCACAAAATGTATAACCATCTCAATGTGTTTGGTGCGTTGATGTTGAATTGGGTTGCCGGATAGATAGACAACACTCACATTGTCACAATAAACTAGTGTGGCTGTTGTGACTGGGAAATGTAGTTCCAATAGCAAATTTCTAATCCAACAAGATTCATATATTCTACGATATTCAAATAATATATAAAGATATTCTAATAATCTCTTTTCACCGTGTGCTTAGAGAAGGCAATGTTGCGCAGATTTTTTGACCAATCTCGAGCGCTCTTCAAGGTTAGGTGTGCCCTTTTGGCAGTCTCCCCCATAAAAGTTGGAGACAGTGTTAAACCCCGGACTGAGCCTTGTTTGTAGGTCTCTTTTTTTCTTTTTTTCCTTTGTCATTCTACCAAAAAAAAACTCATTAATCATCCATTTAAATAATAATCTCACTCACTACTAAATTGAAAACACAATTTAATTATAAATGGTTCAACTTGATTTTAATTGTAAGGACTTGTTTATCTCTTTTATCTAACACCCATTTTACTGATAAAAGGGGCTTAAAAAACGGGAAAGTTGATAGTCATAGGTATTTTTTTGTCTCATTTGATTTTAAAAAATACAAGCTGAGAAAAGAACTAATGTTTTTTTGTTGTTACAAGAAAAGAACTAAATTTAAACAATGGTAAAACACAAAATGGTAGATTTCAAATTTTTAACACTTAAAATTATATTTTTCAAAATAGAAATTGGGAAAATTCAATTTAGAGAAGAGCCGAAAGAGGGAAAACTCACTAAGAGAAAGAAAAAAAACGTGGGTTGATCATAAGTGAAAGTGTTATGATCGTGAAATAAATTCGGAGTTTTATTGTAGAAATTATGAGGAAGAAGAATGTTAATTTAGTTTCTTAAAACTAGGCTCGCTGTGATCGAAAAATGAGAGAGTATGCGTTGATTGAGGTTTTTAAAATCTCATCAATATAAAAAAAATTAGTGGTTTTTTAAGACAAAATAAATAAAAGACGATTGAGATTGGTGGGTTAGTTTGGCACATGAAAGAAGGAAAAAGAAATAAAATGTAGAAAAATAATCAAAACACTTTTGTGTGGCTAGTAAATGAGGGTAATGGAAGAAAAAACTAGTTATCTCATTAAGTGTACTCTCAATTAATGGTTGATATCCCACCTTTCATAATAAAAATAAAATGCAGATCGATCTGCTCTGCCACCAAGAAGATTATATATAGTTTATTTTTGGGTAAATTATACTTTTGGTCCCTTAAATATTTTTCAGGTTTCATATTGGTCCCCTATTTAATAAAAGTAACGTTTTGATCCCTTAAATCTTTCTCTGTTAGTCACTTTGGCCCCTTCCGTTAGTTTGTGTTAAAAAACGTTCACTTTTGGTCCCTTAAATATTTTTCAGGTTTCATATTGGTCCTCTATTAGGGGACCAATATGAAACCTGAAAAATATTTAAGGGACCAAAAGTGAAACCTGAAAAAATTTTAAGGGACCAAAAGTGAACGTTTTTTAACACAAACTAACGGAAGGGACCAAAGTGACTAACAGAGAAGGATTTAAGGGACCAAAACGTTACTTTTATTAATTAGGGGACCAATATGAAACCTAAAAAATATTTAAGTGACCAAACGTGTAATTTTCATTGTTCGAGAGTTACAACTTCTTCTCCGTACTTCCACTACTACATTGTTTGCAGGTCAGCAATTTTTTTCTAGAATGAAGAAAAAAATATTCATATAAAGTATCCTATAAATTAAAAAAAATCAAAATAATTTTTTTTAATTATAGATTTGTTTTCTAGAAATTTTCTCGTAGGAAACTTACTGGGGGAAAAACGAAATTTTAAATCTGGTGAGGGTTGAAAGAGTTCCCTAGGAAAAAAATTATGGGAAATCTGAAAATTTAATGGGGGAAAGGAAAATTTGAAGTTTTTAGGGGGAAATGTTTTATAGAAAAATTTCCTAGAAAATTTCACTGGAAATCGAGCTCAATTTTTTTTTTCTATAATAACACACTCTCTACTACATCATTTTCCATTCATTAAACATTCTTTCATCATTTTCTTCAACATCAGTGGTTTCTTTGGAATTCATTTTCCAGTAAACTTTCAGACACATACTTCCTTGAAAATTCCTAGGAATAAAAAGCCAAAATTTGTCGGGAAGTGTTTCCTCAGAAATCAGTATTTCCTATAAATTTTGTGTGTTTACTGAGGAAAGTATTCCTAAAAATTTCTTGTTTCTTGTAGTGTCCATATTGCACTAAACTTCCAACACAACAATGGAAGAAAAAAAACCAAACTAATAGAATTCACCAAAATATCAATTTCATATCCTTGATTAGATTCTTAGTAATTAAAAATATTCATATGTCATGTTCCATTAGATAACTTCTGCATCAATACTCTTATTCCACCCCGAGGTTACATAACATTACCTATATTACCAACTTATCACCATTTACTCATTAACCAACATCCTAATACTAATAAACCCGCATTTGAGCTTGAGGGTTTGTGAGATAATCACATTTGAGCCTAGAGTTTTTGAGAGAGTTGTTTATGTGTTGGTTGTGTTGTGTTTTTTATTTGAGTGTTAGCTGTGTTGGTTTGAGAAGACTTATTGAGTATGTATATGATAAACGGTTATGTCAACATGTTAACCAAACCTTTTTTAATAGATTGGGTCAGTTTTATTAAGAAGGGTTAAATATTTTGTGGTCCTTATAAATATTTCAATTTTTTTGTTTTAGTTCCCTTGAATTTTTTCCCGACTTTTAGTCCATGCTTTTAAGTCAATTCATGTTTATCATTCAAAATTTTGATTTTTTTTTCTACAGCCATCTTAGAAAATTATAGAATTATCTCTTGCAAAAGTTTAAATTTTTTCAACAATGTATAAATTAAATATGAATTTTTATGTTTTTCACTTAAAAAATATATTTAATTCATATTTTGTTAAATTTTTATTTTTTTAAAAGATATTCTTATAATATTTTAAACATTCAGGCAAGAAATCATTCAAAATTTTAAATGTAACACATAAGTTGACTTAAAAGTAAAGATCAAAAGCGGTGATGCAAAACTTTTTGGAAACCAAAAGTCGAAGAAATTTCTTAGAAGTTTTAAAACGAAAAATTAAAATGCTTACATGAACCAAAAACATATTTAACTCAACTAAAAATAGATTAGACATTTTTTTGTTTTGTTCACCAAATATATGGTTATGGGTGACGTGAACCAATTTTTATGCACCCCCTATCTACCTCACATCAACAGGTAGTCCTTGAGTTGACATCCTTTCTTAACGGATCTTCCGCCGTGCACACCCAACTTCTTCATTCGCAACTCTTTACCATTGTTGATTTTTCCAAATGCAATAATCAAATAATTTAAAAATTCATAAATACTTATTGGAAATATGGTAGATTTGAACCATCACCTCTCATAGATTTCAATAGGTCACTCCGAGTGCTCTTTCAACTCGAGCAACAAATCTTTCATAGAAATGAGTAGTTACGTTCAAGCCAAAATATAACTCATTCGGATACACAAAAATATGACCAGTCTTCGGTTGCACGTTCTCAAGGCATACATGTACCTATAAGATATATTTGTGGTGAGCACAACAATTTTTATCTGACGAGAGGTAGTTTTCACGTTTCATTCTTGAATTATCATACAAAGAAAAATTCTCTGGTTACCAGTTTACTTAAACTGTCTGTTCAACATCTAGATGCCTTTGTAAAGGACAGTTCAAAATATTTAAAAGATGGGAAAAATGCTCAATTGAAATTTAAATTCTTATATGACAAAAAAAATTAAATTCTTAAGAAAATTAACCATTCCTAATGATGCCAAAAAGATATTCTATGGCGTGGGTAGCGAGACTTTTTTTTGTTGAGCTAGCCAAACAACCATATGAGTAAAGCAGCGCTATTGATATTGATACAACAAAGTATACCATGCTATCGTCAAACTCAACAATTCATTTTCCAATGAATAAATAGAGTCACAATGGACCATAAATTCACCAACATTATTATTAGTTCAAAATCTTGCCAAGAAGCCAATTTGGATTCCACACGACCAACCACTTCCACAAAATCTTGCTTGGTGATACGCCCCTGAAACAACTTAAAACCAAAGTACCTTTCTAGGTTGAAAGTCAATTTAATGTTGGTGATACCAAAGATCCTATTCTTTTTTGCATTAGTCACACCTACATAAGCAAAAATAGAAGATTTCTCAATATTAACTTTCAAGCCTGAATATGAACAAAAATCTTCCAACACCCTACTAATATGACGAGCTTAAGAGACTTTTACTTTGGCAAAAAGAACTACATTATCTGCAAAAAAAAAATAAATGAGAAAAACTAAGACCACTACGAGATAGTTGGATAGGTCCCTATCTATTAACATTCACTTCATTGGTTATCATTTCTCCAAGCCTCTCCATGGAGAGAACAAAAAGGTAGGGAGACAAAGATCTCCTTGTCCCAGGTTCCTTTTATGTACTTTCATATTCATAAATTAACCGAAAAGAAATTAATTTATGAATATGAAATAACATAAAACAAATGTTTAATATATATATATATATCTTTTTAAGTAAAATGATAGAGGTAACATCGAGAGAAAAATAGTATGTCATGAGCTAATCGAACTAGCGTATCAAAATAAATTACAAGCTCATTAACTTCTATAACTATTTTCCAGTAGACCTAATCTTTTTTAATTTGCTTCATGAATCAACTTAATCAATTAGATTCACATCCTATAGGTTAATCCAACAAATCAGTCTGTCCTAACCATCAACTAAGCCCTCCTCCTCCTAATCGATTAAACTCCTTCATACATCATTTTAACAAAGGCCTAACCGGTTAACTAACCTCCATAATAAGTTTAAGTCATCAAACTTAATTGATTATCCATGAAACAAAAAATTAGAATTTGTAAGAGAACCATTCCTAACACGTTATCCACCAATTCAAAGCCTTAAATATCCCAATTCATTTACATCTCATGTTGGCTTTCAAATGGTTGTTCAAATAACACAACTCTAAACAAAATTTCCTCTTGGAAGTTCTAAGGACTAAGGAGACGAAAATCTTGACTTCAAACTTGGACAAACGAGAAAAAACTAATCTAACAATTAACTACAAACACTTCGAAGTAGAAAAAAAACAAAGGTGCTCTCCCCTATTAACTTTCAAGGTCTTCCTTACGAGGAATATTTCTTGAGTCTATCACTTGGTAACAACTTATGAAGCTTAGTGGGGCTAGCCCCTTTTTGTCCACCACAAAAAAACTTATGAAGCTTACTGATATACCAAATCAAACATTCCAAACAAACCTGGATTACCTTGTAATTAATTATGTACCTTGCATCAGCAGGTAAAGTCCTTGAGTTGCCGTCCTTCCTCAACAGATCTCCCGCCATGCGTGTTCAACCGCTTCATTGAACTTTTCTTGGACAACAAAATGAACTTCATTGAACTCATTACCATTTGCTCTTAAGTGCAAATCAGGATGGATTCGAACCATCACCTCTCAAAGATTCCAATAGGATATAACTCTGAGCGCTCTACCGACTTGAGCTACAGATCTTTTATGGAGGGTAAAAAATAGTTATGTATCAAAAACTCAGACGAGTTATGACAGTCGAATTTCAGGAAATTTTCATCCCCTAAACCCAATCAATCACATTTCAAATTTCAAATAGGTACACATCTACGATTATTAAATTATATTACATCAAAAAATTATCTGAACAAAGTTGCATCAGTCTACAGCCTTGAGGCATCAACAAAATGATGATTATCGGAAGAGAAATGCTCAATACATCGATTAATATGATCTATCTTCGGTTGACATATCTTATTTTTGAATTATTATACATGAAAAAAATTCTACGGTATCTAATTTATGTAAATTGTCTGTTCGGCACCCGAAGCTTTTGTAAAACTTCGGTTTTTGAAAAAAGATGGGAAACCATGCCCAATTGAAATTTAAATTCTTTCAAAAAGATCTTGTCTAATGCAAGTAAAAATGAGTTAAGAACTTCAAATAGTGGTGGCAACAAATGATGTTTGACACTACTTCAACAAAATCCGTGTAACATGAGATAGTCACGGTGACTAACCAATTCATATTAAGTCCATTTTGGATCATTTACAAAATACACTGCCTCCATATATTCATCAAAATCAAAATCATCCTTAATCCAAACATTAATTAAAAAGCCATACTATAACTAATAATCAAAATTATTTTAACATCTGTTTTTTTTAACAGATTCATATTGATAAAATTTTGAAGAATAAAACAAACTTAACATCTGTTTAAAAATATCCAATGAGAATCTCTAAATAGAGATTTTTAAAAAAAAAAAGAGAAATCTACATAGAAAAATATCGTAAAATCATTTGTTAACAGAATAAAGCATAACAAATCCCTGAGATAACAAAAATAAAACAAAGAAGTCCAGCCCTTGTCAAAGAGAAAAAACATCCTGACAGTAAGATTTGAAAAAACAAATTTGCAATAACACTCATAACAAATCTGCAATAACACTCATAACATAGAAGTCCAACCCTTGTCAAAGAAAAAAAACATAGAAGTCCAACTAAGTTATAGCACCGTGTATTCAAAAACGTACTTTCCAGTTCTCAGTCTAACCATAGAATTTAACTACTCTTACAAGAATAATTGAATAGAATTAGATATTAAAACATATAAAATTGCATCACTGAACCATTGTGGAAACTAGGAAAACATACTTTCCAGTTCCCAGTCTAACCATATAATTTAACCACTCTTACAAGAATAATTGAATAGAATTAGATATTGAAACATATAAAATTGCATTACTGAATCATTGTGGAAACTAGGAAACAATGTCCAAGCTCTCAGTCTAGCCATATAATTTAATTACTGTTAAAGGAATTCACAATATTTTATCAAAAACACATATGAAAATGCATTACTAACAATTATGAGTTTATGACACTAGGATACATAGGTAAAAGAACTTTAGTCATCTTCACCTTGATAATTGAAGAGGAAGAGCATGAACAGAAGCTTTCCTAAATCCACAACATATCTTTTATTCAACGGTTGATGTTGCTTCATGCAACCACAGTCCCCAAATTGGTATTCGTTATTGTTTATTTGTAAATGAACAACATCTAACAAATCTGAGACAAATAAGATTGAAGTATTTACAAAGCACAATACTTGACAATAGATGCTTTAAAATTCTTGGCAAATGATCTATCATTACACAATCATAAATGCTGACAGATGATGATGAATAACTCGTTTACCATCTCCAATTTTGAATCAAGTTGAGTGAATAGAGACATGAAACAAGTTCAATATCTACAAAGGTATACACTAGAGATTAGAGAATATCAGATATATTTTATTATAATTCAACACTTCTTTATCCCGACTTTGATGATAATTATATAGCACGAAATGATTTATGTCAATTATCTCCATGACACAATTACTGCCATGAATATTAACAAAAGTTTGATTAAATCTATGTTATATTAAAATATAATTATAATAACTAGTTTATTGCAACAACTATCTAAGAATTGAAACCAGTTTTAGACAGATTGAAGACTTGCAAGCTGCCGCCATAGGAAACGATAACAAATTCGACTGAAAATTGATTAGACAATACCTTTTTACCGAGTAGGAGAATTCCTTCGATGAATACATCTGATGCTATGGAGAGTAGAGCGAAATAATAAAGAGGAATAAGAGGAAAAGGAACAAGGCAACAACACCACACACGAGAGAAGATCCCGGGAAAAGTTCCCGTGCGATCTCTCTCAAAAACCAACAAAACTTTTTTTTTATTATTATTTTTTGACCTGCCAAGCAAGCGCACCTGACATGGCAAAGGTCGGATGACAAGATCACTCTCAGAATTCAATCCTCAACACGCTCAGCGCATTAAGGCATATAAATCCTGAAGATACATCCTACATCCATTATATTTCCCTCTCAATCATCATCATATACATAATTACAATATCTGCTGTCAGCTACATATCTGTATGAAGTATCTGAAAGAAATCGGTATAATCTTGGATCAAACTTCACATCAGCAAAGGTGATAGCGGCAACGCAATAATTCGGGACTGGATCTGCAATCCGCACAATGATCGATCGTCACACCTGCAAAAATCACCTCGAGAGGCTTGATTTCCGGAGGACCATGGCACTTCACTATGAAATATTCCAGAAACCGAATCGAACCGGAAATCTGAGGCTAGAACATTCAGATCTATATGAAAAGAGAATAACAGAATTAACTACAAAATAACGATAAGCAAAATCGACAGGAAACAAGAAAAATCAATCAAAAACATGTCGTACATGAACAAAACCACCATCGGCGTGTAGATCTCCATCACATCTATACAATTCCGGTATCGATCAACGTTATAGAGAGGTAGGAGAAGGACGGTATCAGAAATTGAAGGAGGATTGAAGCACCAAAAACGGGTGAAATTCTAGAAGCAGTTGAACGATATTATGAAAGGTAGTTCCAACCTTCTGTTTTATAATGGGGTTTTCGGGGAACGAACGGCTGGGATTAGTTGTGCTGACGTGTAGGTTGGGTGACGTGTAATGTTTGGCGCGGCATGTTTAACGGTAGGGGCAATATCGATTATTATCTGTCCCATTTTAAACGATATAAAAGTATTTAGTAAAAAAAAAAACGATATAAAAGGATGTTTGGGTTTGTTTAAAAAAAAAAGGATATTTGGGTAAAATGGTATTGTTATGGTGGTTTGGTGTGTACAGCTACAAATTTGTTAGTTTGATGCGGTGGGTGCTGGGAATCGAACAATTCAGCTTTCCGTGAACAAGTCCAAATATTCTAGAATAGGGTGGGAATATGCTTTCGGCTTTTTCTGCCCTATATCTCAAGGCTTTTTTTTTTTTTTTTTTTAAGTAATTTGTTGGTTAGAATTCACTTTTATAAGGTAAAAAGTGAGATGTTTGAGATTTGATCTTGCCGGTTAACATTCATCTTTTTAGAGTGAATAAGTGATGTGTCCGAGGTTCACCAACCCCTGAGCTATGCTCAGAGAGATATATATTTTAAGGATTTAATTTCTTCTAAATTTCAAAACTCTTTATATATTTTAATAATTTAAAATTTCACATTATTTCCTCATTTATTTTTTTCAACATTCAAGATCTTGATCGTGCTACATGCAGCGGCGAAGGTCGCCAATTATTTACGAGGTGGCCATATATAACAAAACAAAATTTAAATTAATATATAAAATTTAATCAATAATGAGTTTGAAATAGACTCCAAAATTGTGGTTGATAGCATATATGGAAAGGAGGGTGTCTTTGATTTCATGACAATAATTAATGATTGTAGACTGTTGAGTACCGATTTAGAGAACTCTGATGTGAAGTTCGTACTCTGATGTGAAGTTCGTTAGGAGACAAACCAATGGTGTTGATCATAGTTTAGCTAAAGAAGCACTACACCACACTAGTCTCCACATTCATCTTAACATTCCACATTGTATTTCAACTTTGATTAATAATGAAAAGCTACGAGCTTCTTTCTGTAAAAAAAAAAAATTTAATCCATAATTTTGTTTTACTTATATAAAATGTAAATTAAAGTAACACAAAAAAAATAAAAACTAACAAAACTCTCTTTTTATTGTTTAATACATCGAATGTGTCAAAATATGATAAAATAAATCTATCAAACAAATCATACTCTTTTAAATATTTTATTTCGCTTAACTTTTAACAAATAAACTTATTTTGAATGGGGTAGCTAAAAATATAATTCATTTAATCATACAAATAAAAATTTAATTTTTGGAGTAGCCAAAGCTACTCTATCCTTACCCATATCCTTAAACAAAGAAAAACACTGTCAAATGAGCTTCTTCTAAATGTGTTGAAAAGAACTTTACGACAACTTTTTCGGCCGTACATCTGTTCGAATCCATCTGATGCATTTTATTATTATTTTACTATTATTAATTTTGCGAGAATTAAATTACTGCATGATATTGTCTCCGTGAGTTTAACTCAATTGGTAAAACATTACATAATATATATAGAGGTCGGAGTTCGAACCCAGACACTTCACTTCTTCATATCTAAAATGTGCGAGCTTCCGCCGCTAAACTACTTGACAAAAAAAAATTATTGCATGACATCCAAAAATATGGCTAATAACAAAAAAACTATAGACCAAATTACACCACACGTCTTTTCTGTTATTTAATTATAAGAAATTGATCATTTATATTTTTTCGTACCACTTAATAATTTGAATTATTTAATTGTAACAAATTAATCATTTTAAGTTAATTTTGTACTACTTATATCCTTTAATTTATTTAATTTTACTTTTAATTGCCGAATAACTTGCATTTTTAAGATCTGAAATTTCATAAATTGTTATAGTGAAACAACTTAAAAGACATAAATAATACCGAAAAACTTAAAGGACCAACTTATTATAACTAAATAATTTAAAGAATTTAAGTGGTATAAAAAATACTTAAATAACTTAAACGATTGTAGAGATATTTCGTCTCTTCACCACTTTATAATTTGAGTTTATCTTTTATTTATTCCGGCCAAAACCGCCTAACCACACACCTGATTCATCTCCAAAAACTCCTCCATATGCAGCCTTGTGATTACTAGCTATAACATTCCCATCTGTGTTACATTTAACACTTCCGCTTCCTATATCTTATACTTTCCACTCAACCTGAACTGTAGAATGCTGACCTTACACGTGCGAGAATCTTTGCATATATTGAGTAACTTCCTCTATCAATAAGGCTGCCTTACTGCATACCGCTGTTCATCTAAAGCAAGGAAATAATTCTAGAACTCAATTTAGAACCAAAATCCTAAAACTCCTAAAAATTTCTAAGACAAAACAAACAAAAATCTTAAGCCCTAGAAAAATCAACAAGTATTAATTATTATAAATTATTAATTATTCCAGCAACACCAACCATTCAATTGGTGGTAACAATACAATTCATATTAAAAAGTTGTTGTGAGCGTCGATGGTTGTTGTCGATTGTAGTGGCTGTTGTGAATGTTTCTTTGAGCAGAGAAAAGTTTGAATTGTATCAAGAAGAGAGGTTGGAATTGAAATTTCATCTTCTGATTCAGAATCATAATCACATTGATATTCATTGATGGTTTTTTGAAAAAAGCATGGCTTAAATTTGAAGCTCTAAAACCATGCGCTTGTGATATCATATTGGAAATCACATGATCAAACAAACGAAGTTTTATCTGATATGTAAAATAATCTTAGAATTTGATATAGAGTAAAACTCATTAAGAGTTCATATTGATGAAGTGAAAAAGAAAAAAAAAAGTGAATTGTGTATACAATCTTCCTATTTATAAAACTCAATTATACTAACTAATTGAGAAACTAACTTCTAACTAGCGACTAAACTAGCAAAATTTATATATTTCTAATACAATGATTCACCGATTACTAATTATTACCTCATTTATGAATTACCAATTTAAAAGTCAATCCGAAGAGATGACTCCTATTTAAAAGATGTAAAAGTTAACTTATGTTGACTATGCATGATTACTGAGTGATGGAATTTCTTTTGGCTATCGTACCTTCCTGCGTGAAAACTTTGTTACTTGAAGGAGTAAGAATAAAATGCAGTGGCTCCATCAAGTGTTGAAGCAAAATTTAAAGTTATCACTCAAGAAATTTATAACTTATCGGGGATGAAACTTGTACTAGAAGATTTGAAGGTACAATGTGACAACTCTATGAATATGTTTTATGACGATAAATCAACTATCAACATTGTTCATAATTTTGTTCAGCATGACAAGATAAAATACATTGAGATAAATCGTCATTTCATCAAAGATAAGCTAAATCAGGGATTGATAATTACAATCTAAATTTTTTCTGGGTATTAACTGATTGATGTGTTGACAAAGAGTTTATCAATAGAACGATTCAATCAACAATTACTTGTAAACTTGGAATGATTGATATTTATTTATTAGCTTGAGGGAGAGTGTAGAAAATAGACCGTAAATAGTAATATTTGTAATTACTTTTTAGTCCATTAAGTAAGCTCATTAGGCCTAGATTTTTCTCAAACAGAATAATTGTCACATTCTAATTTGTATCATTGAAATATATTATGACTTTTTCTGCACTTATGTTGTTTAATTTCAACTGTATCGGTTAAATATTAATTTAGATTTTTTAAATTAATCAAGATACTTGTGAATACTTAACATAACAACGATATTTATAACAAATTCGTGAGATAACACGAGTATTTGTTTTAGTGGATATCTACTGCTAAACTGCATATGCAGCGCAAGTAAAAATGGAACTAGTGTGGAAGGGGAGACATTGTGGTAAAGAAAAATGTGATTTGGACATCCATATATACAAACTATATCTTGAGAGAAGAAAAATAGAGTGTAATGCTTTGGATGTGAGGTGATACGTTAAAAATAGAGATAGAGAAGAATCGGCATTGAATAAATTTTACTTCTTTGATGTCAAAATGACCGACATTATTTGATTTTGTGTATTATTTATACAACATATCTTGGTCATATTTTTCAACTAATATATAAAAAATGATAGTATATAAAATGTTGTTGAATTTATCTCGGAAAATATCTTCAAAATATCAACTTTTATAATTTTTTGCTAATAAATAATTAAATATATTCATGATCAAATTTATGCGTGTGTATATAATATGGGAAATTCTTGTTTACCCATCAATAAAAGGTGGGTAATACTACCCATGTTGAGTTGGTCTAATCAAAACAATGTATTTATATAACATTAAAAATAATAGAAAACAAACAAATAACTTTGATTGGTGCAAACTCAACATGAGTTGTGTTACCCACTTTTTATTGATGGGTACCCAAGTTGTTACCATTATATATATCAGTTTAGTTATTTTGGGACATACAAGAAAATACAAGTGTCCGTACATGATTGAATATAACACAAATGTTTAGGTCCGTATCAGCAAAACTGGAAGATATTAGAGAGGGGAAAAGTAGGAGATGGAGTGCACTGGACTGAATTGGTTTTATAGACTAGAGACTCACATGGCCGTTCGTTTTATAGGCATAATATGAGAAAAAGACCCCTTAAATAATACATTATCAAAATTTGGGATTTACTTTTTTCACTCTATCTACTTCTCACGCGTCCTATAATCTTACAAAAATGGCCATGGAATTTCGGATTATAAAATCCGAACACATCCAAATTGTGTTTGGATTTTATAATTCGAAATATGCTTATGTATAATCAGCAGTTAGAATCTCTCTCATTTCAGCAGTTTTGAATTTTGTTTTTAAAAACAACAAAAAAATAAAGTAAAAAATGATAAAAACCTGTCAAATAAAATCATAAAAATATAAAAATACCACCAAAAAATTCTAAAAATCAAATAAAACTTATGCAAATTTAAAATTAAAAATGAGTCTAAACGATAAAATTTTGGATTTTAAGGGCGGAGTCCCGTAAGAAGTTCCTTCTAGGGGAGTCTTGATCCTTGATTTTTTTTCTTCTGATTTTTTAAGGAAGTTTCGGATCAATCTGATCAAGTAGCCCGAAAATCGGATTTTTGACTAAGAACAACTAACAATGACCTAAAACTGAAGGATGAGAGTTAGAAAAATTAATGTGGTTCTTAAACTGGTTATCCATTTTACAAACAAACTCAGAATTTGTGCTGATACGGTTCAGATTATATAATCCGAACTGTTTTCCCCCTAAAAAAGGGTGTTTAGGGGGTGTTCGGATTCTATAATCCGAAAAAATGAACGAACGTGCCCTATTTTTTTGAGGTTTTCGGATTATAAAATCCGAATTGGCGAAAAACTCATTTTTTTCACCCCATAACAAAGGAAAAACTCAGTTTGGATTCTAAAATCCGAAAATCGCATGGACATTTTCGTAAAAAAATAGGGTGCGTGAGAAATAGATATGGTGGAAAAAAGTAATAGCCTCAAATTTTTTAGCTCATTGTTGTGATTTTATTAGTCTTCATTTCATTTTTTTTTCTCGCTTTTCACTACCAAATAAATATTTTTTTAGACAACATCTGAAAATAAATCAAATGCTCCATAGACACCAAAACAAAATAAAATACCGTAGAAGTAGAGAACCTAAGAATACCATAGACTGAAATTTATCACCTAAGAATGATAACACCAAAAAAAGAAAAGTATATTAACATGTAATTAATTAAATTTTAAACTTTTGGACGCAAAATTCTCCAATGTTAAACTCATAACAACAATAATACATGATACAAAATTAGTGTTAGACTTTTTAGAGGAATCATAGATGCAAGAACTCCTTTGCATGCTAGAAGTACATCATTTCTTTTTTTATATGCTATAAATTTTTCTAACAAGTTGATTATGATAATACAAAATCGTTGTTAGATTGTTGTTAAAAGTGTACCTTAAATGGTGAATTTTAGCACACTTAATAACCTATATCAATAATTTTATCACACTTATGATAAGAAATTACCTCATTGAAATTGATGAGACACATTAATTTTGACGGTTGATATCTCAGCTATGCTAGCACCTCAAAACATCGTATGTCAAATGCAGCTATTGATAAAAAGAACGACAAAACAAAACAAAAAAGTTGAGTGAGCCACACGATTCTAAGGTACCGTTTGACCTGACTTTTTTTCTACTTCTCTACAATTTTAAGGAGAAGGTATGCCAAACACAATATCTATTAAGTACTTACTAAAAAAATATTTTAAACATTTTTTCCCTTCAAAAAATATTTTAACAATTTTTTATTTATTATATATTTATTTGCCAAACAACTTTTAACTTAAAATAGCTTTAAAACTAAAAAAATAATAAAGTAATCAAACAACTTTAACTTCTTTCTTAAAATCCTTAATTTTAACTTTGTTTTAAAGTAGCTTTTGGACTGTAAAAAAGTCAGGTCAATCCTTAATTTTGCCAATCCTTAATTTTTTCCCTACATCTTTTGAACTTTGCTATAATATTTTTTGGCTTAATTGATCTTCCGGTCCATTAACTTAATTTTTTTTTCAGAATGGTTCCTTAACTAAGAAACGTCTCAAACTGGTCCCTTATGTATTTTTTTGTTACCTATTGCGGTCCTCTCCGTTAGTATTTTAATGTTTAATATTTTTGATATGATTTCAACTGTTTTATTGCATATCCATTGTATACAACACTGAACCACCAACACCTAATCTTTTTGTTTTTCTTCCTCTTCTTCTTATTCATCTTCATCAACATTCATAAAATAAAATCCAAAAGAACCCAGAAAAAAAAAACTTAATTAATCAACTTTATACCCAAAAGAAGAAAATCAATTTATCACCCACCTCCACCCCTTCATCTCTCTCACATGCAGCAACACCATTCTTTTAACAATTTCTATATTCTCTAACAACAATCTTCTTCATATTTTAACAATCTTCTCCAATTTCATTTATCTTGATACTTTTTTCATTTGGAACCTAAATCAAACCCAATTTCAGTAACATTATATATGCAAAAACATAAAAATGAAGAAGAAAAAAAACCCTTAAACATCATACTGCTCAAACCCAATTTCAGTTATCTTGATATTTTTTCCATCTGGACACCAAAATCAAACCCTTAAACATAAGAAATAAGAATTTCGGATTTTGAGAAATGGATCTCAGAAATTGTAAGAAATGGGATCGTTCTTGATAATCTTGTTCTTCCTTCGATTCTTGATGTGAATCTGATTCTTCCTTCCCTTGTTCTTGATAATCTCACTTCAAAAGGTTGATTTTTTTTTTGTGGGTTTTGTTCTTGGCACCACTGTTTCGCTTAAAAAGGTTGTTTTTGTTTCTTGTCACTTCTTTCCTCTTGAATTCCAGTTGAATTCTGTTGATTTTTTTCCTATTGATTTATGGGTTTGAGGGGTTGTTGTTATTTCATTTTCTGGGTTTGATTTTGATAATGATATTATGCGTAGTTGTTGTTGATGATGAAGATGATGAAAATGATTTGATTTTGATGAAGAGAATTTTTTTTTCAATTTTTTTTCCTGGGTTATATGAAGATTGACTAAGGAGTATGAATGTGATGATGAAGGAGATAAGGAAGAAGAAGAAATAAGAAAAAAATTTTGGTGTTGATAGTTCACCGTAAGATACAATATACCTATATGATCTACCAGTTCTCTTTTTTAAAAAATATCCAAGGTTAAAATTAAATGAATTTATAAGGTCTATGGTGAACCACCTTTAAATATGGACCACCTTTAAATATGGTTCATTTTAAACATTTGATGTTAAAAACTAATAGAGAGGACTAAAATAGTAAACGGCAAAAAATTTATGGGACTAATTTAAAACACTTAATAGTTAAGGGACCAAAATAAAAAAATAAAATAAATTAAAGAACCGGATGATCAATTAAACCTATTTTTTTTGAACCCCTACCGACAAGGGTCATAGGCCGTCACACCCCGACCTATGCCTAAGGCCAGACCCACCAGCACTAAACTTTGATCTCATCCCTTCAAGACAAGTACGTGGCAATGGTTGGGTTGCTCCAACACAAGTCTAAACGTGTCTTCAAGATTGAATTTAATAAATAAAAAAATAGACAAGAAGAGCAACAACACTCTTCCAAACACTTATTTTTCTTTTTGAGTGAATTCTCTGAGGACCTTACCATTTATAAGGTTTTACGGTTTATATGAGACTCATTTTTAAGGTATACAAATTTCGCTCAACGTTAAAAACATCAATATGAGAATATTGTTAGCATTCTTCTGTTTCCTATTAGTTTATTATATTCAATAGCCTTGATGTGTGACACACACGGTTTTATGAGAAGGACACGAGTCGCATGGACATGTACTAGAATGTCCTAAGCATGTTAACAAGTGACGCGTGGAATAGGATGTCAACATGTTGTTGTTGTATTATTACAGATCCTACTTAACCTTTGTTTCCTTAGCGACATTATAGGACTCCCACTCCGACTCTAGCTATAAATTTGCAAGATCTTAACATAGAAAAAGATGCTTCACACAATAAAGACTGTTTTAACCTGTCCACAAGCTTCATTCCCACGCTCACTCTCTTCAAACCTTTGTCGGGAAACTTCCATCGTTAGATTTTGCTCCAAAGCTGATTCTGCACATAAGATGGACAAGGCTCAACAAAAGCCTAGTATTGAGAAAAAGGAAACTACTGAACATGGGTGAGCTCAAATCACGTAAATTATAATCTTCATGTGATTGATTTATCAGTTTACTGTCCTATTAGGGAATGAATTATCGTGTTTGTTTTTAACCTCTTCAATTTCTCTATTAAAAAATTAAATCTTCAATCCTAGTTAATTAATAATTTTTTTATTTTTGTCTTGAATAAGAATCGAATTTGAGTTATATCTTAGTTAATATATATATTATATATATATATATATATATATATGCAAAGGTGTTGGGGTTATTTCCCACTTATTAAGTTTAGAGATTAAAGGAAAGTAAATTACATTTTATTTTTTTTTTCTTTCAATTTCTGTGTTCTGAGATGGTTTAATATTGTGAAGGGATGTGATGTCTCATTCCTTTGGAGAAGGGTATGCTACGAGGTCTGATGAAGAAGGATTTGGAGGGACATATGGTGGAAACCAATCCCTTCAGAAAGATGATAAGTCCGTCCATGAAAATCACCCAGGTTATGATTAATTAATTTGCTTATGATCATACATGGTCCACTAGTTTTTTTTTCTTTTTGATTTTATTTTGTCAAAGTCTTACAACAAAATCACAATTAAAGTCAAACATCTTAATCATCTACTTTTATCAAGTCTCAATTATAAACAATTTTTTAGTTTTTAGATTTATTGAATAAATGATGTATATGTAAGACTTCTTTACACAGAAGTTTAAAACATCTTTACACCGAGATTTTCTTATCTCTTTTGTAGAGGTCATGATGGAAATTAATTATTAAGTCTAATAAGTCTAATTAAGACTTGTTTCTTTTTGTGCATGAAGATTATGACAAGACACAGGGAAGCGAGGTGAAAGAGAAGGAAAAATCTAGGCACCAAAGCAGCGCCAAAGCTTAGGTTCTTCTTGCGTAGTGTAAAATGGTTTATGGCAATAAACACATATGTATTTGTTTTTAGAGTTTTCTTTTTTACTTTGTTGCTTTATGATCTTCGTTTAGTTTTTTTCCTTCATGGTTTTAAATTTATACTCTGAGTGATAAAATGGACAATTATGTATAAGTATTATGTTACCGATTTAATAATCAATACTACGGTACCCCTAAAAAAATAATCAATACTACAGACTACTGCCGAAATTTTGCACCAAATAATAGTTGTTTCTTGATGAATAAATAAACAAATTTAGAAGCTATTGGTAATATACTTTATTAAAAAATACTGTTGAATTGTTAGTTATTGTAGAGTTAAGACGTTGAATTTTTTAATGATTGTTTTTCTTGGTACAATTTTTAATGATTATTTTATATCTTAACATAAGAGTTAAAATATATTATTGAATTCTTATAATTTTGTTGATATTTTTATAATTTTGATCATAAATTTTTTTATAAATCCTAATTATTGTAATTAAGAAAATGATAACACGTGTCCTCGACACACTTTTTAACGACCTTAAATATAAAGGTTTTTAATGAAAAAATGTGTTAGATTCTCAAGGTAATTTTTTGGCGAGTGTTATTTATCTCCATCTTAGCAATAAGATTTAGGGTGTATGTGATGTGAGGGTGTGTCATAGTCGGAGGACCGTTTGTTCACCGGGTTATGGTTTTGCGAGTAGAATATGGTATGAATTCTTCAAATGGATAGGGTGAAAATTGTTCTTTCATGGGACATATCAACTTTGTTAGAAATTTTCACGTCATTGGACTGAAGGAAAAATGGATGAATGGCATATTGCTGATTTGCTTGAAAGGTGAGGAATGATGAATTTTACCATTAAAGTTTCTAAGGTGGCAGACGTGGTCGTTATGAGTGGTATACACTACCATTAATTTGTATGTTAAGGTAACGTTGCTAGGTGAATTGTTGCCTTTATTTTGGATTGTTTAGATAGGGTGAGTACTACTTCTACTTTATTAATTAATTAATTGATTTGTGTGCGTTTAGTTCCACTTGTATTGGATTTGATTTTCTATTAATAAACTCTTCATTTGATGTTAAAAAAAACTTATATACGCTTTTATCTAGTTAAACCACACTTTTATACTGGTGGTATTTTTGTGGTCAAATACATCCCTGGGTCCTTTAAGTTTCACGTTTTTACCGGATCAGTCCTTTAAGTTTGTAAAGTTTCCGATTGGTCCTTTAAGTTATCAAAAGCTTACGTCGTTACCCTTTCAGTCAACTTCCGTTACAAAAAAGTTGTTCTGTCCGTATATGGGTGATGTGGCATAAAACGTTGCGTTTTGCTCAATCCAGCGTGTTAAAACTGCACCTTTTCATTTTCCTCATTCATAACATAGAAATTAGGGTTTGAGAATTGGGGGAAAATCTAAAAAACGAAAATTGGGGAAAAAATCTCTCAATCTCGATCTGCTTATGCTATTGCGAATCCAAAACGCTTCCTTAATCAAAGGTTTGATTCTTTCTTATTCTTCTTTGCGAATCCAAACGTGAACCTGCGAACCTGTTTTTCGTTTTTTTCACTGTTTTTTCTTCTTTGCGTTTTGACACTGTGCGAAGAACACACGGTTCATTACACCAACACTCTGGATCCTCGCGCCTACCACTGGAATGAAAAGAACTAGTAATCTGGTAACGAGAATTCGAAGAATTGGGACGATTTGAAGCCATGCTTTTCTTCAAAAAGCTTCAAATTGGTCGTTAATGGGGTTAGGGTTTTCAATTTGGGGAATAATGGGTGAAGATTGAAGAAGAATGATGAGGAATCTGATGGGGCATTAGAGTTAACACGTTGGATTGAGCAAAACGCAACGTTTTATGCCACATCACCCACATAACGGATAAATCAGCTTTTTTGTAACGGAAGTTGATTGAAAGGGTAACGGCGTAAGCTTTTGATAACTTAAAGGACCAATCTGAAACTTTACAAACTTAAAGGACTGATCCGGTAAAAACGTGAAACTTAAAGGACCCAGGGATGTATTTGGCCTATTTTTGTTACTTTTAGGCTTAATTGCATTTTTGGTCCCCCTATTTTAACTATTTTGCGAAATTGGTCCCCCTATTTTAAAATTCGACAGTTTTAATCCCTCTATCTAATAATATGTCTAAAATATAGTGATATAACATGTTTTAAATTAAGTTTTTAAGGGAATTTTCTTACGATTTCATCGATGTTGATATTTTTGTCAACTTCAGATCACATATCATGACATTTAAAACATATCACATCACCTTTTTTAGTTAAAAAATATGATGGAGGGACCAAAACTGTCGAACTTTAAAATAGGGGGACCAATTTCACAAAAAGATAAAAATATGGGGACCAAAACTGCAATTAAGCCTTACTTTTATATCACACTCTCATTTTGCTATCTATTTTAAGGCTCTATTTGGCAAGATTGATAAGTTAACTTATAGCTTATAAGACATGTTTTATAATTGTCTTTCCATCACAAACTTATAGTTTGCTTCAATAGCTTACTTTTTTGACACTATTTCAAATAGCATTTAAGCTTATAGCTTATAATTTGTTATTCTATGTTTACCCTTATCATTTTATCAAGGGTAGAGCAATCACACAAGTGAGGGAGACATTACACTTTTATCCAAAACTTTAAGACAATGAGTTTATGGGTCCTCACACTAGTAAAGTGTTTAGCCTCAACTTTTTTATCCAATGTGGGATATATAACTCACACATGCACAACAATCTCCCCCTCAGGTGTGAGTCCATCAATTTATCATGCTCACCCCTCCTCAAGGGGAAGCTCTTTCATCCACACACATCTGCTTGTAGTGTCGTTGCCGCTGCGCACTCAACGAAACCCTCCACCTAAACACCTTGTCAGGAAAACTTTTGACAAAAGGAGCTGATCGAACCCTTCGTCGAACGAGCAGTGGTAACAAAGTGTTTAACCACAATTTCTCTTGGTAAGATTGTAATAACAATTTTTGTATTGTCATTCATTTACAAATAAGATATTCTTGTTGTTCCATTGTTATTATCATAGTGTGGAAAAATATATGAGGATCATACTTTTCCCACACTATAATAATAACAATGGAACAACAAGAATATCTTCTTTGTAAATGAATGACAATACAAAAATTATTATTACAATCTCACCAACACAAATGGTGGTTAAACACTCTTGGTTTTTTTTTTCTCAAAAGGCTTTCACTCAGATGATTATAGAAATGAACACAAGGAATAATTTATAGCCAATGCATGTAAAAATAGGTGGCTATAATATAAGAAGAAATTTTCTCTTTTTCCTTCCATATGTTCGCTAAAAATTCTCTCGTACTTTAATTTCATTTGCTATTTGTTATAGTGTTTACTCCTTTTTCTCTCCTCCGAATAAGGAAAACCTATCGGTATGTACTTTTAAAGTGACATATAATGAGTATGTGACGTGATAAATTAATGTTTAAATAAGAAATATTCATTTTTTAATGTCTGATATGTCGGGTTATAAGATTAGTTTTAGGGGAACACTCCAATATTTGTATAAGATTAGTTTCGCTGAGTTTGTTTCATCATTCAATTATTTAATCTCGTGTCATGTTTATATTAATTTATTAATGACTTTTGCATACAAATATGTGTATCCAACCAAATTTCAACGCAATTAAGAATTTATCTTAATTTTAATTGAAAGGAACATATGACAAAAAAATGCCGAACACCCAATTTCAAATGGAGTAGCCAAGTAGCCAACTGTACCTTGTTACGTATGCAAAGTTTGATGCAGTATTCGATAGTCACGAACATATTGAGTCTGAGAAAGATATGCCTAATGAGCTAACGTGAGCATTGCAACCAAGTTTTTGAATTCAATTTATATACTAATCCCTCCAATTTTGAACTGATTAATTTGGATTCAAATCCTACCGATGAGATTATTGTCGTGGTGATACCACTTGCAGTTAATAACCCTCCTTTTGTAAATTTTCTAGATGATAGCTTCCCCTTTAAAGCAAGCAGAGCTTGAGGGACTATCTGATAGTCATAGATATACGAGTCTAAGCAAGATATATCTAATGTAAGTGACCCGAGCCCTACAACCAATTTTGTGAATGCAATTCCCTTCGATACTAACCACTCAATTTTGAGCTGATTAATTTGAATTTAAATCATAATGCCATTCATTATATAAAATACTGGTCAAGTTATTTCAAGCTAAGAATGAGATTAATTTAGATGACACTATTTCAATTCAAGACACTGCTGAGGATGAGTTTATTATGATTACATCTGAAAAAGAGGTACACAATAAAGAAACACATAAAACTTTATCTAAAAGTTGGGTAATACATCACCAGTGATCTTAAATCTATTTGGCATGAATAATTGTCCCCATATTTGTGTTATTTTGTTTCGATTCTCTTTTAACCTTTTCAATTGGTAACTTCTATTTTGGTTGTGGAAAAAACATTGCTCAGAAACAAAATTGTTCCAATCAACCGTTAAAGTATCTTATATTACTACGTACTACTCGTGAAGTGAGATCCCACTTGAATTGAAACGAATCAATTGTTTTTCAATATATAAATAAAATTAGAATAGAACATCAGATGCGCAACTGAACATACAGTGTACAATAACTACAAGTAACAATTTACCAACATACAAACTGATGAAAAATTTGTTTTGTAATTATTCTCTGCTGCAAAAACAGAGTATTATTCGAAGATGCTATGAACATTCGTTAACATTGATGACGAATGCAACAATTATCATCAAATCAAAATCATATATCTAAGACATTTTATTGTGTCTTTTCCCACTTGTGCACAAGTGGAAACAATATGCCCGAGCCGTTGATAAGTAACTATATCATATCAATACACACGAGCCTTAGGAGGGAATGATTCAACCTCATCATCCAATGTATTCAAATGCACAGGCCTGTAATCCAATCGGACCTTCTCGTTCTCCCAGAATCTGCAAATTAATACACAAAAGCTTAGCTAATACATTCAACTTGCACAAGTATTATCTCCTCCATTGAGTCATTGAAACACCTCAGTCAAATTCATGTTTTGTGTTAACACCACAACAGATTAAACATCTTAATGATTGGAACAGTTGGCTTCTTTATGTTGAATCAAAGCCTATACGGGTCATGGTAAAATAGTTTGATCGTTTACTTTATTGCTTTAGAAGACCATTTAAGCATATTTATAATAATTGGCTGCTGACATGTATATCAAGCTTATTGTGGGAAATACAAACGAAGTATCTCCCTCTCGCCAAATGATGGAGCTAAGCTTTTCAACTTCTCTAATAGGTACACAGTACCATTTGCTTACAGGTCCAAATCAGCCGTCATCTGTTATGATATACTAGTGATATGAAAAGTGAATTGCAAGGATAAGTAAACAAGTCACATGAGGCAGACCACATCAGCAAGGAAATGTGGGCAAAGTTATATCATAATGGAGAATAGGAAAATGGGTGCGAAGAATTATGATGATGCTCTGATTTCTCCCTCTGAAATTTCTTCTCTCAACCACTGCTTCTGATATCAGTAGTACTACTATTCCTCTCCTCCAAATGGACTAGTTCCGCAAGTTGCCTTTTCCCCCATTTGCTTAAGCAATTATCTTGTACTATTTCATTGAAGTCAATACAACAACAACCAAACCTTATCCCACTAAGGCTTTGTTTGGGAGTTGGGTTTTCGAGGGGAGGGGAGGGGAAGGGAAGGCTTGTGGGGAGATAAACCCTTGTTTGGGAGTTTAAAAAAAAAACAAGGAAAGGTTTTGAAGGGTTTATTTGCTCCAATTTTAGAGTTCCCTCATATTGGGATGTTAAACATACAAATTGACAATTTTAACCTTTTTAAAATTAATAACGAAATTTATACCCAAAATAAATGAATTATTAATAGGAAATATAATATATAAATATATATATATAGTGAAATTAATTTGTTATTATTGTGTCAATTTTTTAATAAAATTATAAAAAAAAACTACAGATATTTAATTTTTTTTCATATTTTTAAGATTTGTTATAATATTGATAAAAAAAAGTCAAATTATTTTAAGAAGACAAGGTGTATTCCTAAAAAAAGGGTAAAATAGTAAAATTATCACATAAGCCCTCCATTTCATTTCCTTGTTGGTTTTTTAACTCCCAAACAAGGGAAAGGTTTTCCCTCCTTTCCCCCTCCCCTCCCTTCCCTTTCCCTCCTAACTCCTAAGCCTTTCCTTCCCCTCTCCTCAAAACTCGCAAACAAAGCCTAAGCGGAGTCGCCTAACATGAATCAAAAGACACCAACCAATACAAAGAGAGATTTTCTCCGTTCATATTTTTGTGCATTCAACTGTAATAAAAGGGTTTATCCTTACATTGTCATTGAGTAAAGTATCAGTGTCAAACTTCAGAAACAATATTGGTAATTTGCCAAACAAAGAACAGATTTTGTGTTTCATGATTTCATCACACCACTTGAAAATTCGGTGATGATAACTAGAAAACTGCATAAAGCAAGAACTACACAAAGACTCATGTCTCTTGCTGAATAAATTCAAGCAAGGATTAGTTGGACGGACCAAATCACTGAATGGGATTTTGATAGAAAAATATGAGAAATATCTTATGAGATCTCAATTATATCTCAGAATAATTCAGTGCAACTTAGATTATTTCTTAGCATAGGTTTTCATATTTCCTTCCATAACAAGATTTGTTACCTTATTTCCATATTTCTGGATTTAACAGTAGCAGATAAGTAAATATTAGTGTTTTAACTTTTGTAACATTATCTAACACATCCTTCACAGCAATATCGAAATATTATCTTTATTCTGACTATTTGTTTCCCAGGACATGCCATGGCTGAGTTTTAACTTTATAGCATCATCAGACAATGTCAATATGCTTTTCTTCATTAGCACAGCAACTTAAGAAGCAATAGGCTTTCATACACTAAAGCTCATGCTTGGTAAGATCGAAGGGAAAGGGAAAGGGAAAGGAAATAGGGCATTTCCTTCCATGTTTGGTAGATGATTGCAGATGGAAACTTGGAATGAGCATTTCTAAGGGTATGAGCATTCTTACAATTTTGAGAATAGTTATTCTATCAAAATATAATAAAATGAGAATCCATATTCCATTTCACCAATCCATTAATTCAGCTTCAAAGTTGTGATTTTTAGTCACAACCTACACCAATTCAGGCTCCTCTGAGACCAGCCAAAACATTGGTTGGCACAAAATTGGGTCAAACCATACCTATTTAATCTTAAAATAAAAAACCTGGTAAGAGTAACCATTTCATCTATCTACACCAAATGAAAAATAGTTATGAGAACATTCATTATCATTTCATTCCTACTTCCATATTCCATTCAATCAAACAAAACCAGGACCTAAAGGGGTCAATTTTCTCGCTAGAAATAAGCAACTCAATTTCAACAACACTAAAGTGACTACTTTTGTAAAAGGAAGAGGATATAAGATTAACTTGGTGGTTGGAATGGAGGAGTTAAGGAGTGGAGTGATAACAAAGTCAAAGGTTTGAACTCCACACCGAGGAAAATACTAACTATACCAATATTTGTCATTAAAAAAAAGGAAATTTATAATAGGCAAAGTTGAAAAGTAGTAACTGATTTGAACATGACTTACCCCAAAGTGTGTTTCATCCACTTCTCATCATCTCTTGTCTGTAGCATCAACACAGCATATTCAATAACCTTGTTCAAATAAATGGTATGAAATTTGCACATTAAGGGGCAGTAAAAACTAACCGTGAAGTCCTCACGGGCATGAGCTCCTCTACTCTCTTTCCTAGCTTCTGCAGAGTGCATTGTGATGCAGGCATTTATCAAAAGATTTTCCAACTCAATAGTCTCGATCAAGTCGGAGTTCCTGTAAATATACAGATTAATCTCAATACACTTTTAAAATGAACAAGCATATTCCTTGAAATATTAGGGATATTCGACAATTGTTAAAAATGATATACCATATCAAACTTCTGTCTTCAACCTTGACATCATGGAAACTCTCCCACGTTTTATCAATTAATTGACAACCTGTTACAAAATCAGCAAAGGTAAAACAAACACACACCTAGTAAAAGAAAAGAACATGGTTGCAAAGTAAAGTAATATTGGCAAAAAATAGATTACCTTCTTCTAATGTTTCTTGTGTACGGAATACAGCAGCATTATTTTGCATTACTTTTTGCATATTCAACCGAATTTTTGAAGTAGGCAATGAACCATTTGAATTTCTCAATTTGTCCAGCCATGCAATCGTTTTCTGGCCAGCATCCTTCTCTAAAGGCTTTTGTTTCTCTCCTGTAACATGGATAATAGAAGCATTTTTATCGCACTAATTTCAGTGGGAACAGTTCATTTCATTAACTGGAAAGAATCTTGCCTGGCTTATGAATTTCCGCAACTCTATTTGCACAAGCTCTACCGAAAACAACAATATCCAAAAGTGAATTTGCACCAAGTCTGTTGGCGCCATGAACCGATGCACAGGCTGCTTCCCCAGCAGCCATCAACCCAGGAACTAATGCATCTGGATTGTCTCCTTGAATGGTAACCACCTGCATAACAAAGAAGATTAGTTCATAGTTTTTTTGTTTTGTTTTTCCCCAATGAAAAAAAGTATATATAGAACAAGATTGCAATTTCTGCGTCTACTGAAAACATTACAGGATAAAACTTCCAACCTGTTGATCCAAAAAACTAGTCATGTTTGCTATTTGTGATGTGATGTATATGATTACAGAAAACATCCGTTGTCAGTGATACTGTAAATTTGGGGCAGTAACCGACACTACCACCAACTTATATTTCCAGCTTACTGACATAATAATTATTTTCTAGTTAAAATCCAAAATGTGCCCATGTCTTGTCATCATGGTAAATTTGTTTATAGAATAATATTAGATAATATTCGATGATCTTATCAACAAATTCAATCTAGTTTAGCTCCATATTATTCATATAAGGGTGCCAGTGAGCAACTGCAAAATGAAATGGCTATTAAAATTTTGGTTTGAAAACAAACTAAAAAATTTACTGTTACTGATGTTTGCTCATATATATTATGCATGTCAGAGCTGTGCAGTGCAATAGAGATGAGTACAAAGTAAGCATAGAGCACTAATTCATCATATGATCAATAACAGTGAACGTTTTGATATAAGAAAATTTATCTTGCTCAGATGGTGTGATTAATCATCCTAGGTTTTTGTTCTTATTTTCTTCATTACTTTATATTTTTAAGTCTTTCGATTGGAAGCTTTATTTCAGAGGGCTTGTTTAAACTTGATACCTCTCCATGATGATTTGTAGGGATGCCACCCATGTTATAATGCACAGTTGGCAAAACAGGAATGGGTTCCTTTGTAACATCCACACCAGCAAAAATAGCAGCAGTTTCAGAGATACCAGGAAGTCTCTCCTTGAGCACATCTGGGGGTAGATGATTCAGGTGTAGATAGATGTGATCTTTCTCGGTTCCTGTGAATGATTCCCACTTAATAACAGCTTACATAAAAAAATAGTGGGAAAACAGTATTTTGATTTATTTCCAGTGCACAAAATATGGTTTATGATAGAACACTATGGCGTAATTTGATCCATGTAGCCGATCCCACTTAGTGGGATAAGGCTCGGATGTTGTTGTACAAAATAGAGAGTACATCACTTTCAACGACAACAACAACAACAACCATCAAAGTTTTTCCTTACCTCTAGGGGTGCACACGACCATATGAACCAAATGACACCGTAATGACTATCATAAATCAAGTACCATTTAATTCCAAATCCTTTTTAAACGACACCATATCTTTAAGATTAGAAAATACGTTCATTTTTAGGATTAAAAAAATAATCAAGATCTCTATAAAAGAAAACTTGAAATACAAGTTACATAGCTTAATGCCGTCTACCGTTAAGCAATTCTGCAACAATTACCAACAATCTAGAAGCGTTCTAACTTCTTATACATGAACTTTTTATGAATACATGGGTTGGATAGATCAATGAAAAGCACACATACCTACACCACGTCCTTCTCGGATCTCCATAGTCATCGATCTTGAAACTACATCTCTGGATGCAAGATCCTTTGCTGTAGGAGCATATCGTTCCATAAACCGCTCCCCCTCGCTATTCCTAAGAATTCCACCTTCACCACGAGAACCTAACAGGTCCAAAATAGAAATGAGAAAAACACTATATTCCAATTTAACTAGACAAAGCGCCTTGTGAGGTGCAACCAAAGGCAAGGCCAGATTTGCAAATAAAACTTAAACTACCAACCTTCTGTTATAAGGCAACCTGCTCCATATATACCAGTTGGGTGAAATTGGACAAACTCTAAATCCTACATAGTTTAAGATAAAACATGTAAATATAAAAGACTCACTCCATATGATATCATCTTATTATTAAAAAGCACCAAGCTTTAAAAAATAGAAAACCTCAAGTCCGATCCCAGCACGGGCAGCCATGGCATTGCCATCTCCAGTGCATGTATGTGCTGAAGTTGCTGAGAAGTACGCTCTACCATAACCCTGGTGCAGAATAAAAGATCTCACTAATCAATAAAGGAAGTACAAGAAAAACTTCAATGACAAACATCCACAGAAAAATCAAGTTACCCCAGTGGCCAAAATTGTTGAAGCAGCTTGGAAACGATGCAGTGTTCCATCCTCCATGTTTAAGGCAATCACTCCTTGGCAACTACCTACGCATCCCATATGGAAATTAGTTAAAATAATAATTATCTATGACACAAATATTTGTCTTTTCCTCCTTTTCACCACTGTAACATGTTTGATAAAGCAATTGGCATACAGAAAGCTGAGACCTTGTTAGAGTAACTTATTGCAAATTAAGTGAAAGCAGGCTGTTTTATGCAACAACTTACCATCACTATTCATTAAAAGATCCAAGGCAAAATATTCCACAAAAAACTGTGTATTGTGTCTCATAGCCTGGCCATAGAGAGTGTGCAATAAAGCGTGCCCAGTTCGATCAGCAGCGCATGCACAACGGTAAGCTTGACCACCTGTATTTTAGCCACAAATGGAGATCCAGATCAGAACTCTTCCCAAAAGAAAAAAACAGACAACCCTACTCCAAAACCTGGATATACCTTTTCCAAAGTTTAAGCTCTGACCACCAAATGCACGCTGATATATTCTTCCATCCTCTGTTCGAGAAAAAGGCAATCCATAATTCTCTAGTTCAATAACCGCTTTTGGCGCTTCCCTACACATATATTGGATGGCATCCTGATCTCCTGTAGATTACAGAGCATGCATCAAGAACATGAAAGACAAAAACATTCCAAAAGAAAATCCTAGTTCATATGCGCTCAAATGCTCAAGGTTTCACAAGCGTTGTTTTTGTTTTTAGGTAAACAACCACCGGGCATATCTTGTTTGTTGGAGGTATATAATTTTAAAGGAAAACGAATCTCTACATACAAGGATATTTGTAACAATGAACACTTTACTTACAGTTAACTAATATCGTTGGATATATAATGAAAAAAAATAATTCAAAGATTGACTGAGTTTATACCTAGCCAATCACTTCCTTTGACAGTGTCGTACATGTGCCACCTCCAGTCATCTTCAGTCATATTTCCCAATGCAGCATTTATGCCACCCTATACAGAATTTTGATTCTCATGAGTGTGCATTGCCAGAATATTATGAAGAAAGTTTGACTCATTGTGTCTACTTAATATAATTTACTTTTGATATCACAACTAACAGTATGAACAAACAAAAACCAGAATCTATAGGAGAATATCTAACTTTATATTTTTTCAAAACATAAAGTCGACAGAGAGCTGATTAAATCCTTATCTTTCATCAAAAAACAATATTCTATTATCTTTCCAAAAATTTCACATCTTCATGTCTCACAAAGTAATAATGAAATGTCAAACAAGGATGGGTTATGAGGTAAAGTCGAGCCTAAGATGGCGTCAAGGGAACCCAAGTCTGGATTGATGGGATATTTGGGGCCCAACTTTATTCACACCCATGTTTCTTAAAAGCGCACTTGGTTCCGAAAAGACACTTCCAAATGAAGGGAAAACCATATTTTTGTCCAGACCTATACATCCGGACGGGAGAAAAGTCTTTTTTCAAGATGTGTACTTCTAAAGTACTTGTTAGGAGTGGGAAAAGCTGGGCCCGATATTTGCATCAACAAGCCTACTATAGTAAATACGACAACCAAATCCTTTTCCCGTAAGATGGGATCGTTGTCTATAAGGTTGTCGACTACAACAGAACAAAGACTCCTATAGATTATAAACTTTAAAACAAAACCTAGAGTTTATTCCAAATTCCTAATCATAAAAATGTACTGAATAGCATCACCAGAGAAAAAAATTGAAAAAACAATTCGACACCTCAACTAGATAATTCATTTCTACACAATCATACTAGCAATATCACATCATAACAACCAATATACCTAAAAGCAACCAAAAGAACACATAACAAACATCCATATCGCAAAAGTACCAATTCAGTTATCCAGAATTGATTCTGGATGTCTAAACATTATTTTGACATGTTTGATTGCTCTCAAAGTAAAATTGATTATGCCTCCCGAATTTATTTTAACTTGAAACTACGATTTATAGCATTTGAGTCTAAACATGATTTTTACACTGAAATTTACTATTCATTTCACTTTTACGTAAATATATCCAAAAATAAACCACTTTACATTCCACTCACATTTAAGTAAAATCAATTTTACAAAATCAATTATTTCAAAGCTTAATTATCCAAATGATCCTGAAAATAGGTGTCACTTGAATTTTAGTCCCTGTAACTCGGAAGACCAAACATGCACAAAGAGTTTAAAGTTTTCCTGAAAATCAATTCATTCAAATCAATTTTTAGTCACATATTTAGGCTTCATTCAAAATCAATTTTTGTCACCGCAAAACCAACCATGCACAAAGTTTTAAGTTTTCCCTATAGACATGCATAAGAAACAAGGCAAAAAACTGAAATACTGATATCTGCAATACCTGAGCTGCAACAGTGTGAGAACGAGTTGGGAAAAGCTTGGTAATACAGGCAGTATTGAATCCATGTTCAGAGAGTCCAATAGCAGCTCTTAATCCAGCACCACCAGCACCAACAACAACTGCATCGTATTTATGATCCACAACCGTGTAAGACTCACTCTGCACAACAACAAAAACGATTTAGCATCAACAAAATCGATTCAATTCAACGAATCGGATTCAAGAGAAGAAGCTTACGGAGAAGAATCTAGAAAGATGAGATCCGAGAGAGGGATTGGATCTGTTAGAAGATGGTGGAACGCGAAGTCCACGAGCGACGCAACGCCACATTTTCGCACACAAAGTGTTTGATGAAATGTTTCTTTGAGCTAGTTTTTTGTGTGTTTTGATTTTGATGAATCAAAACTCTCTGTGCGTGTTTGCGTTCTTTTTATTTATGTTGTGCGGGGTTGGTATCGTGGCTTCGGGAAAATGGAAGGGAAATGATGGTTTAATTCGAAACACGTCACTAGGAGTATATAATTTCACTTTGATTAATTAATGGTCGGTTAATAATGGTTAATTGGTTATTGGATTAATTTGGGTGAAAAATGAATGAATGTAATCGTGTTAAGCAGCTTTTTATTTTGACAGTGTTAATCACTTATTATACTCCATTTTGTATGGTTGGATGGACATTTCTCCACCATTGAGAGGTTAAACAATTCTCTCAAGTTACTAAAAGGCAGCATATTTTTCCTTTAAAAAAAAAAAAAGCTGCATAATTTGTGTCCAAACATGCTTTTCGTGAATGAGAAAGAAAAAAAACTTTTTGAACGTGAGAAATGGAAAATGGTGACTTTGATCCAAGGATTTATGACGGAAATTCTTTTCCTTAACAAGTCTCTCACATCTATAGTTGACCATTTTATCATGTTTGGAATCTAAAATTCAAACCGAGTTTTGTGATTTCAGATTCTAAAAACTAAATACATCATGTATATAATCTCAATGTGTCCACCTCAAAAAAAAGGTTAATACAAAAGATGCACAAAAAAGGGTAGTGTTGGACGCTATGATCATTTTGAACGTTGAACTAAGTTTTCACCATCTTTGTTTGAGTGTGTTAACTTTTTGCATCTAGATACACTTGGTTTCACAATCTAAGTCATCATGTCCAATAGAAGGGCTAAGAGTGTGCGTCTAAGTAATCAGTCTCCTAATCCTCATTCAATTCAACGTGACTTCCCAAACATGAAACAGTTGCCTTTGCTCATGCATGAATTTTTTTAAGATGTCGTTGGTGATGGTCATTGTGGATCCCATGTTGTTTCTAAGCTACTTGGCCGATCTATTGAGTCTTACTCCATTATCTATATTGATCTTACACTAAACGTAACAATAATTACGAGGGTTATCTCCGACTGTTTGGGTCTGAAAGACGATTCAAACATGTCAAACGCTTTGACTCTTATGCAGTCGACCGAGCTCTTAGGGTAAATGATTAATTATGTCAGACACGACATTTCTTATTGGACAAAATTGGAAGCATGCAATAGTTCTCCTGATAAAAAATGGGATCTCAAACATTTTTTCCTCTGCACAGGTGCACCACGTGAAAGTAACCGACTCATACCCATTGGATATGTGGATGGAAATCATTTTACGCAGGTATAATTTTCTTTGTTTTGAGTTTGTAGTTAATGTTATTGTTGCTTGTGTGAATCATAACCTATATTGCAAGTATATATTAACTATGAAGGACAGGGTGTCCAATATCTCATATGTATTGACTATGGGAACGACGATGTAAATATGATGCATTAAACTGAGAGTCTAGATATTTTTTTAGAATGGTTAGTTATATTGAACTCGCTCGAACACAAGGAGATATGATATTGAGAATGATGAGAATCTACGACATGATGTGACAAGTGAGGCCCTTGAGAATGATGGAGATGATAAAAAAGTTAAGGATTCTAAGAAGGTTGAAGATGATAATAAGGTCGAAGATGTTGTGAAATTTGAAAATGATAGTCTTGACAATGTCGATCATGATATCGTAGACCTTGCCCATGATTAGTTAAAAAGTATATCATTAAAGAACTACACATGTCTTATATTTAAAATGATTTTTTTATAATTATTGATTTGTTATGAATAATAATGTTGGTGGATGTCCATTCTTGATCTTCCAAATTCTTATAACTCTCATTAGTGAATGAATTGCTAGTGGTCTTTGATTGCATGTGATCACTCACTTGCTTATTTGTATCCTATAAATAGGACTTGTGTTTTGATGTAAAGATACACATTTGAAGATAATAATATACAAATCTTTCACCTTCTTCATCTTTGATTTTGTCCTTTTATATTATTTTATAACACGTTATCAGCACGAAACTCTGACCAACTGAATTCAAAATTTTGGAGCATACAATGTTGTACAAAAGAGGTCATAGGTAAATTTTACAATTATGCGACAATGGATAGATACATTGCTCTTGATACATTGTTATCATACTTCATTGTCTCTTGCATCTTTTCTAATGATGGTTATTTTGTTGTTGTGCTGTTTCGTATTCCCTGTTGGCCCATTTTCACTTAGTATCAATAAAACTTAAGTGAAAAAAAAAGCTAATGTTTACATGTGTGCCAAAACGATTTCTTAGATAGCTCTGCTTTTATGGTGTTGTTAGTTCATTCATAATGATTATTCGATGGTATACTTGTTTTACTGTATCGTAGTTAGTTTCTCGTGAAACTAGTAGTCTTGTCGATTATGTTTCTTATTTTGCACATAAATTTTGTTGATTTTTTTTTACTTATATAATTATCATATCTTTCTTTATTTTTGTTGAATTTCGGAAAAATTCAACAATGAATCATCCCTGAAGGATTGCTCAAATAATATAGATTTTTTTGTGATATAGTTCTTGAAGAACTATTTTGTTCTTGTAATATTAAAGCATCCCTGAAGGTTTGCTCAAAGAATGATTTTTTTTTCACCGTTTATGAAGATTTGAGATATAGTTCTAGAAGAACTAATAATTAACATCAAGCATTCGTGAAGGATTGCACGCAAAAAAAAAATTGTGATTTTCCTTCGTCGTTGTCGATAGATGTTTGTGGTTAAGTTATTGAAGAACTAGATATTTGTTCACAATTGAAATATATAAGATCTATTTGATCCTAGTATAAGTTCGACAGAAGAAAAATTGAAAAAAAAAAATTGCTCCTTGAATCTGCTCCCGAAGTAGCGAAATTTAGAAAATATTCACTAAGGATATTTTTTGTATGAAATGATATCAAGAATATTTTGAATGAGTAACCACATTTTTTATTGAACATAAGAGTTGTTATTGACTGGAATTGTGAAATTTCTCATGTTAAATTGAAATTTAGTCCTAGATTGAATAGTTCTTACTGTTTATTTTTATATATGTTGTGGTTATGGTAATTGATATAGTAGATATTATCATTGATATGATATGTGTAAAGATAGTGATAGATTATTATTATGACTTTTGATGATTATGATCTTTATTGCTAACGAGTTCTCAAAAGACATACAAATTAGAGGTATTGTCATCTATGTCATCTCTTTGCATATTCAACACTTATAATTTGTGTTCCACATAATTTGTCCCTTTATATTATGAAATTTTTTAGAAATAATTTTGTTATATATGCCGATGACATAAACATTATGATAACTTTCAAAGAGTTTATAAAGGTTTTTTTTTCTTAAAGAAAAGTATATATTTTAATCATCATAGTTTTACCTTTCTGTATGTGAGCTTTTGGTTAATTACTTTATACATTAGTGTAATTGCTTACTTCCTAGTTTTATGTATATGATCCATGGGTCTGAAGGTGAGAAAAAACACACAAGAAAGGGGGGGGGGGTTGAATTGTGTGGGTAAATTCTTTTTCTTTCTCAAAACTTATGTTAAGTTCAGAATCTGATGTAGATCGGTTCTGAACCTATTTTCAGAGTTTGTTAGCAGCGGATTAAGAAGTAAAGAGAGAGGGAAAGAGAGACACAATGGTTTTTATACTAGTTCCTTCCACAATCCGGAAGTAGTCTAGTCCCCCTGTCACTTACAGGAGATTTAACTATAATCAAACTGATTACAGTTGCTCAAAGCACAAAGCTAAGAGTCTTCCAGTTGCTCAAACACCTAGTAAGAGACTTCTAATGCTCAAGACACAAAGTCAAGAGACTTCCAATGCTCAAGACACAAAGTCAAGAGACTTCCCTGCTCAAAGCACAAAGCTAAGAGACTTCTAATTGCTCAATACACAAAGTAAAGAGACTTCTGGTTACTCAGCACGCATGCTAAGACTTTGGGTATCAAACTAATTTTACAACAGAAAATAAGTTTGTGTTGAACACTTGATCAAATATCAGAGGTGTTCACAAAATACAACTCAGTAGAGACTCTACACTTAAGGAATTCTAAGATACACAAGTTTGAAAGAATTCCTAAGAGTTTTGTGACAGATACGAAAAACAGAGTATAAGCTTTCTGGTTTTTGCAGTGTTGTTTTTCTGTACAGAGTCTTGTTTTCTTTCTTCAAATCTTCACTCTTTTATAGAGGGTAAAAGAGCTGTTGAGATTTGGCAGAAATCCAGCAAAGAGCCGTTGCAAAAAGAGAAGCTATGTCCAGCTGAGATGTGTGCGTAAGTTGCAAAAAACAGAGCACACAAAGTTTGAATTCTTTCCTTAAAAGCTGGAGAATGTTTCTTTGAGGGAGGCAACTGTTCCATTGAGCTGTTCTGACATTGCAGGCATTTAATGCTGACAGTGACAGTTGCTTTTCCTTCAGAATCAGACTTCAGAAGCTTCTTCAGGAACTGTTCATCAGAAGCTCTCTTCAGACTCAAGTCTTCAGATGCACCCTTCAGAAGCACTGTTCATCAGACGCTCCCTTCAGACGCACTGTTCATCAGACGCACTTCTTCAGACGTTGACTTTCGTTGACCTTCAGACTCAGCCTTCAGACGTTGACTTCTGTTGACCTTCAGACTCAGTCTTCAGAAGCACTTCTTCAGACGCTGTCTTCATAAGCACTTCTTCAGACGCTGTCTTCAGACTCAGTCTTCAGAAGCTGCTTCAGACCCAGTCTTGCTTCAAACTTGCAACATAAGCTTCAATGCTTTTCTTCTTGCTCTTAGCTTGTTCTTCCATAACCAGTATTAATTACCAAACATTAAGAACATGGTTCTGCACACTTAGAACAAAGAATTAGCAATTCCAATTTTCTTTTTAGCACTTTGTTATCATCAAAACCCAAAAGAGAGTTGTTCATACATTTGTTCCAACAATCTCCCCCTTTTTGATGATGACAAACCCAAGTATTAATAGAAAATTGTTGTTAATTTAAATAACAAGTTGACTGCAGGGTGTGAGGTTTGCAAGCTCCCCCTGAGTCTGATCCAGGTTAATTAAATTCAGTTCAGATCAAAACAGGTGAAAATTTTAGAATTGTTGTTAACTTTAATTAACAAGTTGACTTCAGGATGAGGTTTGCAAGCTCCCCCTAGGTCTGATAATCCACAAGGTGAGGTTTGCAAGCTCCCCTTGATTCTTATCCATGTTAATTAAATTTAACTTAAAACAATAAGGTGAAATTATCACTCAGAATTATAAATAACAAGCTGACTTCAGGTTGTGAGGTTTGTAAGCTCTCCCCCTAAGTCTTATCCAAGTTATTTAAATTCAATTCAACTCACTAAGAGTAATGTATCTTACAGAAATTAATTCAGAGGCTAAGAGATTAAAAACAGTTCTCATAAGTTAATTTTAATCAGAAGTTAACTTCTGTTCTGAGCTTAGGAGCCTTAATACTTGATTACTTTTACTCTCCCTCATAAGTTAATTAACTAACATAAATTAACTTATATTCTGAGCTCAGGAGCCTTAATACTTGTTTACTTCTACTCCCCCTTTTGTCATCAACAAAAAAAAATTTCAGAATTTTTAAGAGAGTTTGAAAACATGTGAGATAAAAAATGTTCAGAGCATTTTTGTTCATTACATTCTGTTTAGTATCACTGAACTATTTTAGACAAAATTGTTCAGATCATATACCAACTGAAGGTTTTAGCACAACTGAACTCTTTTCAGAAAACTGAAAAGCAGAGCATTTAGCTCAGTGCTTCTGAACTCTTTCAGACAAAATTGTTCAGGGTTTTTAAATAGGTTTGAAAAACTGAACATGTCTGATACCAGTTTGAGCAATTATGAAAAAAAAATGTGTCTTTGTTTTTGTAAAAAACATTTCAGAACAGAAAAACACATTGCATATTGAAGACTTTGGGAGGGACAAAGTGTAACTTTCAAAGCTTAATTCATCATTGCCCAGAGTTATCACTTATCAGATTCTGACCAAGTGTTGAACAACAGTTCAGATTCACTCTCATTAGTGGGTCATGTGAAAAATGTCCACTTATAATGAGTTAATCAGAAATCAAAAATTCTGATTCTGAAACTCAGACTCTGATGTCTTCAGAAGCTGAACTTTCTGCAGACTCTCAAAGTGAGTGTCTGTTAAGTCTTAGCTTCAGTTAGACTTCAGATTCTCAGTTTCTTATTTAGAGTCAAGTAAATTTTTCCAAGAGATGAAATGCATTGTTCAGATTCTTTTTAATAAATTTAAATCTATCTTCTGAACAAAATTTCTTAATAAAATGATGTTTTAAGTTAAGAAATGCTTGGCTCTTGAATGTAGAATTGGAATTTTTAGACATACAGATTACAACAATGTTATCACAAAGAAGGTTATGCTGTTTTCATGACTCTGATAGCTTCCCAACTCATGTAGAATCTATTAAGTGTAACAGAGAACAAAACATACCTCTGTTGAGCTTCTGATTTACCTCTCCTTGTTCATTTAGTTTGTTGCTGAACACCCACTTTTGTTCCAACAATGTTCTTGACTGGCTTTAGGAGAAGTATCAGCTTCTGCAGAGCTCTTAATGATCCAGTCTTTTTGGTTTCCTCCAGATTCCACAGTTCCTCCCTCTTTCATGATCAGGGTTTGGAACATAGACTTGTCTTCTGTTATGCAATCCCAGCAGCCATTGCCCAGGCACCATGACTTCACCTTTTCTTTGGCATTTAATCATATCTGCAACAGAAATGATCTCTGACTTAGGTACCCATATGGGTCCTCTAGGGTTAGTTCTGAAAGGTTTAGCCTTTTGCACCTTATGTCTGGAGTTATAGAACTCAGACTTGTTCAGATATCTTGGATATGAATCATTTAATCTTGAATAAGTCTTAGTTTTAGAAACTGAGTTCTTCAGAACCTGAGTTTTCAATGGTCTTGACCCAGATTTCTTCATAACCTGAGACTTGAAGGTCTTTGGTTCTGAGTTGTTTAGAGTCTGAACCATTGAACACTTTGGTTCTGATTTCTTCAGAACTTTGGACTTAAGAGTCTTTGATTCTGATTTGTTCAGAATCTTGAATTCAGAAATCATAGGTTCTGTTCTGTTAAGAACTCCAATTTTGCTAGCTCCTGACACAAGGCAAACTTCAGTTTGACCTTTCTTAATACAATCAGAACCAAATGACAGATTGACTTTCTTTTGTTTGCTTTGCCTGACATCCTGGTTTTGAAAAGGTTTTGTAAAAACTAAATTTTTCAGACTCTAAGACTTATTGTCTTAGGTTCTGAACTCTTCAGATTCTGAACATTTTCAGGTTTAGCGTCTGATTTTCTCATAATCTTAGGCTTAGTACCTTTTGGTTTAGACTTTGGCAAAGTTTTAAGTTCTGCCTTCATCCTTCCCTTAGGTTCAGAAGCTTTAGAGTCTGAGCAGTTCAGAACTTCAGACTCTGCAGTCTGAGTTCTGGTTAAATTCTGTTTCTCAGAACTGTCAGAAGCAGGTACAAAAAATACCTTAGTGCCTTTTATACTATCTTCAGAACAAGATGGAAGGTTTGTTTCATTTGAAAAATTAAATGAATCATTTTTGAAACCAATTCCTTCTCCTTTGTTTCTGCTGATATTATAAATCATAGAAGCAACTTTGCTTCTGTTGATTCCAGCTAAAATAAAATCTTGAAGAGCAGTTTCATGTTCACTAGGAACTTCATCAGGTTTCTTATGAACCATTTCTCTGAGCTCTTTAACTTCTTCATCAATATCATTGATATGATTCTGAAGTTGAAGATTATCATCAGCCAACAAGTTATTTTTCTTTTTCAAAGTTTTAAATTGATTTAACTTGCTTCTGAGGTGGTTCATAAATTCCTTAACTGTTTCAACAAGATCAGAATGAGATAGTTCAGAATATACCTCATCTTCTTCATCTGAGTCTGAATCTGATTCTATATCAGAAGATACATTTGCAAACAAATTCAAATTGGCTTCTGCTTCATTTTCCTTGTCAGATTCTGATCCAGATTCCTCATCAGATGATTCTATTGCTATCAAACCCAGGTTAGCTTCTTCTTCATCTTCATCTTCATTTTCAGAATCTGATTCTTGGTCAAGATTACTCCAAGTAGCCATAAGACTCTTCCTGAATTTGTCTTTGAAGTTGCTTGATTTTGAACTGATCTTCTTGGGTTTATCCTTCTGTAACTCAGGACATTCAGATTTGTGATGACCAGTTTTCTTGCAGTTTAAGCAGCCCTTTTGTTCTTCCTTCTTGGAACTAGATCCTTTGAAGTTGCTGCCTGTTAGAAGATTTTCTTTGTCTTTGCAGCAAGAACTTAATTCTTTTGGAAAGCATTTCTAGCTCCTCAGCTTCTGAATCCTCTTCAGAACTTTCCTCAGAAAATTCTTCATCAGATTCTGAAGCTTTTAGAGCTTTTGAAAACTTTCCTTTGGATTTAAGTGCTATAGACTCAGATTTTCTAACATGTTCATCTTTATTGAGTCCTAGTTCATGCACCTTGAGAGAGCTTATAAGATCTTCAATACTTAAAGTATTTAGATCTTTAGCTTCCTCAATAACAGTCACCTTGGGTCTCCATTTAGATGGCAGACTTTTGAGGATCTTGTTCACATGATCAGCAGTAGTGTAGCTTTTCTTCAGAATCTGAAGTCCAGAAACTAGAGTCTGAAATCTTGAGAACATAGTCTCAATATTTTCATCCTCCTGCATTCTGAACAGCTCATACTGCTGAACCAGAAGGTTTGCCTTTGCTTCTCTAGCCTTTTTATTTCCTTCATAGTTAGAGCATAGAGAGGTGAAGATGGCTTTTGTTGTAGATTTATCACTTAGCTTAAGATATTCATTATGGGGTAAAGAGTCCACAATGATACCTCTTACATTGTGATGTTTTCTGTAGATCTTCCTCTCAGCATCACTCAGGCCTCTTCTGTTGACAACTACTCCTTCTTCATCAACTGGAATAGAAATTCCATCTTCTATAATATCTCATAAGGAGTCATCAATACCAATAATGTGGCTGTACATTTTACTTTTCCACCATGAGAATTTCTCAGCATCACCAGTAAACATAGGGGGTTTATTGTGTGAGTGAGATTTCTTGTTATCTGTACCATAGCCACCACCACCACCACTTCTGGATGTAGATTCACCAGAACCACCAGAAGACATGTTTTTCTCAGGATCAAAACTGACTCACTGTTAAGTGATTGAATATCAGAACCAGGGGCTCTGATACCAACTGAAGGTGAGAAAAACACACAAGAAAGGGAGGGGGGTTGAATTGTGTGGGTAAATTCTTTTTCTTTCTCAAAACTTATGTTAAGTTCAGAATCTAATGTAGATCAGTTCTGAACCTATTTTCAGAGCTTGTTAGCAGCGGATTAAGAAGTAAAGAGAGAGGGAAAGAGAGACACAATGGTTTTTATACTAGTTCCTTCCACAATCCGGAAGTAGTCTAGTCCCCCTGTCACTTACAGGAGATTTAACTATAATCAAACTGATTACAATTGCTCAAAGCACAAAGCTAAGAGTCTTCCAGTTGCTCAAACACCTAGTAAGAGACTTCTAATGCTCAAGACACAAAGTTAAGAGACTTCCAATGTTCAAGACACAAAGTCAAGAGACTTCCCTGCTCAAAGCACAAAGCTAAGAGACTTCTAATTGCTCAATACACAAAGTGAAGAGACTTCTGGTTGCTCAGCACGCAGGCTAAGACTTTGGGTATCAAACTAATTTTACAACAGAAAATAAGTTTGTGTTGAACACTTGATCAAATATCAGAGGTGTTCACAAAATACAACTCAGTAGAGACTCTACACTTAAGGAATTCTAAGATACACAAGTTTGAAAGAATTCATAAGAGTTTTGTGACAGATACGAAAAACAGAGTATAAGCTTTCTGGTTTTTGCAGTGTTGTTTTTCTGTACAAAGTCTTGTTTTCTTTCTTCAAATCTTCACTCTTTTATAGAGGGTAAAAGAGCTATTGAGATTTGGCAGAAATCCAGCAAAGAGCCGTTGCAAAAAGAGAAGCTATGTCCAGCTGAGATGTGTGCGTAAGTTGCAGAAAATAGAGCACACAAAGTTTGAATTCTTTCCTTAAAAGCTGGAGAATGTTTCTTTGAGGGAGGCAACTGTTCCATTGAGTTGTTCTGACATTGCAGACATTTAATGCTGACAGTGACAGTTGATCTTCCTTTAGAATCAGACTTCAGAAGCTTCTTCAGGAACTGTTCATCATAAGCTCTCTTCAGACTCAAGTCTTCAGATGCACCCTTCAGAAGCACTGTTCATCAGACGCTCCCTTCAGACACACTGTTCATCAGACGCACTGTTCATCAGACGCACTTCTTTAGACGTTGACTTTCGTTGACCTTAAGACGTTGACTTCTGTTGACCTTCAGACTCAGTCTTCAGAAGCACTTCTTCAGACGCAGTCTTCAGACTCAGTCTTCAGAAGCTGCTTCAGACCCAGTCTTGCTTCAAACTTGCAACATAAGCTTCAATGCTTTTCTTCTTGCTCTTAGCTTGTTCTTCCATAACCAGTATTAATTACCAAACATTAAGAACATGGTTCTGCACACTTAGAACAAAGCATTAGCAATTCTAATTTTCTTTTTAGCACTTTGTTATCATCAAAACCCAAAAGAGAGTTGTTTATACATTTTGTTCCAACAGGGTCCATACATATAATCCTCGCATTTGTTATAAGTTACATTTTAAGTTTTTGCAGAAAAAACACATCATGTGTCATCGAGTGGTTTGTGTTTTTCTTGTTGAGTCTACAACACTGATATATCTTAATAGAATTTTGTATCAATGAACTTCGATAGACCCTTACTAATTTAAAGTTCCCTTGAATCGAGAACTCGAGTTTTCAATTCCTAAAATCTAGTGCATGAAAAAAAATTGTATCTGAATGTGTCAACTCTTCCACAAATGCCCTTTTATCGGTGAGTGTTAATTTGTTGTCTAAAGGTGTCTTTTTGATAGTGCAACTACATAAACAATTAGAAAAGAAAATAATATACTTAGTTATACAAGAAACTAATGTTAGTAGTATTTGTGACACTATAAATTAAAATTATTGAAGGCTCTAGAATAACCAATATAATGTTACATGGGGGAATAGAGTTACATAATGAGAATGCATTATATTCCTCTAAGTCTCATAGATATTTATTAAGCTTCAAGGATATCATTTTAATTGGATATCATATTGAAATAAGAAATGAAGAAGATGTTGAATATCTCTATATTACGAGACATATTTTGGATAAATAAAATAAGTGTAGTGAAAATGTTACATGTCTTTTCCTTTGAATTGTACTACACTTATATTATTGAAATTGAAGCACATATTATTGTAAACCAGAAGTTTACAAAACCATATTAAGTTTGTTGTTGGCAAGACCGGTTGGGTCATCTTGAATATATTATGATGCGAAGAAAAAATAGTTGATTTTTTTTTTGGATATGTATTGAAGAGCCAGAAGCTTCTTCAAGTCTCATAACTTTTGTGCATTATTGAAGAGCCAAAAGTTTCTTCAAATCTAATGACTTTTGTTCATTACTAATTCTCAAAGAAAGTTGATAATTTGAGGAAATGAGTCTCACATTTAGGGATATTTGTGAATCAATACACACATAATAATCATGTGGACGATGTATATATTTTATAATTTTAATTTATGCATCAATTATGGTCACATGTATGTTTATTGTTAACTCACAACCAGAAGTTTGTGAGAGTATTTGACTAACATCTCATTTTCCTCATTTGATAAGTATTGAGCATATATGAAATTGATATCGAACATTCGGTAACATATGTTCATTTCTAAAAATGGGCTTGAAGATTCATTCATTAGACGTCTAATGTTAACAGTACAATCAATACTTATAAGATATGATCTTTCAATCTGTACTTCGGAATATAAAATCTTGCATTATGAGACATTGATTCGCATCATGCCAACAATTTATCATATACAGATCGTCCCCTAATTTGCAATTTGATGTTTGGTTTATAAGGCTAATATTTTCCATATAAGCATTTTTTGGATGTGTTGTGTAGGATTCAATTGCTCCAATACAATGCGCTTAGAGGAGTTGTAAAAGAATATTGGAAAAATATATTTGATATGAATCTCCATCTATTATAAAGTATGTTGAGTCAATAATTGGAGGTTTATTTACAGCCCAGTAAGCTGATTATCGATTGATGAATTTATTTTTCTAACATTAGGGAGAGAGAATAAGCAGCTGAATATATGAACCAAAAGTTCAAATGAAATCATTTTAAATAAATTATTATTATCTCAACTTGATCCTTATATAAATCAGTGTGAACCAGAAGTTCAAAATATAATTTTATTTGCAAAGTTAAGCAAACAAAATATCAGCTGTTAATGTTCATATCGAAATAGATGTCCATGTTGGATAATCTAATTTTGCAAATGAATCTCAACTGCGCCTGAAGCGTGGTAGAACAGTCGGTTCCACAAACAAAGGATATGAAAATTCCAAAAGAGAAGTTTAACGTAATTTATTTTTTTTTAGTTCCAGCAGAACTGATCAGGTACCTGAAATTTATGTAAATAAAGAGATCTCGATAAATTATTATGTAAATAAAGAGATCTCGATAAATTATGTCATGAATGAAATGCGATGGAACCGAAAAATAAAAGTCAACATTGACGATGTTCTTTCATAAAATATGGCGCTATATGTAAAAATGATAATGAGGATTATGAATCAAAGTCTAACGAGGATTATAGACAATAACATGATTGACAAAATGAAAAGATGAATTTGATGCGATATTAAACTAGCTTTGCAAAGAGAATGGTTTTTGGACCAGTAGTCCATACATCTGAAGATGTAAAAATAAAAAGAGAATAATGAAATATTGATATATGAAGTTTGCTTTATTTTTAAAAGTATTGGTGAAAATCTACTATTAAATTTGAAGAGATGTATTCACCTGAGGTGAATTCAAGCACGCTATCATACTTGATTAAGTCTAGTACCACATGAAAGACTCAATTTATATATTAAGTATTTGTTACAATACACGACTTGTTTTATATTTTTACATTAAACTCCCCGAAGGATTTAATTTTATCGAGACATAGAATTCAGATTCTCGAAGAGATTACTTAATCAACTAAAAATATTGAAACATGTTGTATAATAATCTTAGTGAATATTTTATAAAAGAGTGGTATAAAAATGATAGTATTTGTCTATTTGAAAATAAATCTGAGAACTCCTTAAGAGTTTTAGAAAGACGATTTCTTAAAGAAAATAAATTAAGATGAAATATGTAGCAATGATATATATTTATTTGAGATTACAAGTTGAGTATTTAGCGCTTTTGTGAATCATGAAGCTTATATAGAAATGTGCTAAAATGGTTATAAATGGGCAAATCACATTTGTTATGCACTCTGATGATTGTAAAGTCAGTAGATGTAAACGATAATTGTTTGAGAATTCGAGTAAATAATGAAGAACTAATTGGTTCTAAAGTACCATATTTTAGTTCAATTGAGAGACAATAATGTACCTTGCTAATTATTCATGTATATTATTTGTTACTTTGTTATATTAGATATGCAGGTTATTTGTGCGATGCTCGTAATGAAATTCTAACACTACAAAAAGAAAGTCGAAAATGTGTTTGGTTGAGGTCTATGATTGAACACATATAAGAAACTTGCAGTTTGTCTTCCAGAAGAATGAATGCAACAATCCTTTATGAATATAATATCATGTGCATTGTTCAGTTGAAAGGATGGTACATTAAGGGAGATAGAACAAAAACATGTTTTTTCAAAGTTCTATTTCACATATGATCTTCAGAAGAGTTGTGATCTAAATATACAAAGTAACTCCCAAGTAAAATGCTTGAGCAGCTGGTACAAAAGATTGATATTCATCGTCTCAGAGATGATTATATGGTTGAGGGGGAGAAATAAAGATTTTCTGCACTCTTTTTCCCTTCACTATGGTTTTTTCCCACTGGGTTTTCATGGTAAGGTTTTTAACGAGGCAGATATATCGGATATTGTACTCTTTTTCCTTCACTGCAATTTTTTTTCCTACAAGGTTTTAATGAGGCATATCCTTGATGGACATCCAAGGGGGAGTGTTATGAATAATAATGTTGGTGGATGTCCATTCTTGATCTTCCAAATTCTTATAACTCTCATTAGTTAATGAATTGCTAGTGGTCTTTGATTGCATGTGATCATTCACTTGCTTATTTGTATCCTATAAATATGACATATGTTTTGATGTAAAGATACACATTTGAAGATAATAATATACAAAACTTTCACCTTCTTCATCTTTGATTTTGTCCTTTTATATTATTTTATAACATTAATTTTTTTTAGACAATTCATGCATTTTAGTTGTTTTTCAATGTTCAAAATGAGTTTGGATTCTAAAAACACACTTCAGTTACTAGAATTCAAATGGGGGCAATTTTGAAAGAAGCGCAGGAAATCTCTTTATAACATTGATTTCTATTTCTTAATGACATCCCATGATCAAGACAATTGGCTGAATCCCGTGAAACCATTTCATTGAAGTTCATTGAGTGTGTATGATATGGGGTGAGTCACATCTACGAATAATCATGATTTTGTTTAGGCCTTGGGCTATGGGCCTGTGCAAGTAGACATGCTGCATAGGGCCCAAATATATAGATATTGTTCAATTTTTTTTGCTAATAATAAGTATATTTGATTTTTTTTTTATGTGATGATGATTGATGTTTTTACTGTGCGGGAAATTCTTTTTAAGGAACCTAACTAAATATAATTTCGTGCTTATACTAATAGGATTGAAAGGTAGCTTATAATTTAGATTCAAATTTTGATGTCCAAATCCAAAAAATTTTGGAATTTTTTCATATCGGACTATTATCACAGGTGGGAGTGGTGGTGTGCTTGCCATGATTATAATGGCTTTCTTTTGGGCGGGGATGAAAAAAAACATTTGCATGCCTTTGGAAAAGAACTAGTACCCTATGAATGAGGGTGACATTTAGCATACACAAATGATAATTTTTGTGTATCATACACAAAGTTGTTTATTACCGTTGATTTAATATTAAAAAATCCAATGGCTAGGATGCTAGATATAAGCAAGCTGTTATGGTTCACATAAATAAATTTGTTTTACTTGACAATAGTTGCTCCCCCATTTTTAGTTAGATGATTTCTCAATTTACCCTTCTGGTAAGTTATGAGACCAAATTGAGACATTATATTTATATATGTACACGTTCCTGTATAAAATGAGGAAGTATTTGTGTATGCGTAATGATATTTATACAATTATTTTGTGACAACTTTTGCAACAATTTTTTTTCTCTCTTTTTATCAATCAAAACAACAGAGAGAGAGAGCAGATACAATGTGAGAGAAAGTTTTTTCAAAAATTGTCACAAAATGACTGTACAAATATCATTTTTTGTGTATCACGCAGGGGTGTCACTACAAATCATTATTAGGTGTAGGTAACAATGTCCGACAAATAAAAATATTGCAGACCTTCAAACTAAATTTAGAAGCCCAAGGAGTTTTAAAAGGACCAGGTTTTGTATGGTGTCGCCCAGGATGCTAAGTTATGGTCGTCCAAAGTAATTTTGTAGGATGCTAAGTCATACTCCCATACTCTCACTCAGTTTTACCAAATTATTTCAACTTCTTCACCTTATATATCTCAAGTTTTATGGAATACTAGTAAGGGACTAAGTTTATTTTCAATTTTTATTTTATTTTCAACGTAGTATCTAGAATTAAATAATTTTTTCTCCATTAAATTTTTTCATCATTAATTTGAGAAATAAGAATGATATATATATAATTGCACATGAGCAGAAGACAAATGGATAAAAACTTGCACCACTTCCTTCAAAAAAAAAGTGCACTGCTAGTCTTTTTATTTAGCAAAGAGTACTTCTATTTAGTACGGGATTAAACCAACGAAAAACGACGAAAGAGTGAATCAAACGGTTACAAATTTTGTATTAAATTAAATATTAAAATTATACATCTTTAAGGCTTAAGCAACTCATTTCAGAGAATAAAATGAACAATATTAGCCACTGAGAAACAAATTAATGATTGATATTACTTAGACATACATAACAACTTTGAGTGATTAAAATGTCAATGCTTGTATTTAGAGAGATAAAAATTCTATAAACTCATTTAACACTTTATTTTCTCTCTCATCTTTTAAAAATACTTTATTTTTTCTCTATCTTTTTATTCTTATCACATTACCAATATATCAGACCTCTCACACCACTCTCCCTATTTCATTCTCTTTTATGGTTCGATTGAGGTGTTTCGATGTCCACCAAACACATTTCTTAAAGAGAAATGATATTTGTACAACAATTTTATGACAACTTTCTCTCTCGTACTCACATTATGTTTTTACTTTTTCTCTCAATTGTTTTGATTTCCGAGTCAATAGAAAAATGACATTTGTACAATAATTTTGTGACAACTTTTTGACAACCCTCACTCTAATACTCACATAATGTTCTTATTCCATCTCTTCTTTTTTCACTCTCTATTGTCTTTGACCAATAAGAAGATAGAAAGAAAAAGTTGTCGTAAAAGTTGTCATCAAAGAGTTGTACAAATATCATAACTCGTGTCAATACCTACTTTTCTTTGTAAATTTATGGTTGTCCCAAAAGTTGTCAGACAAATGGTTGTTCAAACAACACACGTCTTTTTTAAAATATTAATGTTTGATTTTCTTAGGTTACTAACTACTAAAAAAAAACTACTCACATAATAGGAGCCAAATCCCAAACATTAAAATGTGTATTCAGTTTTGTAATATCCCGTTTAAACATGACTTTTAACAGTATCACAGGAATTAAACGAACGGAATGGCATTATAGTAATTATGGAAGAGGAGGATTTAAATAAGTGGGATATGAGATATTTCTCATTTATCCTCATCCTCTCTCTCTCTAAAATATGAGTTTCTTCCTCCCTCTCTCTCTAATTTTCGTGCACCATCATCATCATCACTACCAACCTCCTAATCATCATTCAATCTTGTGGATTAATGGCTAGAAAGCTTGGTTTAAGGTGTTGGAACAAGAAGAAGTTAAAGAAAAGCAAGAAAAGAGCAAGATATCAAGCTAGGGTTTTGAGGAAAGTTGGAAAGCAAGCTAAACCAGCACCAAATCAGTTTGAGGTGAGCTCCCTAGGGGTTTTAGAACCCCTCTTTGAGAGATTTATAGAGATTTTCTTCATATGTCAAGTTTATGGTTTTTACCCTAATTATCCTATACTTGCTAATTCCTTGCTCATATGTGTTTTAAACTACCAATTTGTAATAGAAAATCATTCCTAACATGTTTGGGATGTTTGGGTAACTTGGAATGAGCAAAAATGGTGGAAAAACATGATTTTTAACAAGTTTTGACCTGTCATGGTCGCTACAGCGACCAGCCGTCGCTACAGCGACCAAACAGCTTGAATTTCTGCCTACGGTCGCTTCAAGCGACCAGCCGTCGCTACAAGCGAGCAGTGCATTTTTTCAGACTTTTACCTACAGTCGCTGTAGCGACAGGCCGTGGCTATAGCGACAGCATCAGGACAGCACTTGACAGCTTTGCTGTTTTGGGCATTCTGGTGCGTGTAGGCATGGTTTTTCACTCCCGTTTTCTCCTGAAACATTTTAGAAACATTATCCACCATTTTAACCCATCCAAAAAGGCTTCCAATGGTTGAAAGATTATAGGAGCAAGGAATACGCAAGGCTTGGAAAATGTACGAACAATGGTTAAAGGAATAGGAAAATTCTAAGAACGGCATATGACAACGATGTGTCGAATCTCTTGATAGGAAAACATGGATCATAGTATGAGTGCAATGATTTTATGGATAGATTCCTTGCACATGAGTTGATAACTCTTATGAAATGCAGACGACTTTACTAAGTCAAGAACCTACTTTAGGTATAAGAAATCATAGATGTATTCAATTTAGAATACAAGGATTATAGGAATGTTTCCACAATCATAGTTACAGATAAGGTTTATAGTGTTGGTTTTCCAACGAATATAGGTGGCTTATGAGAACGATAAGCCAAGAATTATAAGTTATAGATTATAGTTACAGGAATGTTATATGTTCATAGTAACAGATTATACGTTCAAACGTTAAAGTTAAAGAATTAAAGAATTAAAGATCAAAGTTATTGGCGTGCTTGCACGTTTCACAGTCATAGGCATGTTCAGCAGACTCCGGGATACGCCGGATGGGATTTCTCCGAGAGGATTATCCACATGCAATTTCATAGGGAGTCCGGTGATAGCCTGATATGATAGGAGTTTCACCGGTTCATAGGGAGACGTATCTCGGGGTTGCTCCACCCGGGGTGCCCTCCGTAAAATGAACTCAGATAATTGTTTGTTCAACGCTAACAGCTAACATAAAACTGCTATCGAACTGTTGATACGTTTTATGATTTATAGTTATAGTCAAAGTTACAGTCACAGTCATAGTTACAGGAAACATACAGTTATAGTTATAGATAGTTATCAGAAAGTGATCTTAGGTCTTTCCCTCGATCACTAAGTTAAGGTTATAGGCAGTATAAGTTATAGTTACAGGAGGACTTATAGTCATAGACAGATAAAAGACTTGGCGATTCTAGATTTCCCCTAAATTGCCAAGGTAGGCATGGCGACCCTAGGTTCCCTGTGGTTGCCAAACAGTAGGTTGGGTAGAGCTCACTGAGACATTATGTCTCATCCCATTCCTTCTGGTGCAGGGTTACAGGCATGTCAGAGGTTCGTGACGAAGATCTTCATAGAGGTACTGGATGGAGTGCATTTGCTCGTTGTGTACCAGCTCAGAAGCTTAGTGGACATTTGTATAAGCATTGTATAAATATTGGATTATTTGTACAACGAGTATTATGTATTCTTTCATTTGTAATGTATGAGTTTTATTATTGAAATTTTTAAATGTATCCAGTATCAGTTTAACGCACATGCTAATATACTAGTTAAAGTTAGTATGGGTGTTATAAGTTTATTCTGTTCCATTAATTTTTTAAATCAAATATAAATTAATAATTATATTGTTCAATAGTATTTAATCTTTTAACAAATCAAACTTACTCAAAATTAACGTGAGTTTGGCTACAATTGACTTTGTGGGTGATTTGATTTTTCCTATTCTAAGTTTGAAGAATCAACCAATCTTACTTAATTAAAATCCTAAGTAGTCTGATTAGCACATATGTTTGCCCTAGCGCGCCAACTAAAGCTCATTTGTGTTATCCTAACTTGAATTAATGCACGTGCTAATTCAATTTGCATAGAGCAGTGCACATAATTATTGCCTTGCTATTATAGTTGGCTTACAGAGTTAACCAGGTGCTTTGCATTTAATGTTAAGGATGCATGAAGAAAACACTAATGAATGCACAACTGTGCAATCCAACTATTTAAGGATAATAGCAAGGCATTATCAAGCACAACCACATTTCTGTTGCTGATCTTATCATTCAAACACAAAGCATATCGAGTTTGGACAACTTTCTCATGTTTGTCCGGGATCAAGAAGCTATTGATTCACTCATGAGTTTAAAAGGTAATATACAATTTTCTATTATACATATACTACTGTTAACATTGAATGTAATCTAATTTTTATGTTGCTCATTCATGAAAACAGTTCAAGACAATGTTGGTGGGGATATTGGTAAGGCCGTACAAGATGAGTTGATTAAGATGAGAACATTCCGCATGGAATATGATGTTGGTATTGTAAGTAGAAGTTAATAAGTTTATGTTATTTGAAGTTGGCAGCCTTGTTACTTAATTACATTCTTAGTATACTTAGTTTATTGATGTCTTGATTGGTTGATATCTTGATTACTTATGCACTTCAATTTTATTTCATTGTAAATCATAGTAAGCCTTCCCAATGACTAATTCATTGTACAGTGTCAAATAATATAAATGACTAATCATTGTAGTCTTCCCTAGAAGAAGCTTTTTTCATCATTATTATATTTTTTACAATATTCTTTGTTTCAAACGTTATGTACTTGATTTGTTGATATTTTAACATAAGTTAAAGACTAATTCATTGTACACTGTCAAATAATATAAATGACTAACACTATAAGAGACTCGTGCGATAGCACGGGTCAAAAGTCTAGTAACCAATAGGCCCCAAGTATTTTGATGAAATGTTCCAGGTTAGGTGAAAACACATAATTTATAAGACAAAATTATTTTGTTCAAGTTTGGAGCATTCACTTCATCTCCCGATTCAGGTATCCTTTGTAGGCACGTATCTAGATTTTGTTTGTGTCATCGTCATAATATAGATCAATAATGCTCTGGAATCCAATTTTGTTGGGGCCAGGCCAGGTGTCCCCTTAAAGTATGTGAAGTGTGTGAAATATTTGAAAAAATGCTACAACTTTACTACAACTTGTTCCATGTCAGTTCATTAATGCTTATTCGGTTATGAGTAGAATCAAACATGCTTATCCGGTCATGCCTTGCAATTGCATTATGAGCCTTTCTTTGTCCTTGCTTCAATTCGTCTCTCAAGTCAATAATTTCATTCCAGTTTACAGTAAATGTAGGAATGCGAAGTTGTTTATTATGGAAGTGATATAGGCTAAAATTGTACACAAATTACTACTAAATCAATAAACAAATTGCATAAAATGGTCTCAGATATACGAGTTGATTTCAATTGGTTGCAACTAATTAATAGAACTTATAACAATCTCTCAATAGACTCATAAGCCTAGCCAACTGAAAATAACTAGTTTATAACTAATAGAAAATGCTAACATGTATGACACAAGTTAATAAATTAAACATAAAATTAACCCATAACTAATTGAATATTATTTGTTTCAATTCGACGAATTCTATAAATGTTTCAGATTGGGCTCAAGTTCATTCACTAAACGGACTGGATCGCCTCAAGTCTCTAACGCATGCACGAACCATAACATAGATTTGCCCTAATTAAATCAACTGGATTAAGGCCGCATAAGCTCATAGGAACCATCCATATACGGGATCCAAATTTAAAGCTAGCTTATCCTAATCTACTCACGTGTCCCTCGAGGACAACTGTCTGAGTAAGGGTAAAGGACTCATAAACATTAATCCCTCATTTTTCTATCCTAAAAACTTCACATATTCAACACATTTTTACTTGAGAGTGTTTGCATGCACATCACCCCTCCAGATAAGATGGAAGCTATTGATCAAAGTTCGATGATACAGAGTCGTCCACATCACTAGGCCGATTGCCGAAGGGATCAATATCTTATATTATTCATTTGTTTATTTATCCCAAATCTTGAGAGGTTGGATATGTCGGTTCCATTTTTGTTTGATTAGAGTGAAGCAGTGGCCGTTTTCTATCATAATTGATTCATCCCCATCCTCATTCTTGTTAGGTTGGATATTTTGTAAACCTTGTTAAAATTCAGTTGGCATTGTCGATCTTTTCTGAACATGACTTGACAATGAAAAACTATAACACAGACCCACCAAAATACCACACTAATATTGATGTATTAACATCAATAATGATTAATAAAATGAAAATAATTAATGAATATAGTTATACGTATGGTCATCATATTCGTGTTGGATGCGTGTTGGATACCAGACACACTTTCAATCGCGGTGCTACATATATTATTAGAAGATTTGTTAGAATTTAACGTGAAGGATTGATTCATTGAAACAGGAATCAGCCAAGATTTGGATTTGTTGTGATTGAAGAGAACGTACGTACGGTTAGTGTTGTCCTAATAAAGTCCTAGACCTTCCACAAACGTGCGTCTTCGTAGACCATAGATATTGAGAGGACGAAGGAGCATCAAAAGGAATACAAAGAAGATCAGAAAGTGAAAGTTAGCCTAACAAAGGAAGCTAGCTATATAAATGGCAAATATAACCTGACAAAAATTTTATGATCCGGCGCTATTCACGGTTGAAGCATGCACGTATTGCCAAATCAGTAAATATGCTTTTGTACGCACCTTAAATGTTAATCTCATCTATATATATATATATATATATATATATACGACTTTAACGTTGGCGTCAATAATTGATGTTTGTTTTTTTGACTAAGCTTCAATAATGGATATTTATTCAATTCAGAATACGTATACTGTATGCATGGCCACAGCCACTGTATACATAGCTATCAAATGAAAACAACACTTAACAAACTAGTACTATTTGACTATTTTAGTTGATATGTTTATGCAAAATTTAAACGAAAATTAATTATGCACATGTGCTGAATAATATCATGTGTATGCAAATTAAGCTGAAAGGATTCATGAATATCCTCATCCATGTGAACAATAAACAAATTTAAATATTGTATGTTCGGTTTCACATATAAGCCTGCCAAAATTAATAAATTAAATTTAGATGTGTATAATTAGTTTTGACATTTTAGGATGTTTTATGACGCAGTACGGAAGCAAGGATTAACAAGCGTTAAACCTAAAAGATAAACAGACAGGTTGCAAGCGACAAACCTATCAAATAAGGGTTTCCAGAATTCACCTAGAAATTGAGAAAACTCTAAAATATTATTGAATGAATAAAAATTGTCTCTTAGGCTACAACTGTTAAGCTTAAATAGGGAAATAATAAAACCCTAATGGGCCGAAAAATAACAAACTGAAATAAAACAAAAAAAAATAACAAACTAAAATAAAACAAAAAAAAATAACAAACTGAAATATTAAAAATACTATTGAAAACCCTCCTACATCATTTTATCGTAGCATTGATTCTGTATTGGAATTGATTCTAAATTAAAACTAGAATTTTAATTTTTTTTATTCCGACAGGAGTCTTTACATTCATCTATATTGCTCAATTCACTTTTACAAATATGTATTTAAACATAAACTATTTTACATTCAAATTATTTTTAACAAAAATCAATTTTACAAAATAAATTTTTATCAAGACATAAACTAACACACCATAAACGGGAAATGGGTCTCATGTGACATGAGAGTTCATTGAAATATCCATGTACAATTGAAAAGGAGAGAGAAAAAGAATTTAAAAGAAAAAAAAGAGATCATGAAACATGAGGAAAATAAATTGAGAAAATCCATTCCGTAAAGAGAAAAGAGTGCATGCGTGACCTTTTAAATGCTGTAATGCTGATGAATAGAGCAGTTTTAAGTAGGGCCTTGAAGAATTTCTCCTTAAGAAAATTCATTCCCAAAAAGAGAAAAGAGAAAAGAGCTGTAATACTTCAATGATCACGCTTAAGATAAGTCAAAAAAAAAAATGAAGAATCAATATCAGATATTGCGAAGAGATTCTGGGCTTGCAGATTGATCAACAATGTGTCTATAAAAAACTACAAGAACAAATTATTAGATTAGTAAGGGAGGCAAATGATAATAACAATCGTATAGTAGCAAATATAAGTTGTCTCAAGTTACCAAAAAGATAACAGCAAATATCAATGTTAAAATTGGAGTTTTATATTTTAATTTAAATTTTACTATCGACGTAGTGGCCAACATTTACCCAAATAAACTGGGTGAGGAAAAAGTGTCATTTTGTTTTTATAAACAGGATGAAGTTTCATATATGATATATATAATCGAAACCACACATTCACACTCATGTAAGTCATGTCCTAGTGGAGATCACCACTACATTACCAGAACATCATGGACAAAATTGGAGATATTATAGATAGGGAAAAGATAACTTGTGTCTTTAAGAGATCAAAATAAAGAATAGCTACAATTTTTTTAGACAAATAACATACAAGTTGACATTATAATTAGAAATATTAGTAAAAGAAAAGACATTATAAATTAGAAATATTTTATCCAGATAGAAGAAATCATTAATAGAACGCAGTATATATTGTACACATGATTGTACCAAAAAAAAATAAATAGATTGTACACAATAGATAATTGGATTATTACATATAGTAATAGTAGATTACAGTACTGGGATAATAATACAAATGAATAAATATTCACTCGTCGTCCTAGCCTCTTGGAAATGCAGTACTGGGATAATAATACAAAATAAATATATAAAATGTACAATGTGGGTGGGGTAGTGGACATTGAAAATCTAAGAGAGCCTAGAGGGAGAAGAAAACGGATAATGAAAGTGGTCCTATTGACATGCCATTGTACTTTGGTTCATATGTGATGCTCTCAAAGTATCTTTGAATCATACTCGGATCGTCTGCCGTAAAAAAAACATTGCGGTTACATACAGAATTCTGAATCTTGGTTAATCAGATTTTAAATTATTGATTCCACAATCAATAACTTAATTATAGACGGTCGATCACAAACGTTGATTTGAGATTAGACGACCACGTCTGTATAACATGAAATCCAAATCCCTCCAAATTCAACACAAAAGGCTATATATATATAGCTAGTATGTAGCATGTCATGTGGTTTTTTTCTTAGTTATAGAATGGGAGATCTAACTAATTGGACTTTTAATCGATGATATGATCATATTAGAGAGTAGGCTTGGACTTTTATTTGTAGGCCTTTAGGAAAATCAACAAAAGGATATGCAAAAGCTTGATCGTTATTATCAGTCAATTCCCAATTGTAGTTGAGAATGAGATGGTGAATGAAAACAGCCATTTCAAGCTTTGCTAATTCTGATCCCGCGCATAATCTTGGTCCTCCTCCAAATGGTAAGAAAATATTACTATTGCCGGATGCACTTGAGTTTGGTCCATTATTACCATTGTTCTGCACCATCATCCCCAACATTAACATCAATGCCATATTCAAAAAATAATAATTAACATATACTACTATTAATTTAAAAACAAGAATGTTATGCTAGACAAGGGAATATTAATGATGTCAAAAAATAAATAAACAACTGTCTGTTTAATTCTAATAGTATACGTTTGCACTCCTCAACATTTCTGACCATCCAATCAAAATTGAACGCTTCAAATTTCAATTTTTCTAAATTAAAGAGAATGAATAAAAAGAAATGTTTGAAATCAATATCATCCTATCTTTAGACAACCAAAATTACTGCTACTATAAAACTAGATGTGGTTTTGACTGCATCAAATATGGATCCTTCCCTATCACTATAAGAATGAATAGATACAACATCAAATCATGACACATGAAAGCGTGGCTACATATGAGTATATGACAACTCGAGGCTAAGGATAAATAATATTATTAAGATTGATGATTTCTGGTGCTGGAGTGGACTACGGTCCTTTGTCACAATCATAATTGTATTGTATTATCTAGACAGAAACTGATAACTTTTCCCACTTGGCTACATATGTCCATGTTCGATATTCCGCACTATCTTATGTACAATAAAGTGATAATAAATAAATGTGTGTGAGGTGTGAGTTTTTAATTTTTATGTTAGGGGGGTCTAAAATATTAGGCGATCATCATATTAGAGCACAAGTGGTTTGACCGGCCGATCTTTATCTAATATTATTTTAAAGCACTAAATATATGAACCCCTTATTTACATGTTAAAAATTTGTCAATTGAAAAATATTATTCAAAATATGTCTTTTCATCGTATGTAATACATTTTATATTTTAATATAACATTATTTTAAAATATGTTTCGACATTTAAATTATAAAATCTAAATGATTAAGTTGATAAAAAATTGAATTTACGAAGATATTCAAATAGTATCACCTACTTAAGTCACTCAAACTCTCAAAAACTTCTTTACTGCCACTTGACACGTATTGACCAGGTTAGGACCATGATGCAAAAATTAAAGGAAAAAGGTAGATATGCACGTGCAAGTGAGAGGCCCACTTTCCACATGGGCATTAATTAATGACCTGGAAACTCAGGACCTGCTGCCCACACGTTCACAAAAGGGCCATGCTTGCTCTTGCTCATCATCATAATAACATCTTTTGGGACCTACATCCGTAGTACTACTGTTCACAACATACCCGTCGCTGATCACTGACACTTCATCATCTCTCAATGCCAATGCTTGCTATTGCTAACCACTAAAGATCCTATCTATATGTGCATGTTTCAAATTAGGGTAAATTTGTTAAAATTACAATGCCAAAGTTACACTACTCGTTCTAATTTTAACAAACTTACTATCAATACAAATGATATATAGTTTTGTAAAAGAGGGTTTAATTTTTGGGTTGAGTTACAATTAAATCCAAAATTCTCTATTGAGGTATAGTTCAACTTGTATAATCTTTAACTTTTGAACTAATTTTTTGTAGTTGAGTTAAGCCTGATAGTAATAGCCCAGATTCTAATTGGAACTTTGGCACATGCATGGGAAGGGATGGATGGACCCAGTACTTGATCATCTATTGTGATATATAGTTGACTTTTAACCTAGTAACTAATTACTATCACTAAATGACAATTAAATATTAATTCATAGAACAATAAAATAATTAATTTGTTCTATATCAATATTTTTAAAGCATACTATCCTATTTAAATTGTAAAAGATTAATAATTGAAAGTTATCATACACTGTAATCATTCCTTTAGCAATAAGCATTGGTTGAAGGAGAAGTATTAAATAATTATTTAATTAACCAAATGAATGTTGACCCAACACTGAATAATTTATTGGTAGCTAGGGGACTACCACTAAAGATTTAGAACTTTAGAGCATGTGCATTGGTGATGAATAAAAGTGTGGTATAGCTATAGGACCAAGCAGTGGCGGAGCCAGAAAAAAAACCTCGGGTGGGCCACTATAATAAACTATAATATATAAACACAAAATTAAAATTGCAATAAACATTAAACACAAAGTTGTAATGACGGAGTTTGACTAAAAAACTAGGGTGAATACTTTTAAAAAAAATCGAATTACATATTTTACAACTGCTATAAATTATGAAACTTTTTTTTTATAGTACAACTGTTAAATGAGTGAATTATCAGTTGACATGACAATATACGGGGGATTTGAAACCCAAGCAAGTTAGAAGATCTATAAGCTTCCGCTAACCAGTCAAGTATAAACATAACAAAATCACGTATGTTACTTTTGAAACCGTCGAAAACTAAAACCGTTTGAAAAATTGTTTAAAGTCTCACAAAATAGACCTGTAATTTATTTATTTTAATTTTTTTGGGTGGGCCACTACATCACTTTGCGAGAATTTGGATTTGCCGAAAGCTAAAACCGACGTAAAATTGTATAAAATATCGCAAAATAGACCTATAATCGTTAATTTTTTAATTTTCTCGGGTGGGCCGTGGCCCACCCTAGCCCATGAAGGGCTCCGCCTCTGGGACCAAGTCAACATTAACAGTAATCAAATATCAAAAGCATTGTTTTTTTCAATTTTGTGTTAATTTGTCAAAGCCGTGCAGCGTGTGTACGTTATGTTTGGTCTGATTCTGAATCGCCAAACGTATAAACTTGTTGTGTTCTTTCGAAGTTGGAAGATAATAACTTAAGAAGCTAAATGACCCTATACGAAGTTACATTTTTGGCAAAAATCTCGACCCTTAAAAGTGAACCAAATTTTTGTTTACAACCACACCTTCAAAGGAAAGCCCAAGTGGGGATCCACCACCACAATAACAAATTTAAGTGCTTGGGGACCCCTATTACTTTTTTTATATTATTATCATTCTTTTTCCCCTTTTCCTAATAATTACATAATATTTATTAATATTTCAACTTAATTAAGCATTATTGGTTTTAAAAAAGAAGAAAAAAATATGGATAGTAATTATACAAAGCATGCTTTAAAATCAAAATAATTATTTGCATTCACATAGTCGACACATCAGTGATTCTTGAATCAAAATCAAACTATTCATATTTCAATGTTGTTTTTATTGTGTTAAAAAACTAAAATATCAAAATCGTAATATAGGACGTCCAACTTTAATCGAACGATCACAAATGTATGTAGATGTTATTAAGTAGAAATAACTAACCTGCCATCTCCATGGATTAAAGTGTTGAGGTTGGTCAAAAAGTAATGGATCCAAATGCACGGCTGCAATCACCGGAAGGACTTTCCACCCACATGGAATATCATAACCTTTCACAAACACAAAAAGAATTTCCCCTTTACTATAACTATTCTCTATTTCCTTTTTCTCACAAAAGAGATTTTGATCTTACTACTAAAAAAGAATTTATTTATAGTACTAATGTACCTTTGTACCGAACATCTTTAAGAGCCTTCCTATGAAGGAACCTCACAACATTACCCAGCCTAAGTGTCTCGTTCACAACCTGTACAAGTATGAGCAACTAATAATATTATGCATAAAATACAACACTTTATATGCTTAAATATAATAATACTTTACGTAAAGATTATAGATTTTTCTTCTTTGTTTAAACAAATAATTATGTTCTGTTGTAAACACTTTAAAGGGCATTTGTCATCTAATATAATAATGCTTATGCTTATTTATATTTTATAAAAAAAAAAGGACAAGAAGACCCCTCTAATTTATTTAATATCATTTATGGCTTACACAGTGAGTAAATTCCATTTTTTTGTAGTCTTCCCAAGTCAGTTCTGTTTCCCCTGCTTGATTTTTGGCTCTGGCGATTTCTTTGTGTTCTTCCTATTGTTTTTCCACAATAAAGAACAAAAAGTACTTATTACTACAGTAAAATTCTCAATATTTTATAAGCTAGAAGCTGAAGTGAGAAAGAATATGCATATATTCTTTGGAAAACTGATAAATAATAATAGCATCACTATAATTGCTTACCCTCAATTGTAGTATAGCTTGAGGACAACCAGGAAGAAAGTAAATAGCTAGAGCTATGGAAACAGATGAAGTTTCATGACCAGGCAAAGAGCAAACTGAGAATCAAGTCAAGAATTTGCTCTGTTGAAAGATTTGAATGTTTCAAAACCCAGTTCAAAAGATCATTTTCCTCCGAATTTTCATTTCCCTGTTGCATTCTTTTGATTCTTTCTTCCATTTTTTCCTCTATGAACTTCAGTATTGTGCATCTAGACTGTAAAATACAAACAAACATGTGTCAGAATCAGGTAGGTTATCGTAATTCTGACATATGTTTCGTGATACCAACTATAGACCCTAAACTCTTTTGCTAAAATTACGGTAACTCGCGGTGTAATTAAACATGCACTAAATATAATAACAAAATGGGGTTATCTAGATCAAGAAAAATAAAAACAATTCATCATTACCTTTAATGCTCTCCAGTATGCAGTTCCAGGAAAATTCAATGGTGCCGATACAACACCTTTCATAAAAGTAACATACTCTTTCTTTAAGTTCTCTGTCTCTATTTTCCCAGGTTGAAGACTCATAATGTGTTCTGCCATCAAATTAAATGTGAACTGCAATTTAACCCAAACAAACTTTAGTTTATCGTTATCTATTAAATATAAAAAAAAAATCCATTAAAATATAAAATAATTGTTACCTTTTTAGCTTCATCTTGAGCTGAAAATGTGGTTTTTTCCTTCCAAGAACTTAAAACAAGACGGGTATGTTTCTCAACCTCTTTCAATAGATGTGTTCTAAGCCTAGCATGACACAAAAAATTAAGGGATATATTACGCATGTCTCTATGCATGTCACCAACCAAAACCAACATAGACCATTTCCCAAGTATTCCACCAATGCTTCTAGGATAACTACACTCAAATAATTTCCCTTCATTTTGTAATATGAACCTATTCAATCCTGCGTCTGCTGAAACTATTGCTGGTCCACCAAATAAGTTTGATTTGTAAATTTTACCATACCTGCATATAATTTGCTAGTTAGATTAAAAGGGTCATTTTTGTTTCTCTAAAAAGTGAATTTTATTTTTATTTTTATAAATTTTTTACCTTGCTATGTGTTGTTCCATGAATTTTCCTATAGTTGTAGCAGAATAAGGCTTCAAGTAACCAATAGTTTCTCCAATGAAAGGCCAACCCATTCTTCCTGGTGGAAGATTAAGCTTGGGTTTGGCTTGTTTTCTTTTGATGAGAAAGAAAATGAAGATGAGAAGAGAAAGAATTGAAGAAAGAAAATAGAAAGTTATATCTGAGTCAGACATGGTGCTTAACCTTAAAAATTGTCTGGTCTTAATTTATGTTTGTACTTTGTTGTTCAAAGCAAAACAAAAAAATGGTAATTGTTATGTGTAGTTGCATATAAGAAAAGAGGTACTAGAAAAGGTTTTTTAGTTTGTAATAAAATCAATGATGCATGTGATTTCAATGAATGTGTGAAGCCAATAGGGTGTGCTTTTATAAGCTTCTGTTCTGCCTTTAAAGTGAAAAAAACCGGAAAGTAGCAGCGAAATTGGCTTTACACTGTGGAAAAACAGTGCGCTTTGCTAAATAAAATTTAGTTTATACTTCAAAATAAATTAACTAACTTTTCTTTTTTATTTTAATTTTATTCGGCTAAAATGATTAATGAATTCCCACTAAAAGTTTAAAAGAACACGAGTTTAATAATTGAATGAAACAATTTTTTGTTAAATTTATGAGAAATGTTGTTCTTAGAACACATGTTAAAGTACTAAAAATGAAAATTATCTATTCGAAATTGTACTAATTTATTTCTCAAACTTTTGATTATTACTTTTTTTTCTCCAATAAATACTTACTATACTATTTTTTGAAATCTTATCATGTGCTCTTATAAAGGACACATATTAACATGACCTTAGATTTATTTATCGACTCTAAATTAGGAGGTTTATTCCCTTATTGAGTTAACACAAAAAAATCTATGTGATGCACACTTTCTCTGTTTCCCCTGTTCTGATCTTCATAGAGCAGTTCAATTATATACTAGTACAACGCATGCAAATATTAATGTGAGACACTTTGTCACTTTCTTTATGTATACTTCTTTCTTACTTCGTTTAATTGGTGTTTTTTCTTTTCTTCTTTCTGAAATGACCAAGTGAATGGATAATTAGACCATTAGAAAGTGATATATATATGGAATTAAGTTTACATGTTTGTGGAATGAAGGCAGAAAATATCGCCGCCCTTTTGGAGATAAGACTAGCTGAAATATCCACACAAGGATCCAAATGGCTATAATCAAATCTTCAATTTTATCTAGTTTCTAAAAACTTCATCTAATTGATTGAAAGAGATGGAATTAAGATTTAACTTATTAAAAATATTGTAAATATTATTTTTGTATCGTTTGTTTTTCTTAGAAATCGTGGTTGGGCTTAACACAACCCCACAAAACCGGCTTATGAGGTGAGTATTGCCTCCACTTATAAGCTCAATGGATCTTGAAGAGCTTCTGATACCATCTTAGAAATCGTGGTTGTGCCTAACACAACCCCACAAACCCCTCACGACCAGCACTATTGGGTTTGGTTCGTGGACATAAATGGTGGGTGGCCCGATAACGAAAACCTGATAGCATGTGGTCCAATAGATCTTGAAGAAGCTCTGATACCATCTTAGAAATCGTGAACACAACCCCACAAAACCGGCTTGTGAGGTGAGGATTGCCCCCACTTATAAACACATTGTCAGTTCATCTCCTATCCGATGTGGAACTTTTATCAGTTTTCTATAGATTAATCTTTTGAGAATCTAACGTGTATTTAGAAGTTGCTATTTTAAATAGTGAACTTTTATATGCATGACTTAAAATCAAACATCCCAACACATGTTTAACAAACTAGACAAATCTAGAGTATCATGGTCGTCTTAGTTTTTATGTCTTTATTTAGTAGTGTTTTACGTAATTTCCGTAATATTCTCTATTTTTTTAAAAGTTCTATATCATTCTTCATCTTTCTCTAGGGTTGGAAACTCATCCTTACGTTGAGTTTTTTTTTCTTTGTTCCCGTGAAAATATCATTAATCTTTTGAAAAGAAATGAATCTTTTAAAAAGAAATGAAACCAGCCATTTTTAAAAATCTATCTACGACTACTATTATGAAATCTTTAAATAGCTAAGTTGGAGGTAGTCTAAGAAGAAAATTCATACTAACATCTTCTCAAGCTAACTTAGGAATCATAAGTGGCATGTATAACCATGTTGTCAACTTGAGTGGTTCCCTTGCAACCAAAGATACTAGTGGTTTGGATTCCTTTTTTCTTTCATTGAATTCATTGGGTGCCAGAATGCTAACTTATTTTTAACTTCATCCTTCATAAAAGTGTAAGTATTGACATGACACTTGTATAAGGCGTGAATATCATATTGTCAATGTCTCAAAAATGCAAGTAATAGATTACAAGAAAAGCTAGAGATCAAAATATTCTAGTTCATATGACTAGAAAAATCTAAAGGTATTATAGTCGTTTTAATTCTTGTTAAAAATCTCCATATCGAATAAAAAATGGTTTGGACATGTGTTATAAGTGGAGACAATTCTTAGTTCACAAGTTGGATATGCGGATTGTATTAAGTCCAACCACAATTTTTAAAATGTTATCTGGTTTCTGCTATCGAGTCACCCATCATTTATGTCCACGAACCAAACCCAAGAGAAAAAAATTACATAGATATGTGTTTATAAATGGGGACAATGTTCACCTCACAAACCGGTTTTGTGGGGTAGTGTTGGGCTCGACTACTATTTACTAATATTTTAAAGTTGAATGATATTTTTCATTGCTTGAATCGTGTCATTCTTCGTCACTTTATATAGACTAACAAATTAATTATGGAACTAACTACTAAATTCTAAATAATTATAATTCTGACAAATTTTTGTCAAGAAAATATTTATCTCTATTAAATATTATTATATTTATTCACCCCTTTATTACTTAGTAAAATTTAGTTTTTTTTTTAACGATAATAAAATTTAGTTTATCATCCAATCTATTCCACTATTTATAGAAATAAATATTATGTTTTTTGTTTACAAGGCTGAACTGAAGAGTAAAAAAGGACAGAAAAGGCCGAGAGATTATTCTCTCAAAAAATAAATATTTGTTTTTTAGAGAAAATAATTTTTTTTATAAGGCAAGAAATAGGTTAGACAACAGGAAGAATCAGAAACATCTAAACTAGGTTGACACCTAACTGATCCACCCATCTTCTACCGTCTATTCCATAAATATTATTAAAAAAAATGGGAAAAATATATACAAGAGGGGGGACTAGACCAAGACCCTCAAAAAGCCAAAAATAGTCTAAGGAAACCTAAAGTTAGGTAAACTATTTCTATCTCTGAAGAAATCTAATTACATAAAGAAATAGACTGAGGGAGCCTGGTTCCCCTCTTTTCATGAACACCTAACACCACATTAAAATCGCCAACAAAGATCCAAGGTGTCGAATAGAAATTTTGTAACGACGTGAAATCAGCCCAAAATTATCGTCTCTGCAGATAGAATTCATGTTGTAAAACAAAATAAAAAAATGTGCTCTCTTGGGCCTTCAGAAGCTGAACAGTACTTCAGAAGTTGGGTCTTCAGACGCTGAACCTTCAGAAGCTGATGTAAAGACGCTGAACAGTACTTCAGAAGCTGATCTTCAGGAGCAACCTTCAGAAGTTGTATGTTCAGAAGCAGACCTTCAGAAACACTTCTTCAAAAGTACCTTCAGAAGCTGGTTTTCTGTGTTCCTGTGTTCGCATCTTGGAGTGTTTATTTTCTCATGTGATTTGTTGAAGATTTAATTGAAGAATTCTCCAAGCTGCGTTTCTAGAAGGAAGAAGAATTTCGCAAGATATTTTCTGAAGATTGGATTCAATTATTTGTGAATATATTTTCAATGAAATCTTTGGAAAATATATTTCTGGAAAATAAATTGTTTCTATATGTTTCTAAAGTATTTTGGAAATATATCTTTGAAGGATTTGGCTCAAGTTTATGTTGCTGTTGAAGCTATAAATAGAGGATGCTGTCATTGAAGAAAATCATCTCAACCAACGCTATCATTGAAAGAGTCTTAGGTTTTGAGTCTGTTAGTTGTGAGTTGTATGCTCTGTTTTTCTGTACACCACTCAATTGTTTAGAGTTGGTTTAGTTTATTAAGTTGTAATCACTTGAAGCTTTTAAGCAAAAGTGACTGATTATGTTTTGAAGAGTGTCTTCATCTTTGTTTGTTTAGAGTCTGATAATCACTGGGGCAGTGATTGACTGAAGGAAGTGAGATGGGATCTCAGGTCTAGGAGTTCATAGGTTGAAGTCAATACGGGTAGTGATTAAGTGAGAAGGCTATGAAACAGGGGCAGTTCACATAGGACTTCGAATTGATACTATCATAGTGGATTTCCTTCCGGGCTTGGTAGCCTCCAGATGTAGGTGTGTTTGTCACCGAACTGGGTTAACAAATCACTTGTGCCATTTATTTGTGTCTGTTACTTTCTGTCTTTTATTTTGCTGCTTCTGAACCACTGTTATACATACTCTGTTCAGCTCTGTTTTACGATTCAGAATCAGGTCCTGTCAGAAATTTCAGAAGTGATTGCATAGATGCCAGCAATATACAATTTATTATTGTTGCATACTGATTCCAAAATCACACATTGCGACGAAGTGAACCGAACAGTAAACTCAACCTCATCTCCCCATAAGGCCCAAATATTCGGAGTAAGAGGACTTCTATTATTTAAAAAAAAAATAGTAACATGAATGTTTTGCCAAAATCAACTAGGAACAGTAGCAAAAGAAACCATCAACTCGGCAATAAAAATCAACGAAGGAGTATGTGAAGTACAAAAATCCTTTAATTCAAGACGGGAATCAGAATTACTGATTCCTCTTATGTTCCAGAATAAAATCTTCATTGAGATGAGGATGGAGGAGGACCCTGTGATCGGGTTTCGTAGGCAGCCTTAGTATTTTTTTTTTTTTTTTGAGATTTTGAAAGATAAGGAGTGAATGGAACCTCTGCATTAACACTTTGATTCAACAAATCCTGAGCCATGGCCATTTCCTTTTGCAATATCGGATCCACAGGATCATCCGGAGCAACCATTATTTTTTTAACTTCCGGCGGAAATGGTGCAATTTTTGTGAGAATCGGTTGTGGGGAGGCCATAAGAGCATGCTCCGTCCTAACTATGTCATCTGTGACATTCGTCAGCTGCATACAGTAAGTGGTGGTGGACAAATCAGCATTAACAACAGTAGTGTGGCTGCAGTAATGTGACTGTTAACTTCCTCTTGCACAAGCCCTTCAGCTGTCGTATCAGCCTCATGGACCAAAGTCGCAGAAGCATCACCTTACAACTGTGTCTCATGTCTGGGTTCTTCATTCTGGACATGTGGTACGTGTGCTATTGTGTCATTCTTGGCCTGAGTTTCCATAGAAGTGCAGGTCATGTGGTGCGTGATTGGGGCAGCAGGTGGAACTGGCTGTACTTGTAGATTTTTGAATGCCCGAGAGGAGCCAATACCATTTGGATTATCTTTGGGCTGCCATTTTTGAGATTGTTGCTTCTAAGAGATTACACTCCATTTATCCTTGCGTTCAACCGGTTTCTCTTTGTCATGATGCAACCAACGACAAGTGGCGATGTGGTGTCCAATGTTCTTGCAATGCGAGCAAAAGGCTGAAAGTTTTTCATATACCATTTCAATGGCAAACACAAACCCCTCTCTCTCAATCAATACCTCATGAAAAATCTGTCATGAGAGGTCCATGTCCACCAAAACACGAGCATAGTGTTCGAAAACTCGGTTTTGCGTGGCAGAGTCAATAAGAAGAGGAGTTCCAATTGCATTTGCAATCTCCCGTAAAGTGCGGTCCATCCAATATTCTTGTGGGAGCTCGAGCAATCTAATCCAAACTTGTGCATGCGTTTGGCGTTGAGTGTGCTCATTAAAGTCCTTGGTCCATTCAAATAACTGAAGTAATCCTGGCTTCAAACTCATGGTTCCTTGCGCCCAAACTGTCCTCAAGTCCTCATAAGAAGCAAATGCGAATTCATAATAACCCATGCCTAAAGACATCATCTTCCATGGTCCTAGTGTTGTTCATTGGTGTTGAAGCTTAGCAATAATGACCTTCGATGTATAAGGTTTATCACCTTTATTCAATAGCAATCTGCCGCATAAATTTCGCTTACATGCATTGACACCTTGTGCATAAGTATCCTCTGAGATCTTGATACATAGGGCTTCACCATGAATGACAGGTTGCTGCAATGGCGAAGAGTTCTAAGGTGAGGCAGAAGTTAGCGCCTGAGCAAAGGATTTCTGTTGGTGCTTGTTTGTTGAGACCGGTTCCCTGACTGCAACAACCACATCAGATGAAACCTGCACAGTAGAGGAAGGAGAAACCGGAAGTGTCAGTTCAATTTGCCAATCAAAAGTCATGGTTGGGCTCACTGGAAAGAAGGGAAGCACACCAAGAAGGTAACATGAAGGTGATCAAAGAATAAGAAATCGGAACCCTTGCAACGCCATTTTTCAGAACCTTAAACATGCGGCTCTCCCACTATTTTTATGCATGATTTAATCAAGAGAAAACAAATATTTAGTTATGCACACATTTTTTTATAAGCCATTAACTTTACACTAAATTGAATGTGTAAAAACACATGATCTTTATTCATTGATATCAACGAAAATCTGAGAACAAAATGCCGTGTTCGTATCTCATGTATTAGTGATCACTTCTTGTGCTTGCAAACTTGTAGATGTTGCACAGTAGCTTTCAAATATAATTTCTTTGACTTAATCAGAAATTAAATTACCACTACACCTTGCTCCATTCTCATGACGATAAACTTGCGTAAACTCATTCATAAGTTCAACCGAAGAGAGAAGAATGAGAAATTTTAATGGAGATGGGAGGAAAAGGGAGAGAATGGGAGGACAAATATTATAATTAAATATATATTTGGTTCAAAAGGAGATGAGATAGATTTTAAAACTATTTTGTACCTTTACCCTTAAAATCCTATAACACTCATGAAAACAAAACATAGGACGTGAAAAATGTTATGCAAGACTGGTGCGAGTATGATACGATACAAATACACAGATATGAGAAATTTTTAAAATTTAAGATACGATACGGCTAAGATACGTTAAAAAAATTATACTATTATATGCATGTAAAATACTTGAAAAAAATAAGCATTAATTACTCTTCATTAATAAATAATTATAAAGCAAAAATTTACGAAAAATAATATTTGTGATAAAAAAAATGTAAAGTTTTCATATAAATTATATAATAATTTCATTCTTATGATAGTATATCAACAAAAGCATCATTAAACAAACTCAAAACAAATTTTGTCTAATGTTGATTGATTGAATCTCCTCTTTCGTTACCTTCATCCACAAAAAACATAATTTTTAAGTGATTCATCGAGAAACAGTTATAATGATTCCTATCTTAAATTGACTCATATACATCTCTATTGAATTTTTAAATCATTGTTTCACATTTTTACTCTTAATCTTTTATAAGATATGTATATGTGAAGTATCATACTATAAGTATTTGTGTGTATCTCTAGAGTATCCAAAAGGTATCCGATAAAATATTTCTTTTAAAATTAAAATAATAAATTTTGATACTTTGTGGATACGTATCTGCGAGTATCGACGAAGTATCGATATCTGATACAACTACGACTCCTTGTTTGGAGTATATGGATTTCATAGAGAGCAAATACGCAAAAAAACAAAAGAGAAGGAAAAAAATGAGTCATAGTTCAAAACAGGAAAATGACATGAAAAAAAGAAACAAAGATTTTAGGATGTTAACAAAAAAAATTATCGGTAATTTTGGCAATATAATAACTTAATTTTTAGCATCCCTTACCTCCAAATTCTCCTAATATGACGGAACAAAAAACTACTCTATATCCCTCTCTCCCCGACCAGACATACATTAAGGGGAGGGAGAGACGGAGTCACACACATCTAGAAGTGAAATATGTCGGACAAAGTAAGACTTTGTAAGACTCAAATCTAGTCTAGTATAAAATTCAAGGCTCAGACACAGTTTATCATCTGTCATAGACTTTTTTAATGCATGAATTTGACATTTTTAAAAGTCAAATATGACACGCTAATCTGCTTAAATGTCCACTTCATATTAATGTATTTTTTGAATGACTTCGTATTAATGTATTTAAATAAGTAAATATGTTAAAAAAGACTACCGAACTAATAAAATATCAAGATTATGCTCTATTTAATCTAACTTTACATGACATCATATTTTAGTTCTTGTTTATAGTAATATATTTAAATATGTAAAATTTTAATGCAGAGTAATATGCTTAATTGAAAAATTGAAAAAAAACTACAAATTTTTTTTTTGGTTACAAAAAAAAATATTAATTATAATATAAAAATATTATCCATTTTTAATTATGTATGTTGGTTTGATAAGTCTAAAACCCTATTTTGTATCATGTAGTATGATCTTTTTGACTAAATCAATAGACTTCTAAAAAGGTTTATTCTTCTCTATTTTGAAAAAAAAAAAAGTCTCGTTTGGATATGATGTAATCTATATCGTAGGCTCTTGCCAATCAGGTAGACCTATTTTCACCCCTATACATAGGAAATTTGGAGAGGGAGGAGACATCTTTAGAAAAATTAAATAAAATAAAATCTCAATTACACTTTTTTTCTTTTTGAAAATTATTATTTGTACAACTATTCTATAATAATTTTTGGGACAGCCTTCTTCTTTCTTCTTCTTTTTTTTTCCAGCAACTACAATCCGAGTATTTAAAAAAGGAGAATGTTAATGAATGTCCTTGGGACATTAGTTAAAATACTAAAATAAGTAATTTTGCAACAAAAAGTTGTTTAATTATTGCTAAAACAAAAATAAAAACTTGTATTTTCAAGACCTTAGAACACCGGTTAACAAAGATGTTTAAAAAATTATGGTGAGTTAGGAGGTCAGGGGTGGAAGAAGAAAATGGGTGGTGTATGTGACACAGTTTATTTTTATTTTCAATGATGAAAATAAACAAGTAATGAGAATCAAAGGCCTATAAGCATAATAAACCAGCCACTCGTGCGGGTGGCCAGCATGGCCAATCATTGCTACCACGAGGCTATCATAAAGAATTAACGTGGCGGGACCGCACGTGTGAATGATGTGACGTTTACGAATAAGAATATAATGTTATTTAATTTTGCCAACTAACCATTGATTAATGTGTAGGCCTTAGTTTCATTTACAGCAAGCACGATTTGATTTGAAGACTATGGATTTTGCTAAGAAACATCCACAAAAGCCAAACAAATCATCTCCAATTTCATGCAAGAAATAATATTGATACAAATTTTTTTTGACAATTTTTAAAACAATTTCTTGATATTTTTATTGTGTGCTTACCATTTTTTTATTTTTTTATTTTTGTATCAATATCTATATATTTTTATCTTTAATTGTTTTGTAAGTTATTCCAAAAATAGTTTATCAAATAATATATCTTATTTCATTTAGGTCCCTAGTTTACCACACTAAACATTGAATAAAATATATTAGTTGTTAAACTATTTTCGGGATAATAACTTATATGATCACAATTCAAAACTATAAATCCAACTCATTTTGACATACTCATAAAAATACAAATTAACCAAATATTTTCAATAATAATAGTAATAATAAATTAATTTATTTTTATCTATTTATTTGTAAATGTGCCTAAACCGTTTGAATTTGTGGTTGTGACGTCAGAGCAAACATCACTCCTAAACATCACAATTCCGTTTTCATCATTCCATGTATTTGGTTCCACTTTCAATTCAAACCGTGTTGTTTCTAATGGATAATCAAATTTCTCAAGTGTGAATGCAATATCTTTGGTTGCAGATTATTAAAAAAAACAAACTTGGATGCTCATGTGATGATTTTTTTAGTCTAACAACGAAACTCAAAACGTATTAAGTGTAGAGACAAATTATGGGTTCAAACTCAAACTCCGGATCCAACGTATTAAAAAATATCACTTAGAAGTAATCTTATTCAAAATATCGTAGAATACTGATGTTGACATCTCTTTGTATATGATTAAAATAATAATTTATCAAGTTGTGAAAGTCTAACTCCTTCGGTTAGGCTTAACCCATATAATTCTAATCTTTCTATTTCTATTTCTATTCATGTTTCTTTGCATCTTACGCAACCAATTAACTTTTACATCTACTATTCTACTTGATTTGCCACATTTTGAGATTTTGTTCTTCTTTAACATTATTATTATTATCTTTAAAACCTAAATTTAGTCTGATTTTAATCTTGAGTCGGATATCTTGAGTTTTGTTTTTTTATTGAGCTTTAAATTGACTTGCTTAATTTCGTCTAAAAAAATTGAGTAACTGAGAAATGTGAGAAGTAAAGCGAAATTCAATTTTCAACAAACATGTAGTTAATAAATAAAATTTAAGAAAACTATGTTTGCTTTAAATTTTGGCACATGATAGAAACATTAATTGCCTTCTCATGGTCACAGAGAATAAGAAGATCATTACTAGTATCAATAGTAACAAGACCCCATTGTTTTTGCTTACCCTTCTTGCATTTTTCTCTCCTTTTACCACCTAAAAAAAAACTTCTTTAAGTGTTTTATTGTGAGACACTCCACATTCTTGTATCGAAACTTTGGACTTTCTTCTGCTCTTTTGTCCATCACCATACGGTTTTTTTTTTTTTCTACTTTTCTTCTATTATTAGTGACAAGTACCTCGAATAGAGATGAAATTTTTTGTGACTTCATTCTCATCATCTCGTCAAGAATACTTCACTCTTATTTGTTTGCAAAGAAACAATACTTCACTCTTAAGTGATCGAGATAGAAATTCACTCCTTGTACTTCAGAGTTATGAACAATTTATATTCTCTAATTTAGAGACATACGATAACTCTGTATTATCCAACAAACTTTCGTGTTTTTCTCATTAACAACATGATTATTAACCTTATCTTCTACATACCGCTGAATAAAACCCTACATTTTTTATGTTCAAACTCTCATTCTTCATTAGACATAGAATTTGGCTTTTTGGTACTCTTTATATCTGTATTAGCCAGCATCATTCAAACAAGTCAAATGCCTCCCAATCAAGAGCTATGATCGATGCCACTATGATGGAGAATAGATAACATAAACACAATAACAAAAAAATATGCAGTAGGGAAGATAAATCCCCCAACTATTTGCCCCCCATTTTGTATGTCCCATGACGTAGTTTTTAAATTAAACATCATACAACTGGAGTTGTGATATTTATCTGATCATTTACTTTTAGCAAATCAAACGCTCATTAAAAATTAATAGATAGAAAAACAAATTTTGGCAAATGTTTTTAAAATCGAAATGAGTTAAAGACTATTCAACTGATTGAAAACCCTAACCAACATTGTCTATGATTAAGTTATTTGAACAATTTAACCATGGTTTTATCATGATTTGAGTCGTTTAAAACGGTTGAACAATGACCTAGAGATCCCCTGAGGTCGATGTGCGGTTCAGGTTTTAAAACATTGAATCTGGCTGCATTGTAAGAATCTAGGAGGAGTATATTGCATAAGGCTGTATAATAGGAGTAGCTATTTGACTAGAATAATTTGAAGGCAGTGGCTAGCATGCAGGACAGAAAGAAGGAAAGAAACCCATATCTCACACAGTGCAGGCACAGTATTTTGATTGTAATCTACCATGGGATGCTTAGACTCCAATAATAACAATCTGGTCCACAAGCTACATATGCACGCACAGCTAGCAACACCAACCAACTACCAACTTTTTTATGAGTCTTTGACACAAACGAGGTGTTTGTTGTATGTTATGTACTGACACAGAGAGTGGTGTATATTCAATTGAAAGAACAAAACAAAAACAAACAAATTAACCTTCAAAGTTCAGAATTCAAAGTGCAGTAAGTGATACACTGATACTGCATACTAAATGTTGGGAACAGTTGCATGCAGGTGAGTTAGGTTTATTTGAATGTGTAAAAATAGTTGAGTTCATAAATTCTTGATAAAAAATTCAATGGAAAAAAGGGTCATATTCATGATTGAGTTGAGAAAATCAATTAAGAGGGGCCCTCAATCATTGCTCACGCGCGGTTCTGAATGAAAACGTGGCCGCACGATGCTCCAAGTATGTCTGTTACCTCTATTAATCATAGCTTTCCAAGGGCACTGTTTTCTAAGTCTATACCTTTGACCAATTCAACTCACTGTGACTATAGTATGTGCAAGTGCATTTTATTTCGGTTAGAGAAATGATATATTTTTGAACTGAAATGGTAACGAGTATTCAGGGGCAAATGAGTCAATGATACTCTCATGATAGTCTCATCCGTCCCGTTTTATTGATAGTGTACAAAAAGTTTTGTCCTACATATAAGATATATACAATTCTAGATGCTTGTTACTTTTTTCAATATACCCTTTATAATCTATCATTTTCTCTGGTCTAGAAAGTAACATTAAATATATATTTATTAAGGGTAATCTAGTATAGTCAATGATTGAGACACTTTATTACTTCACAACTTTTTTAATACAGATTTTTGTACTTAAAAAAGTGATAATTTTTTATAAAAAGTTGTGTATTTAATGTATTGAAAATTGACAAGACTCATATTTGAATAACAACTTTCTTTTTTATATTAACATTCTGTTTTTATTTTCTTTTTCTATTACTTTAGTTTTTGTGTCAATACCTATGTTTTTGTATTTTTTAGTTGTCACACAATTTACTTAACAAAATGGTTGTTCAAATAACCTTTCTCTCCTCGAGCTATCATGTGATTTTCGTTCTTCCAATTTTTTTAGGATCTAGTATATGTTTTTTAAAATCCATTCTTTAGTATATACTAGCAAATAACATGCAGAAATAGTTTATAGGTTACCAAATAATTAGTTACAGGACCACTTTTTATATTTATAGTTTCTTAATACTTCGGTTGTTCTTAAATTCATGTCGCATTTTTATGATGTGCAATATTCATATAAATTAGTTTGACATAGTATTTTTTAATATAAATACAAATATTAGCATCTAAAATGTTGTTAGATTTGTCTCAATGAACATTTTTTATATATCAAAATTTTATATTATTAATAATTAAATATATTAACGGTCAAAGTTGTGTATTGACATGTAAAAAGTGGTTGACTACGACATGTATTTAAAAATGTAAATGAGCATTATAAAGTTATTTTCAAACATTCACATGTATTAATGATTTCTTTACAAAGATACCCCTATTAAAGTTAGGGAAATGATAAGGATTGCCTTCATGACATTCTTTAAGGACATTTGCTCCCTCTATCATTATTAGCAAGACAACTACTTTTTACGTTCATTGACTAAATGATGTATGTGGTCTATATTAATAGCTACATACATCACTCATTCAATAAATCTAAAAAGTTGTTTTTTGTTAATAATAATGACCGGAGAGAGTACAATATTAAAGTTTTTATGAAAATACGTGTATTCAATCACTGAAATTTATAATATTTGACTTTTTAATAACAATTAGGATTCTTAAATAGTATCTCTGATGAGACTTGTTAACAAAACTCTTAAATTTATAACTCAAAAACACAAATTTGTTTTCTCTCTTAATGTGTACACACTTTTAACATGATAGAAAAAATCCTTTATAATATATGCAGAATTTGTAGGGGTCTTATATTAAGAAATGGAAAGAACATTTTTTCACAACGTTATGGCATTTTTTTTTATTAGCTTTTAAAGTTGTTTGATAAGTTATTACAATCCTTAAGAAAATGTTATTTTAAATAAATCCTTCGAAAAAAGTTATTTAATAAAACGATTGAGTTTATAGTTTATTATTTCTTTTCTTACAATTTTTCCTTTATTATCTTAGTTGAAAAAGAATTAAATACAACAACAATAAAACATTACCTCATTAAGTGGGGACAGATACATTATCAAACTCGTTAATTTTTAGATCATTCTTAATAATTTCTCTTGTAGTTTTTTTTTTATAGATTTTTCGCTACCTCGAGTGATTTGGTTACTTTCCATTTGATCTAATCTCATTAATACAAAAACTACAACGCTACTTTCTACATGGTCAACCCACGTAAGTCCACCATCTTTTCTGTGATATGTACCCCCCCCCCCCCCCCCCCCCTCTCTCTCTCCCGTGTTGTCATGTATAGTTTTGCCATACATCCAACACAACATCTGCACCTCTACTACATTTATTTTATTCTCATTATTTCTTTATCGTCCAACACTCATTTCAATACAACATTGTCAATCTTACAGTTGTATGATAAAAAATTCCCTCTGTTTGAGTGATACTTTTGTATCACGTATAATACCTAGGACACTCCTCCATTTCAATCACCCCATTGAATTTTATGGTTTACATATTTTTTTATCTCTTGGTCGATTTAAATTATCGATCCAAGATATTTAAATTGTGTAACTTGTGGTATGACATAATCTACAATTATCAGCTGTAAGGTAGAAATGTTTCGTCTTTTGCTAAAACTCAAATATATATATATATATATATATAATTTATCTTGCTTCTACTCATGTGGAAGTCACATTCTTCTAATGATTGTCTCTGAGTCTCCAACTTCTCATTTAACTCCACCTCGACTCTCTAAGTAAGACTATATAATTTGTGAAAAACATGCATCTCGATGATGGGTCTTGGATGTGTTCCTTAAGTACATACAAAACTAAAGTAAAAATATAAGAGCTTAGAGTTCACGCTTGGTGTAGTCCTATTGTCATGGGCAATCTGATTTGACCCCATGGTGTGTCCTAACGCTAGTCAAAGCCTCCCTCATACATATCAATGATAGCTGGAATATATGCAATCCTACTTGCTTCTTTTCTAGGGATTTTCATAAAATCTCTCTAGAGACTTTATAACACAAGTTCACCAAATGAATGAAAAGCAAGTACAAGTGTTTTTTAACGATCTAATATTGCTCAATCACAAGTCGTAGTAAGTAGATATCATCCATGGTCGATCTCCCAAACATAAAACAAAATTGAGTTTTGAGTCTCTTTTCTTAGTCTCACACTTCCTCGTAACTTTATGGTATGACTCATAAATTTAATCACTTATAATTTACTGCAATTTTGTAGGTTTCTCTTGTTCTTATGAATTGGAATTAGTGTTTCTTCTCTACTTGTCCGTCATTTTCTTTCGCCTCATATTCTCGTTAAAAATCTTTGTGTGTCATCCCTCTATCTCCAAGATTTTTTCATACCTCTATAGGAGTGTTGTCTCACCAAAACGCCTTATCATTACCCATCTTTGTTAGAGTTTTTTGACTTCTTGTTCTTTGATCCGACGATTGAATCAATGAGTGTATTAATTTATGTGATAAATATTAAAGTACTCTAATTAAATTAGGTGAGTACTTTTTAAATAAAAGAAAAATATTGAAGTGGTGAAAAATGATGAATTTAACTTTTTTAAATTTAAAAAAGATATTTTTTAATATAAAATTACTACTTTTGAGTTCTTAACAAGTGGTTTTAAGTACACTTATAATATTATAGCATGACCCGAAATAAAATAAGAATATATCAATGAGAAAACTAAGTTTTATTGAACATTAAAAACAACTATTCACTTCATTCCTTTTTAAGTGTCTCTTTTGAAGACATTAAGTGAATAAGGCTATTATAGTAAAAGCATAAATTATTGTATTAAAAGTAGTAACATTTATTGATTGTCTTGGTTTATGTAAAATGTCAAAAAGTGACAGTTAAAAAGGAACGGAGGTAGTATATTATTTTAAATTTTACACTTATAATATGAGAAGGAGTAATTATTAACCTTTGAAATTGGAAGACATCCCTTTTTCTATGAAGTACCCAATGTTGCCATGACAAAGGACGACATGTTTAAACACCGTAATTACTTACGTGCACCGATTGGATTCAAATTAGACATGCAACAAAAAGATAAAGAAAGGAATGATATAAGATTACCCATCGTAGTTAAGACAAGACTTAACGGCCTTATTTTCACTTTGCCAAACACCTTTTAATCATGCAATGTTTTCATTCTTTCATATTACTCCTACTGCTTCGGTTGAGACACCATAATATGCAGACAAGTAGACAAAGTTTTTATGATTGAAAAAAGAAAAGCACACAACACATTAAACTAAGGAAATTCAACTCATACTTTAATTACAACAATTAATGGTGCCGGCAGTGGCATTGACTATAGTGTCAGTGTGAATTGTTAGGCATGAAATCATGTATGCTCATCTAATTTGTGGTCCAAACTACTCAACTCTTGGGATATTTCTTTTTTAATCTAGTGAGTACTTCTACAAGTGCATGGTCCCTTTTTGTTTATAGAGAACAATTTTGATGAACATTTTAAAAAAAACTTATATTGTCAATATATAGATCACAAACGATCGTATATATGACTTTTGAATTAAATATGATGAAAGACGATTTTTTTCCAAATGGCCGAACGGTTATGATTAATTGATTGTGTGAATAAGAATTACATTGCGTATAAATTAAATTTTTGTTTATATATAGGCATGTTTGATGCAAACATATGCAAATTAAAGGGTCAATGTTTGTTGCATAATATAAAATAATATAAAGGCCTAATATATGTGCATGCAAATAGAAATTAGTATACTGCCCTTCTTAGGGTGTACATGGGTTGGGTCAATCTAAAATATCCGGTCAAACCCACTAAAAAACCTAAAAAAATTGGTTTGACCGGGGTAATTGGATGGGTATGGTTTCTAAAAATGGAAAACCCATAAAAATAAATGGGTTTCGGGTAAAACCAGACTCAGACCCAAAAAACTCACTTACCCAATAATGTCAATATTTTTTCTTTATTTTCATAGGGTAGAAGAAAAATACTAAAGGTTATGGTCATAAACCAAGTTATATTTCCAAAGCATACACATTGTACCCTATATAATGAAAATCAAAACATGCTATAGTTACAAATCAAAATGTTGCACTTTTTGGTTATTTTAATACTAATGCAATTTTATGTCATGCAACTTTAGTTTGTTACAAGTATTTTATGATGAAGTTTATTATTTGATATTATAATTTATTATTCTATGATGCATAAAATTATAGTAAAAATAAGTTAACCAATTTTTTTTAAGAAAATTAAAAAGTAGAGTAATATTTAAGAAAAATTATGAGTACTTGTCATTTAGTCATTTAATATTAAAAAAATAGAAAAATAAATTGGGTAACTCATTACTCAATCCAACCCAACCCAGAAATTAGCGGGTTTGACCAAACCTACCCAATGGTATAATGGGTGGTTATTTAACTCACTCAAACGGAAGTATCCTATATGGTTCATATTTTGGGTTTGACCAAACCCAACTCAAACTGACCCACGTAAACTCTTAGGCTTTCCTTTCCTCAAAAAGTATACTAGCTTTACTTTATTTTACTTAATTTCTTCAACCGATATTTACCACACAAAAAAAAGACATAATTAAGTAATTAACGAAGTTCCACTCCAAATGAGTTTTTCTGTTTAACACAATTTCACTCCAAATGATAAACCATAGTTTTTTTTTTTTTATGACCAATATGGTCACTTTTTGCTTATAGAGAACAATTTTGATGAACATACAAAAAAAAAAATACTGTCAATGGATCACAAGCGATCATATGTGCATATAACTTTTAAATTAGATATGATGAAAGATTTAAATAGTTGAGCGGTTGTGATTAACTTATTGTGGAAAAAACCTTGTTCAAAAAAACTTATTGTGTAAAAACAATTACACTGCATATAAATTAAGTTTTTGTTTATATATTGGTATGTTTGATGCAAACCTATATGCAAATTAAAGGGTTAATTGAATGTTTATTGCATAATATATAGAGGCCTAATATATGTGCATGAAAACAGAAATCAGTATACTAGCTTTCCTTTATCCAAATTGGATTCGAAAATAAGCGTGATATGACTCAAATTCAAACACGACCAAAAAAATAGAGGATGGATCTGAGCTCTCAAAAAGAAAAGAATTGTAAATGAAAAAACAAAGGTTCCATTATTTATGTTATTATGTGTGAATTGTAAACAGATCATCCACTTTTACTTTCGGCCACGTCTCATCAAATATTTAGTCCCCACTCATGCATTCATACCTCAATCTAATATATATATATATATATATATTTAATATTTATATTGAAAATAATAAAATGTATATTTGTTATGGGACAAATACAACCAACGAATCACCCAAATACGTTCGAGAAAGAAGCTTCTTCAGTAGTATAAGGCAAATATAACACCATAACTAATCATTCTGAATTTGTTTAAACATAAACCATAGTGGGTTTGCTAGTTGGCCGAGAATTTAGACTTTTAGCCATTGTAACTCAAATTAATCCTTAGGTTTCATCACTCATAAGCAAGCATAAAGAATTAATGGCCAATTATTCCATGAATATGACATTATATAGCTTTAGGTTAAGGATTCTGCATTTTTATTATTGAATTCGGACTCACAATGACCGATTAAATTGAAAGAGACTTGAACCATCTCATTCAAACGTTTTCTTGGATAAGAAGAAAGCTATTTTGATTTAACCATACTCAATTCTTGTTGCTTTAATTATAATATCATTTTTATAAACAAAATCACATGGACTAGATTTAAAATGAGTAAATCAAACATATTTATATTTCAACCATAAGCATGAAAATTCTTGGAATTTGAGTTGGACATAATTCAACTCTACTAAACTTTCTTGTAAAGTCAGGACTATGCGTCACTTATAAATATATTTGAAGTCATATCTCATTCAATGTATGACTTTTAACATACAACTTCATTATTTGAAGATCTAAATTGTGGTTTGATAGTAGCAACTTGATAACAGGTGACCTAACATATCTTAAGTATTCTCTAATATCATTTTAAAATTGTAGTTGGGCCTAACTTGACCTTACAAAACAGTCTTGTAAAATATTAATAACTACCCACCAATTATAAACACATTTTCAGGTCATATCTCATCAAATGTGTGACTCTTAACAAGAGTCCTTATTAATTTAATTTATGTATTTCGTAACAAACCCATACCAGTGATAGAGCATAAAAGCATGTTCCAGAGGTACGAACAACATAAAAATGAGGTATCAAAAATTATATTTTACACTAGTAGCATATAGGCAGCAATCTTTCCCCTTTAACCTACTTTCCCTAAACAAACAGTAACTCTGTTACAGTATCTCAAACATAAATCACAATTGCGCATATTTGACAAAACACCACTTGTAGACTCTATATTAATTAATTTATCAGGTTGGATCAAAGATTAAAAGAAAATATATGCAATGGGTGTGACTTTAAATTATTATAAGTTATATGCAATGAAATAATTCTCTATCCCCTCCCCCAAATGTGGCCTGAAGAAAAGAATCACTGTGATGAAGCTATGATAATTGTTGAGCATATTGTTTATACTTATCTAAAAGGAGGCCCTAAACACATTTGGAAGACCTCATGGAGGGCCACTTATATACTCATTATTTTAGATTAATAATAATGTCACCTTTTGAGCCACCTCACAGGCTCACACAACCAGCTTTAATGATATTTTCATTAATTGTTCTTTTCCCCCCTCTTCTCTTGCTGATAATATTCGATACCATGCGCAATGTCTTAAAGGTATCACGAGAAGTTGGAGCTGTGGGGGACCATGACAGCATTTTGCAACTTCAAATCCATGAAAATGCATTAATTCAACAACCATAGATTCATTTACTTTAGATTTTGCCATGTTGGCCAACACCTACTTCATGAATTATTCAACCAACTGAATTTATTTTATTATAAAAAAAAATATTATTTTCTCTTTCAAAAAAATAGAGAATATATAGACCACTTAAAATGCTTACAGTGTTATTGTTCACGTATGTAAACACAAATTACAATAAATGAGTAGTTCAATGGAGCTGCCTAGGAAGAGCTCCAAGAATACTCTAAAATGAACAAGGTAAAGAATACAATGTTTTGGCTAGAAATGAATGGATTCCCTTGCTGCTCTCTAAGTGTCTCCTTGTATAGGCCTCACTTTCTTGACCTAATGGGCCTCTCTTTGGATGTCCAAACCCATTAACCTTATGAGGTCCATATGGCTCATCTGTACCAGGCGCGTGGAGTTGATCATCTTTCTTTGCACTGCTTGTTCGTACAAGGCTGCGTGGAGTCAAGGGTACACAAGCTCACGTCACTTGTACGTGCAGGACACGTGGCGCATTATGAGATAACTTCAAGAGGAGGACCACAATGTTGCTTGGACAACAACCTGAGTGAGAGAGAGAGAGAGAGAGAGAGCTAGTGATGTTAAAAGTGGAGCTCTCGTGACCTGAACGATCAAGCTGAGCTAAGCAGGTAGAGCTCACGTGACCTGAACGATCAAGTTGAGCTGTACATGTTGAATAGTGAATGTATAGGAGAGTCCACGTGGTATGGTCCTCAATACCAGTCCAGAGTCCACCAAGCGTCAAGCGTATCAAGGTGTAGACGTTTGTTCTTCATTGGGTCGACCTGTATCAGTCCAGTTATGAATCCAATTAATGAGAATAGATGTCCACTTGATGAAATTGAAACACATTTAAGGGCCATTATGAGGCAATAATGGACTCAACTCCACATGTAATGGCCAAGGGCTAAAAGTTAGGCCCAATTGAATGAATGATTTTGTGAACCAACCCTTAGCCTTTGATTTCACAAAGGATCTTCTCTTTTGGTCTCCCAAGACTCACCCATATTTCTCACAAAGACTCTCCTTTGATATGTTTCTGAACCCCATGAATCTCTCCCAAAAAGGCACCAACCCTCTCCCAAGAGCCCCCTCTTTTGGTTCTCTAAGATTCACATCCTGAAGTTTTGAACCTCATCCAAAGACCTTCAACCTTTAGTATCTAAGTACCCTAAAAGTTCCATCCTTTGGTTTCCACGAGATACACCAAGCTTACTCAACAAATGGGTCAAGGAGTGCTTAAATATTGTTTCAGATCACATCAAATTGTGCCCCGATTTTCTAGTTCGTACATAGTACAACTGAACGTTATCCAAAATCATGCCCCAGTTTCTACAAACCGTGACCCGATTTTTGTCGACCCAAAACATCAATTTCTAAACCAAAATCGTGCCCTAATTTCTTCAAATCGTGCCACATTTTTGCTAAAACACAGACATCAAATTTTGAGGCAAACTCAACAAGTACTTTCTGTTTTGGTTCTTAATTTGTTAGAATGAGTCCCAGCTTCTAACCTTGTTTGTAAGTTATAAAATGCAGTAAGAATCAACATCAGTTCCAGCAAACATAAGGAATCATACTTACCATATTCAACGAACTAAACAGCAGCTTAGTTACAAGCAAATATAAATTGAGTGGATACCACATTGGATTTGTGAATAGTTCCAAAAATAAACATGACCACTATGTAGCTTCGTTTCTACATCTAGTTCGGTTAGTAGGCTTTACAAAAATGAATGCCCTCCAGGACATTACCTCTGACAATTGACATCACTGGCTGAGATAGTCTCAAAAAGTCAATTACATCTCATACCACAAAAAGCAAACTTTTTAAAATATTCAGCCCTCAAAAGTTTTGTTGTAGATTGGGAAATTAGCTGTTAAGAGTGGAAAGCATGCCCCCTGCCGCAGTTGGAATCACCACCTCCCATCCAGGCCCTTTAAGAGGAAAGGTACTAACCGCAGCTTTATCATCAGTTGAGCTATTGATAACAAGATCGCTGCGATCCAAGAGCTTCTCCAGGTCTTCATCACTAATCTCTTTCTGGATCATTTTGTCCTCAGCGGTTTCTTCATCTCGAAGCAATGCCAAAACATCCTCTTCCTAATATCACAAATAAGGCACAAACTCCATGTTAAAACATGGTACAAAATGTAACTCTCAAGTCTCAACCAAATCTCAATAATCAAAATTATGTTAGTGCAAGACTTCGGATTGTCCTCTTCATATTTCAGTAAATCTTGGAGTTAGGCTGATCCATTCACCCTATATAAATAAAATTACAATACTATCTTACAAATTGACAATGACCCCATACCAGCTAATCCTCCATAGAATTTTAGTAATTTGTAGTATGAGGTGTATAAGCTTTGAATGTATGAGACTAATTGAGGATTAAAAGGGTTGCCTGTTCATCTAGTTAGGCCAATCCAAAACAGTTAGGCAAAATTTCTAGGCAAGTTAAAAATTATCTGGCCATGTAAATAACCAAAACAACACTTTCCCCGTCAATGGCATGTTGGAACATTTTGAAACAAATCCATTCATAAAAAACACAGAAGAGAAAAAAAATAATCAATTACAAGCTACTGCTAACATACAAACCTCCATTTCATCCATAATGGAAGGCTTTGTGCGCTCCTGATGAAACTGTCCTTTCTCTATCACCACATGCTCAAGCTTCAACTTGCTGAAAGCTCTTTTCAACATCCGACCCTGTAAAAGGACCGAATCATGTTCATCTCAGTATAACAAGCCCCCAGTCATATTCTGTACAAATTATACTTAATATAAAATATTGCCAAGTACATACCTCTACTGATTGTGCAGTAGCGAGCCTGTAAACATGAACAGGCTTTGTTTGACCGATTCTGTGACATCTATCCATGGCCTGTAAATCCATTTGAGGATTCTGGAGTACAACGAAGTCATAAGCAGTTGTAAGTCAAATACTGTAAAGCAATTAGATAAACGCCAAGCAGGAAAAAGTCAAAACGTACCCAGTCACTGTCATAAAGAATACAAGTGTCAGCTGCAGTGAGGTTTATTCCCAATCCACCAGCCCTAGTGGAAAGAAGAAAGATTCTGCAGTTGCTGGTTGTATCATTGAAGTCCTGGATCTGCTCGTTGGCGGAATAATAACCAACAAAAAAACTTCAATTTAGCCTCTTCAATTTGTGACATGTGACAGAGATCGACTAACTCAAAGAGAACAACTAATCATAACAGAAGAGTGTTGCAACACAAATCCATGGTTTAAACAGAGATATAGCTTTTAAAACCAGAGTTTGTCTACATATATTATGCTACGTATAATTAGAGCTTCCCCCGCCAATTGCCACTAATGCTTCAGTTTCAATGGAATAATTTAATGCATAGAGGAAGAAGACAACAAAAACTATCATGCATAGCTTTAAGGTATCATGAATTGCAAACTACTACAAAAATCTCCTCTTGTGTGTGTTGTACAAGCTTCAAAAAAAGTACTTTTAGGATATAGTTTCTTGGTCAAGCAACTTGTAAACATGCTTAAGGGGATTTTTCAGAAACCTTGTCAAATTATCATAAAAACCTTTGAACATTTTTAATAACAGAATACCATTTCTGAATTTTCTTAAAAAAAAAACAACCAAACAGACCCGTAAATTATCATTTATGACAGAATTCTTAATAATGAAGATCATGAAAGGTTGTGCATTATTAATTTCATATTCAAAACCTAAAACAAAACATATTAACAAAAGTAATTTGAGATGTATGATTAAAAGTTGTGTTATCCAAGCATTGGTACAGACCTGCCGTTTCCTATCATCCAGCTTCACCGAACCATCAATCCTGCAAACTTCGAAACCCTTTTCACTAAAATAATAATCCATTATATCTAGCACTTTGGTCCACTGACTGAAGATCAGAACCTGATAGCAATTAGCAAAGGCAAGTGCACATGAGTAGCAGCTTGGCCACAAAAAAGGAAGCAGAAAGGCACAAGCACAGAAATCTAGAGCATACCTTGTGATTCCGTGCAAATAGCCGCTCCAGCAATCGGTCGAGCAATTGAAATTTTCCACATTTTTCAATTATCTCATTCACAGGAGGATAAAAATCTATACAAAAGCAAAATATAGCTCAGTTTAAGTATAACTGATAATGAAATTAGCTAAATCATCCAATCGGACATTACTCACATGAACCATCAAAGACTGATTCTAAGAGGTCAGGATGGTTACAGACTTTCCTAAGCTGAATAACCAAATTATTAAGACTTGTTGGAGCACGTCCTGCATCAAATCGGCACAGTACATAATACAATTTCTTAGAAACCCACATAGCTGACAGTGAGGGCGTAAGTTACAAGAGCACTTTCCCTTTCTTTCAAATGAAAAATTGAGAAAAAAAAATTACCAATTGATGGTTTCTTGTCCAAATATTTCCCCAGTGTCTCATTAATTAAATGATCCTGTAAATTCTTCTGATGCTCAGTCATGTTGGCATAAATAATGATCTCTTTTTTCCGTGGCAACATTAGCTCAACATCAGACTTCATCCTGCGCAACAGAAATGGCCTAAGAATTGAATGAAGCTTGGCCACAACCTGCATTGGACAGTCATTTAGCCTTCTAGTTCATATGAAGAATGGGCAATTAGCATAAAATCAATCATCAATCAAAGAACACATACTTGGGTTCTTCTTTTCTCTTCCAACTCTTCCATTGTTGCTCCAGTAGTGCACTTTCCTGACAGGTTAAACCTACAAAGAAATTTGAATGCATAAAGTAAGAAAAACAAAGGCACAAATGGTTTTCCCTTTTGTATTAAAGTACCGTTTGGCCCGGCTTTTTTTCTACTTCTCTACAATTTTATGGAGAAGGTAGGCCAAACACAATATCTATTAAGTACTTACTAAAAAAATATTTTAAACATTTTTTCCCTTCAAAAATATTTTAACAAATTTTTATTTATTATATATTTGTACAATATTTTGCCAAACAACTTTTAACTTAAAAATAGCCTTAAAACTAAAAAAATAATAAAGTAACCAAACAACTTTAACTTCTTTCTTAAAGCCATTAATTTTAACTTTATTTTAAAGTAGTTTTTGGACTGTAAAAAAGTCAGGGCCAAACGATGCCTAAACCGACCAATATTGCCAAAAGATATAGAAACTGTTAAGAATATAAACGATAAACCATGAAGTCATGAACAACCATCGACCCTGTTAGAAGAGCACATAACAAAGTACAAGCAACAACCAGGTTTGAAAGAAACAGACCTTGCATATGAAGAATTGATACAATGGGGGAGGGGGGGAGGGGGGGAGGATTGAGGGTGGGGGTGACGCCACAGATTCAAATGAAAAGGAAATTAAAGTTGAAGACACATTTGACAATCTTTGAAAAATTAAGTTTCATTAAGTAAATTCATTGGCTAAATTTAAAAAACGTCAGTTTATTGAAATGTAGTGGCAATGGGCCAAACAGCTTCCCTTTGATATGATAAAAGACATTGATTCAGATTCACAATATAACAAAGCACTACTTTGTTCTCTATGTTGTCTACTTTGTTAATTAGGTCAAGTTACTTGTTAATTAGGTCTATAATAGTCCTTTTTTGGAAATTGCACTAATAATTTATCTTGCCGAACAATATAGTAGGAAATAATCAAAAGAACAGCACATGACACAATCCAGGACATTATATTTCAAACAGTCGCATATCACCACATGACAGTAGGAAAGAAGAAAAGTGTGATCAATAACCAATAGGAAAAGAACACTAACCATGACTCAAATTCTTCAAGAGATGAGAATATATCAGGTAAGATGAAGTGCAGCAGTGACCATAGCTCAGCCAAGTTATTCTGGAGCGGTGTACCAGTTAAAAGAAGCTTATTTTCAACATTGATGTATTTCAACATCCTCACTAATTTGCAGTTTGCGTTTTTTAGCCTGTGTCCCTGAGGTTACAAAAAATAAAATTAGAACAAGATAAACAAACAAACTTAATTATGTAAGTATCACTGACTCTTGAGTAAACACGTACAACGAAACATAGAATGTTTTAGACATTCAAATGAGAGAATTTATGTACCTCATCAACAACAAGATACTTCCAACTGTATGACCTTAAACACTTCTTAGCATCATTCATAGCAATCTCATAAGAAGTTATTACTAGAGGGAATTTTGGGCCAACTGTTCTAGGCATATGTTTCCTTCTGATTTCATCTCTCTGATTTTTGTCACCATGGTAGATAACAGCAGGGAGCGTTGGTGTAAACCTATTTGCATTTATTAAGGAAATAATTATCAAAATGAAGAAGCACAGCACAGCAATATAACACTTATAAATATTAAAAAAAAAACATCAAATCTACCTAGAAATCTCATTCATCCAATTGGAGAGGGTTGATAGAGGAGCAATTATCATATATGGCCCATCCAATCCTTTAGATTTTAGATGAGAAAGAAACCCAATTGTTTGGATTGTCTTCCCAAGACCCATTTGATCAGCAAGAATCCCATTCAATCCATTTTGCCACAAGGAAATCAACCACTTTACACCCTTCAGTTGATAAGATTTCAATTTTCCACCAGTTAGTAAAGGCATCAGCTCCCTCTGCTCTTTCTCAGTTCTTTCTTCCTCGGTCAAATCCACATCTTCAGTCTTCACATTTTCTTTAGATCTTGTAATCATGGCTTCAACTGCCTTTTTGGCTTTTCTCTGAAGTAATTTCAAACATTATCACAAACTACTGATTAAAACAACTTAAACTACATGCAAGCATAACAAATTCACAGGAGGAAAAAATACATAAAATGTGCAAGCTTATAATCAAATTACGTTGTACACTAACATATGAGAATATGTGCCTCAAACTTACATCTTTCACTAATAGCAACAAAAAAAAAATCTGCTTTGCAATGTTATTGTTTCTGTAACAATTCCTACACAAAATAATAGGGTACACAGCAATGTACTCACAGTGTTGCATTGTGAAGCTGCCTTTCTTTTTGATCCACGGCCCTTCTTTTTTGCAATCAGTTTACTCTCTTCTTCATCCGGGTTATCTTGTTCACCCGCAGCCTAGCAATACAATGATAACAAACAATATAACAAAACCAACAACCTAAGGACCCCTTTACTTTCTGAAAAAATTCTATTTTCATTTCCAAAAATTAGTGTTAGTTTCAGTTATTAACAATGAAAAACTGAAACAGTGGAAGCGAACAATTGCATTGAATTTCCAGAAACACATGGATCAAATTACGTCATTATTTTCTATCATAAACTATATTTCAGTCCAACTCATGAATTTCCAAATCATTCCTAATAGTTTCTCCAATAGTTTCTCTAATATTCCAAAAATGCGTCTAATATTCCGAAAAAAAGTTAACACAAAACAAAAACACAAGGGTTAAAAATGGGAATATACCATTGTAATATCATCCATTTTCTCCAAAAGAAACTCTGAGTAGAGTTTAGTCTGTGTCAAAAGCTCATCCAACTTATTAAACTGTGAATCATTCAGATTCGGCGCAACTTCAATATTTTCCTCTTCTTCCTTTACACGAGCTTTCAGCAACTTCTCTTCTTCCTCCGCCATTTTTTTCGATAAAAGCGATGACCCATCATCTGCAATCACATCTTCCTCAGATTTCACTTCCACTTCCTTCACATACACATCATTCCCATTTCACAAACACATCAAAATCAACACAAACAAAAAAAAAAATCGCCAAAATAAAAAAAATACAAAAAATCACAAAAAAAAGACGAACAATACAAAATCACAGATACCTCTTCTTCAAGAACTGAAGTTGGTGATTCCACTGGAGGATCGTCGTTCTTCAGATTGTTCTTGGAATCCATTTTTCAAACCCTAAAAAGGATATAAAAAAATTAGCAAAAAAATTAAAACAGATTAAAAAAAAGGAACATTTTTAGGGTTTTGGAGTTGCAATGAAACTTACGAAGAAGAGAAAATGAGATTCTGGAAGAGAAGATGAAAGGAGCGCGAAAAAAATGAGAATATAGTGTTGTGTGAGTGGAGAAATAAATATAAAAGAAAAATGTAAGATTTTTATTTATTTTAAATTTTGGTTTGATTTATTTAATATTTATTACATGATGGAGGAGGATGTGATTGGGCGGGAAAGTATATGATTAAATAATTGCCCTTGGATGAAGATTTATTTACAGAAAAACTTTTATTTTGATGTGAGTTTGAAGTATAGAGTGAGGGTATATGTGGAAATTCACTTGTACGGGCGTGACTGTTTGACTGGACAGCGAGTGTATATCAAACGCCGGGATTTCGGGTTAGTGTTTTTTTTTTTTTTGAGAGGTTCGGGTTAGTGTTGTATTCATTCCCATTTGCTAATTTCTTTCTAAAAAATACCTTTTGAGTTTAAATAATATTTTTCTCTACCATTTAGGCTAGTTTTGATTTTCACTGTGTAAATTTTATATTATATTTTTCCTTGTCATTTGAATATTTTTTTTCCGCTGGGGTGTGAGTGACCGTGCAAAATTGATTTTTTTTGTTATATTTATCCTTATCATTTGAAGATTTTTTTTTTATTTTAGACATTCATAATGACTAATTGTGTAAAATTGACGAGGTGACATGTTGACAATAATATGACCGTTGCTGGCTTGACTTTTTTAATTCTTTTTCCATTTAATATTTTCCGCATGTCTTTTCAATTTATTAGCAATTATTTTGAGAAAACAATTACATATTGAAAAAAATTAAAATCAAATCTTCATCATCAACCTATTTACCTTCATCATCAAATTCAATCAACCCAAAAAATAAAAAAATTCATCCTCTAAGATAAACCTATACTTTTTTATACAATTTTCATCATCCTAACACAAATCTTCATCCAAAACAATAGAAAAATTACGACTTCATCGTTCAACACTTGATCTAACACAAACCAACTTATGAAAGCACTGATTTATTCAACCCTTCGACCAATTTCTTTTCTTCACAAACCCATAAGAAATTGGAGGAGGAAACAATGGTGATGGTGTTTATATTAAATCGGACCGGTCGAAATCGGATGAGGAAACAATGGCGGCAGTGGCGATGACAAACACACACTACTTAACGCCGTTGTCGACACCGATGACGAATACACCCTACTCGATTCAACCCCAAATCTTCATTTCTTCAAACATAAAACTCATAACCGTAGTCTAGGATGATGGAAGTCATTGTGAGTTGTTGAGTATATAATTTAGAAATCAATATACCAAAGCGACAGGATAATTGAATATTTTTTTGTATACATCTAACCTTTTTTCATACACACAAATGATTTGGTACATATATGAAAGAGAATTATATTGATCGCGTATACAAAGTAAATCCAGTATTTAAAAATAAAATAAAAACTTTGGAGACTAAAATTTCAAATTCTTGCTTCAGATTACACTCTATCATAAAGGTAAAATCATTTATGCGTAAAAACAATTAAATATCTCAGAATCAATTACACTTGATCTACCACAAACCAACTTATGAAAGCACTAATTACATGATGTTATAAACAATTAAATATGTCTTTAGAATGACTTTTTAAATCCAAATATGCACTGAATCTTTCATATACGTATACACTTTATAAAATATTTTTATGAATTAATTGTTCAAATTGACCCTGCAATCTTTATCTTTATTATATTAAATGTTAGATAGTCTCCAATCAATCTTAATCCCGCCCTTTTTGGTTGCGGGGATTCGAAACGACTTTATTGGCGTTTCCGTCATTATAATTAAACTCGCGCATCGTACGGATTATAGTCTAGTTATACTAAATGTTAATAAGTCTAACCTAACCCTAATCCCGCCTTTTTTGGCGGGTCTAATTAAATTTTTATGGAAAAAAGTGTTTGGAGAGATTTCGAACCAACTACCTTATGACAACACTTCATAATTCTCACCACTAGGCCATTGCTATTTTTGCTGAAATATTATTACTTCCAAAATAGATACACGGTACTAAAGCATTTTTTTAAGCCGCTAACGCCCCAACGGTTCCTTTTATGATAGCATTTTTTTTTTTCATTATTAGCAGTTCCTTTTTTTCTTTTATGATAGTTCCTTTTCATTATTTTTTTCTTTCGGTTACCACATAAAAGTTCCTTTTCATTTTTTTCCTTTCAATTACCACATAACAATTCATTTTCCTTTTCATTTTTATAGATTTAGTTGTTGTTTTTTGCAGTCGTTTCATAGCATAATACTCAATGTATCTCTACAAGTAAAAATATAGCTAATTTGATACTTATATACAAAACATGTGCATCGCACGGGTTAAAGTCTAGTGTACACACAGTCTAAAAAATGACCCTATAAACAAAACACATTCTAACCTAGTAATTTGAGATTCTTCATATTTTTTACCTCATATTTTTCATGTAGACGTAAAGTTCAGAAAAGTGACATAGAGGTTAATTTTTTTCATGATTTTTTACATGCATGTTTAGAACGTTAAAATATGATCTTCCCCATAAAATTAGAATTTTCTAACAAGGGACGAATTAATAATTATTTTTTAAAGCGCAAAAAATTCAAAAGACAAAACAACGGAAACCTTGACCTAGGAATCAAATTTTGAGCTGTTTTTTTTTTTTTTTGCATAGACATTTATAAGAATATATAGAGAGGATATGAAAAATGTCATAGCATTCTCAAGAAATCTTGATTTATTTTTATCTAAACGTGCAAAATTGCAATTATGTTCTGAGTAAGCATATACTCACAGGTCAAATTTCATTCCCTAATTTTACTAGCTTGTTTATAACATCATAAGAACTTTCACCATGAAATTTTACGGTTTTAAAACGAGGGACGAATGAATTATGAATTGTTTAAGAAATTTATAATTATGGGAATGAAAATTCATTGATTTTCTATAAACCGGACCATTACTTGGGAGAATTCCATCTATTTTTGCGGTCCTTTATCATGTAAGTGGGATTCTCAACTTTGAAGTTCTAGCACATACTGGTGTTATATACTACACATTCCTCACTAGTTTGGAGGTGAACTTGAATACCATTTTACATGTCAAAAAGAAAGGTGCAACCATTGCGATTTCCGGAATCATCTTTCCAACGGCGATGAGACCAGATTTATACACTCTACAACAAAATTTTATGGCAATGGCGATGGATCTAGAATTGAAGAAAGTACGGTGAATGCTAATGTACTACTGACTTTGGTTCTCGCTGTGACAAGTTTTCCAATTATGGCTCACACCCTTCATGCTCAAACTTCGTTATACTGGTCTTGGTAAGGCTGCATTAACAATAGCTATGATTAGTGACACATGTGTTTGGATTTTATTCACATTATTTCTTCCATTTTCAACTAATCATATAAGAGGAATTTACTTGGTGTTAATCGTCGTTATATTTATTTTAATTTGCATCTTTGTGGTGTGTCCTATCATTGTCAAGGTCATTGATCGCAAGACAAAGAGATGAATGGAATGATAACCAATTACTCTGTGGTCCCACGTAACATTGTTAGGGCCTTCGTGCACGGGTTGATTTTACCACACGGTAAATTTGTTGACATGGTCACGTCAATGATTGATGATTTTGGTGGTGTGTTTCTAACACCACTCTACTTTAATGGCAACAAAATGTGACTCCTAGTGACTACCATTTTCGACCAGCCAAATTGGCATGTTACACCTATTGTTACAGTCTTGTGTGTTCCAAAGATTCTAAGCACTTTGTTAACCACTTTCTTTTTTGGCATGCGTGCTCGAGATGGTTTTGCTATAGGCTTGATTCTTAATACCAAAGGTGCCGTTGCATTAATAATGCTCAACATTATGTCTCCGTGAGCTTAGCCGCTGCAATGCTCAACATTGCTTGAGATAGAATGGTATTTGTCTATTATTATTTACTCTATCTAATTTTTTAATTACTCACAAATCAAAATAATAGTTGCCTATAATGGTATAGATGGCTCCATTTGTATCTTTTTTTTGAAGAAGGGCTCCATTTGTATCTTATAACATGAAAACGGCGTGGATTCTAGGGCGATGACTCTAATAAGTCCCTCACCAAGTAGACCATTTTAAACAACTATCAAGAGTCATTAGACTAATCAAACTCACACGTCTTATTATACATCACATACCCTAAATCACACATTTGATGGTTCACCTACACTTGACCATTTTAAAAAAAAATTAAAAAAAATTCATATTGACACCTATTCGATGGTTCACTTCTTTTTTTTCCTGCTAAGCAATTTAAAAACATACCACATCACAATTTTTTAGTCCAAAAAACTGGAGGAACCAAAAATTTTAAAATGGGGGAGCCAATTTTATGAATGGAGTGAAAATAAAGGGACCGAAACTCCAATTAAGCCAAAAATCTATACAGATCATTGCCTCTAAGTTCTAAGTCAATTTGAAGGTCACAAACTATATTGTAATCACATTTTGCTTTTGGTCCCATCGACTAATCCCATATCAGTTACAACCATCGAATTTCGATTAAATAAACAAAATTGATTTGTGTCAATCATACATGCGGAGAGCAAGGTTTTTTACAATTTTTCTGTGCTCAAACTTGTGAGCAGTGGGTACTAGGGTTTTATCAAACAATAAAATAATAAGCGGAATAATCTTTCATTTTTAACCATTTTCACATGAAAAATACATTTGTATAGTTCAACTAGGATGAAAAAAAAGTGAAAAACAATATAATCGGAACTAAAGATAATAATTCTAGACGATACTTGTTTTTTAAATAAAAAATGGAGGAAAAAACTTGCTAACTAGAATATTTACACTTTCCTCTTCATATTGATGATTCAGTCAGAAGCTTTCCTTCTTAGTAAGCCATGCACATTGAGCTCATTGATCTTAGCAGCAAGTATGAAGTCATTCTCAGTCAGCCCACCTACATGAACATGGATCACTTGAAATGATGTCCTATTGTGGATATAATAATATATACAAATGAAATATTAGGTTCGACTAAAAGAGAACAAGTGTTCGGTAGAAAAACTAGAAAAATAAAATTAAATAACAAACAAAGGAAATGAAATTCTAGGTAGAATTTAAGCACAGAGTTGGAAAGACTGTCAAGCCTGAATCAACCAGAAAATCACCATTAATCATAAATGGTTAACCTATATTAATAAAATGTAATATATACTACAACTATTACCAGTGCAATTAAGTTTAATACGTAGCTAAGTTCACATTTTGTAAGATAAGCTCATAGAAACCGGATCAAGACACTGTAAATTGGGTATACAATGTATTATTCTTCAAAAGATATTGTTGTTTCTAATTATTAGCATGTAGTGCCAATGTGGTAGATTTACATGTAATGATAATGTCTGAAATTGAAAAAGATAACTGAGAGTATTCAAGAGACCCTTCACTCTCCCTTACTATCCTCTATCGTTTCCCCATCTCCTTTCTATTACCTACATGGGTCAACTTTATCCCCTGAGACCCCCTTTTATTTCCTTTACATAAATAACTCAATTTCCCTTGATCGCTTCACAGCAATCTGTTCCATCTGTTTATTCGGTTCTCCTTGATTTCCTCTATCCCGTTTCCTAGTACAGACCTTAGTTACAGGTGGTTTCGTAACATAATTGTGCGTGTGTGCGTGTGTGCATGTGTGTGTGTGTGTGTATACACAGCATGAAGTAACAATATGACTATGTGGTTAAACCAATTACCTGTTATTTAGAAGTAGATAGAGATCTTACAAAACCTACACACAGCTTCTTTCCTAGTAGTTTCCCTCAAGTAAACCATATTTTCATAAATGAAAAAATGATAACTAAGACAATCATTCCTATTATGCATTCCTTTTCCTTGCAGTACCAATACCATAAAGTAGTGTTCATAAGAAAAAAACTTCCAAAATCTATAGGGATTCTTTATAAAATCCACACGAGCATGCAATAATTCTCTTGAGTTTTCCACAGAAGAATAATGGTGAAATCAGAACTCCCAAGTACTTTTTTGGTCTTAAAGTATTCAGAACTCCCAAGTGTTCCACAGAAGAATAAAACTTAGGTCATGTTCCTCACTAAAAAGATACAAAAGAACTTAAAAAACCTGACCTAAACAACTTGACAAAGCAACTAAATCTAAATCTAAGTTTTATCCTATGAAGAAACCATCTTATAAATAATGTTGACCCTGTCTATATCAGAAACTCTTAATATTTTTAAATTTTTCATAGAGCAACATCCGATAAAATAACTTGAATGTGAAAAATGAATAATGCATACCAACAGAATGAGTCCAAATCTCTATAGTAACATTATTCCAGCCAACAAGGTGAAGATCAGGATGATGACCTGCATTATAATATTTTCTAATGTTCACTATAATATCAAATCAATACATAGAGGAATAACAAAAGAGCATAAATACCTTCAGCTTCAGCAAGATCAGCTATAATTCTGAAAAATTCCAATCCTTTGTTAAAAGATTTAACTTTCCATGACCTGCTCAATTTCAAAGTACCACCTTCGTTTACCAAATTCCAGTCGGAAACCTGATCACTTAATGTCAACATTGAATAACAAAAATAATGATACTCATTGTCATCGACAACAATAATATTTCACGGACACCCACTTTTTGTACACTCGTGTGACACCTTGTTAATCATGTTAAAAATTATAGTTAATTCATTTGAATAGATGATTAATTTAATTTAGGCTTAAATATGCAAATGATCTCTGCAAATATCAAGCGTTCTGGTTTTAGTCCAGTAAAAATAATTTTTTGGTATTAATCCTTGCAAATATTTTTTATTATTTTTGCTTTTGATCCTTGTTGTTTTGTTTTAGTCCTTGCAAAATTGATTCATGTTGGAATTGTTCCTTGTAATATGTAGAGTATTGATTTTAGTCTCTCAAAGTGTGAACTAAAATGAATATTATAAGGATTAATTTCAATATGAATAGATTTTACAAGGACTAAAACCAAAATGTTTGATATTTGCATGGATCATTTGCATATTTAAGTCTTCCTTCAGTTTAGCGTTAAAACTTTGGTTAATTAACCACAATTTTCAACTTGGATTAAATTAACAATCTACTCAACTGAATTAACCATATTTTTACACCTGATTAACCTGTTGTCGCAGGTGTATAAAAATTGGATGTCTCTGAAACATTTTTATTATTGATTCATTTCTATATAATAGTAACAAGAACCTGTGCAATCAAAGCATTGGCTGCATCTTGGGTCATAGGTTGCAAATCCTTTGCATTACAAGGTACACATGTCTTTGTTGAAAGATCTAAATCAACAAAATCAAAAGAAAACAAAAAAAAAATGAATGTCAATTACAAGTGTTGTGATTTGTGAACACAAAGAAAAAACAAAACGCACCGTTTGAATCTTTGTTGGCAGTGGAAAATGTTGTAAGTGATGAAACTGGGATTTGATTGTGATGCGTATTGGAATCCATGAATCTGAAATGTGATACAGTCATACAGAAAATGGGTTTAGGGAACAGTGATGAATGAAAAGCGGAGAATGAGAATTTGAAGAAATTTTACCGTTTTGGTGGGAATTGGGAAAAGAGTGATGGTGATGGAAGTGTGGTTGAGAGGGGAAGTAGAGGGTGGCGAAGATTGAGAAGAATTCCATTCATTGCTTTGAAGCTGCGCATGTCTTTTTGTGACACATTACTCTCCTCTATCTCCTATAAATAAATTTGGCTTATAATACTTAGCGCCTGTTTGGTTCAGCTTTTCCAACTCATAAACGCACGTTTGGCAGCCTTCAACGCGGTTCCTTCATTTTCCATCATGTTTGGTTTCCTTTTTTCAAATTGATTTTACCTTCCAAACTCAATTCTATGAGAAGCTCAAGACCCTAGCTTTTGCGGCAAGTCCAAATCAATGGTATAGAATAACAACGATTGATTATCTTTGAAATATATGAAATAATAGCAAACTAGATTAAATAGATTAATATGTAGTATTGAAAGAATTAAAAAGAAAAAAAATACATATATGCGGTTTGGTTTCGAAAAATCAATCCAAAATCTGATTCAATATGAGCGGTTTTCATAAAACTGCATCCCAACACATCCAACAATATTCGGTTTTGTGCGGTTTTTAGTTTAAATGGATCGGTTTGCGGTTTTAATTTGGATCGGTTTGGATTTGAACACCATTTAGAAACATATTCCTTTGTATATTCATGGAATAACTGATGTATTTGATCTATATTGTTGGATATTTGGTTGTTGGTTTCATGTTTGCTAAAATCAAATATACAAGCAGTTGTGCGTCTTCAGAAGCTGAAATCTCAATATGTGTGTCTTCAGAAGCTGGGTTTTCAGAAGCTGAACAGTACTTCAGAAGCTGGGTCTTCAGAAGCTGAATAGTACTTCAGACGCTGAACCTTCAGAAGCTGATGTTCAGACGCTAAATAGTACTTCAGACGCTGAACCTTCAGAAGCTGATGTTCAGACGCTGAACAGTACTTCAGACACTGACCTTCAGAAGCAACCTTCAGAAGCTGAAATGTTCAGACGCAGACTTCAGAAGTACATTCAGAAGCTGGTTTCCTGTGTTCTGTTTTCACGTCTTGGGTGTTTATTTTCTCGAGTGATCTGTTGAAGATTTGTCTTAAGAATTCTCTTGGATTTGTTTCTAGAAGGAATATTATTTTGCGTGAAGATATTTGTTGAAGATTGGTTTCTTTTATTTGTGAATATATTTTCAAAGTAATATTTGGAAAATATATTTCTAAAGAATAATTGCTTCTATTTGCTTCTAAAGAATTCTGGAAATATATCTTTGAAGATTATTTGGTTCAAGATTATGTTGCTGCTGAAGCTATAAATAGAGGACGCTGCTATTGAAAAAACTCACATCAAAACAGAAGCTATTATAGAGAGAGTCATACTTAGGTTTTGAGTCTGTTCATTGTGAGCTTTGTGCTCTGTTTCTGTACACCACTCAATTGTTAGAGTTGGTTTAGTTTATTGAGTTGTAATTCACTTGAAGCTTTTAAGCAAAAGTGACTTTGATGTTTTGGGGAGTGTCTCCATCTTTGTTTGTTTAGAGTTTAAGATCACTGGAGCAGTGATTGCTTGAGTAGGAAGTAAGAGGGGTCTTATATCTAGGAGTTCCTAGGTAGAAATACCACGGGTAGTGATTAAGTGAGAAGGCTGTGAAACGAGGGCTGTTCACATATGACTTCAAATTGATACTATTATAGTGGATTTCCTTCTTGGCTTGGTAGCCTCCAGACGTAAGTGTGTTTGTCACCGAACTGGGTTAACAAATAACCTGTGCCTTTTACTTTCTGTCTGTTTTTATTTCTGCTTCTGAACTGCTGTTTTGCATACTCTGTTTTACTGCACAAGTACTCTGTTTACGTTCAGAATCAGGCCCTGCCAGGAATTTCAATTGGTATCAGAGCAGGCACCCTGCCTGTTTTAGGGTGAGCTCCGGGGAAGGTTTTTCTAGCATAATGGACAAGGAAGAAGGATTTGTAAACAGACCACCTCTGTTTGATGGTTCCAACTATGAATATTGGAAATCACGCATGAGTGCTTTCCTTAAATCCATAGATAGTAAAACCTGGAAAGCAGTTCTGAAAGGTTGGGAACATCTTGTTGTGCTTGACAAAGATGGGAAGAAGACAGCTGATCTGAAACCAGAAGAAGTGTGGTCCAAGGAAGAAGATGAATTAGCTCTTGGAAACTCCAAAGCCTTGAATGCTATATTCAATGGAGTGGACAAGAACATGTTCAGACTGATCAAACAGTGCACTGTAGCTAAGGATGCCTGAGAAATTCTCAAGACTACTCATGAAGGCACATCCAAGGTAAAAATGTCCAGACTTCAACTTCTCACCACCAGGTTTGAGAATCTCAAAATGTTGGAGGATGAGAACATACAAGATTTTTATATAAATGTTCTGGACATGGCTAACTCATTTGATTCACTTGGAGAAAAAATGTCTGATGAGAAACTTGTGAGAAAAATTCTCAGATCTCTACCCAAGAGATTTGACATGAAGGTGACTACCATTGAGGAACCACATGATATCTCCAGTATGAAGGTTGAGGAATTGATAGGATCTCTTCAAAATTTTGAAATAGCCAGAACTGATAAGAAGGGGAAAGGTGTTGCTTTTGTAGCAAATGATGAAAGCATATCAGAGGATCTTGTGATGCTGAGTAAACAATTTAAGAAAATTCTGAAGCAGAAGACAAGAACTGATGCGAAAAGCAATCAATCCAAAGGTGCTAAGTGTCATGAGTGTGAAGGATATGACCACTTTAGGACAAAATGTGCAACATATCTCAAGAAACAAAATAAAAATTTGGCTGTGTCTTGGTCTGATGACTCAGAAGGAGAAGTGGAGTATGAGTCTGCCAAACAAGTTGTTGCTTTAACTGGTAGACACATGTTTGATGATAAAGTTAAGGTTTCGGAAGCACCATCAGGTTCTGAAGCACTGTTAGGTTCTGAAACATCATCTGATACTGAATCCAGTGATGAAGAACTGTCTTATGAAGAACCTGCTGATTTTTGCAAGAAGTTGCATGTCAAATTTGAAGAAGTGTGCAAGCAGTTGGAAGAACAGAAGAGAACTATCAGTCAACTTCAGGCTGAAAGAAGTGACCATCTAGCACAAATCTCTTATCTCAAAGATGAGGTAACTCAACTGAACTCTCAACTTGAACACATAAAGAAGCAAATCAGAATGATGAACACTGGTACTGATATGCTTGAAAAGATTTTGGAGAGTCAGAACCAAGGGAAACCAAATGGTATAAGATTTGATGATATGACCTTGAACAAACAGCAATATCCAGCTAAAAGGTTCATTGCAGCTGTTAAAACATGTGATCCAATGATGAGCAAAACTAAGCTGGAACACCAAAACCAACCTCAGGGATCTAAGAACAAAAGGGCTTCTCATCCTTGGGTATGTCATCACTGTGGTAAAAAGGGGCACATAAAGTCATTATGTTACAAGTTGCATGGATACCCCAAGCACTTTTAACAAAGAAAACCCATTGTAAACAAAGTCAATATCAAGAAGGAATGGAGACCAAAATGTGAAAGTGTTGACAAGAGGCTGAAAAATAGAAAAGGAAAGGCTGTTGCTGCTGACAGCAGACCTACTTCTGTTGTTAAGAAGAGTGCTGTTGTTGGACCATCTAAAGTCTGGAGCAAGGTAGTGGTCCCTGTCTCAAAGAAGAAGGCACTAAAAGGAAAGGAAGTGGATCCTATTGAGTTTGAGGATGATGTTGAGCAAGACATTATGCCCTATGTTCAGAAGAGGATTGCTGAACTTCAGAAGCAGATTGCTGGGAAGAAGATTCCTCTGAATGTGCCTGAAGCACACATTGACTAGGCAACATCTGATGCTGAGTTTGAAGACTGTAAATTAAGTCATGGGGTTCATTGTGTGATGCGGTTGTGTTCTCTTGTATTTGATCTTCTGCGAAGACTTTGTGTGTGGGTACCATGTTTGTGTGATTCTGATCCTGTGATGGTTTTAATGATGGTACTGTCTCTGTTCTGATGAGGGTTCTGTGTGGTGTGCTGTTTAATGGATGTTTCAGATTTCTGGATGTGTTCTCTTTGATTTTTGGGCGTTTTTTCCTCTGTTTGGGTGCATATGGTTTGTAACCTCTGTTGTTTCTCTGTTTTTCTGATCCTGGCGATTACTTAGTTGTTTTGTCAAAATTGTTTGGCTAAAAAGGGGGAGAAATAAGTGTGTCAGAAGCTGCTACTGATCTGTTTCAGAAGGAGACTCTGTTTCAGGGGGAGTATGTGTGTTTCCTGTCAGGAGCTGTGTGTTTCAGGGGGAGTGTGCTTTACAAAAGCTTATCTATTTCAGGAGCTGTGTGTCTCAGGGGGAGTGTCCTTCTCAGAAGCTGCTGCTGCTGTATGTGTTCAAGAGGAGTATATGTGTGAAACGTAGTGTGTTATCCGTTGCTGACTCTGTTGCTATGTGTATGTTTATGTGTTGTTCTTCATGGTTGCGTAATTTTGATGTGTGAAGAACTTGCTTGTTATGTCTCTCTGTTCTCAATTTGATTTTAGCCAAAAATTTGCCAAAGTGGGAGATTGTTGGATATTTGGTTGTTGGCTTCATGTTTGCTAAAATCAAATATACAAGCAGTTGTGCGTCTTTAGAAGCTGAAATCTCAATATGTGTGTCTTCAGAAGCTGGGTCAGAAGCTGGGTTTTCAGAAGCTGAACAGTACTTCAGAAGCTGGGTCTTCAGACGCTGAACAGTACTTCAGACGCTGAACCTTCAGAAGCTGATGTTCAGACGCTGACCTTCAGAAGCAACCTTCAGAAGCTGAAATGTTCAGACGCAGAACTTCAGACACAGACTTTAGAAGTACCTTCAGAAGCTGGTTTTCTGCGTTCTGTTTTCACGTCTTGGGTGTTTATTTTCTCGTGTGATCTGTTGAAGATTTGTCTTAAGAATTCTCTTGGATTTGTTTCTAGAAGGAAGATTATTTTACGTGAAGATATTTGTTGAAGATTGGTTTCTTTTATTTATGAATATATTTTCAAAGTAAACTTTGGAAAATATATTTCTAAAGAATAATTGCTTCTATTTGCTTCTAAAGAATTCTGGAAATATATCTTTGAAGATTATTTGGTTCAAGATTATGTTGTTGCTGAAGCTATAAATAGAGGACGCTGCTATTGAAGAAACTCACATCAAAACAGAAGCTATTATAGAGAGAGTCATACTTAGGTTTTGAGTCTGTTCATTGTGAGCTTTGTGCTCTGTTTCTGTACACCACTCAATTGTTAAAGTTGGTTTAGTTTATTGAGTTGTAATTCACTTGAAGCTTTTAAGCAAAAGTGACTTTGATGTTTTGGGGAGTGTCTCCATCTTTGTTTGTTTAGAGTTTAAGATCACTGAAGTAGTGATTGCTTGAGTAGGAAGTAAGAGGGGTCTTATATCTAGAAGTTCCTAGGTAGAAATACCACGGGTAGTGATTAAGTTAGAAGGCTGTGAAACAGGGGCTGTTCACATAGGACTTCGAATTGATACTATTATAGTGGATTTCCTTCCTGGCTTGGTAGCCTCCAGACGTAGGTGTGTTTGTCACCGAACTGGGTTAACAAATAACATGTGCCTTTTACTTTCTGTCTGTTTTTATTCATGCTTCTGAACTGCTGTTTTGCATACTCTGTTTTACTGCACCAGTACTCTGTTTTACGTTCAGAATCAGGCCTTGCCAGAAATTTCATATATTATACATCAGATTTATCAATTATTTATAGATCACATACATCGATTTTTTTTTGTTACACACGTATGAGTTATTTGATGAATCTAAAAAGTAAATTGTTTTTTGTAATAAGAATTGGAAGAAGTATTTGTTTAATGAACTTAATTTGCTTCAACTCGGTTTTCTTGAAGGCTTAATCTCTTAAAAAAACAATATTTAAATTGATCACTAACATTTTTATATGGAAGACGAATTAGTTGGACTGTTTATTTTAACTTTTTTTTTTGTTAGTAACAACTTTTATATAGATTAAATAATCAAAATGGTTCTTTACTCAGCTTACTCTCTCAAATACAAGTTTGAGATTATAATAAATATTATCAAAATGGTGGTGAGGTGAAGACAGTGGTTGGTGAGGATCTCCGTCACTGGATCTCGCCACCGACAACATCAAAAAAGAATGATATCGTTAATGTTAGAAATAAAATGGCAAAAAAGAATGGGTTCTACCATAAAAGAATGGGTCCACCGTGTTTCAAGGAGGAAGAGGGCCATGAAATTGGAGGAAGAGGGTGATGAAATTGGAGGAAGAGAATGATTTCGCGTTTGAAGGAGGGAGAGGGTGATGAAATTGGAGTTCAAACGAATGATTTTTAGAACCTCAAATCCTAACCACCGTGTCAAATCTGGAAATTGGAGACAAAAATTTGCAATACAAATATATGCGTTGTTCAATCGCAGGAAAACTGGAGGTTGAGTCTCAAGTTCGCCGGAAAACTAGAGTTGGCCGTAGTGAGAGAGGATAGAAAAGAGAAAGAAGAAGAGAGAAAAAAAGTTGGTTTTTTATTTTTAATTATTATTTTTAATCAATGATGAGTTGAATTTTTAAAATTTAAAAATAAAAAAATACATGTGGCGTCTTAGTTATCTAAGAATGTGTCCACGTATGCGTTGACTTGGTCAAAATCAAGTGAGTGGACCACTTTTACAAAAGGGAAAAAAATTAGAGGGCTGAAATATATTTTTTTTAATAAGAGGTCAAAATCACAACTAATGAAAAATTAGGGGGCTAAAAATGCGTTTAAACCTTAATAATATTAGGCAATTCAATGACAATATATGTTAAATGTCATGTTGGCTAACATATACCGTCAAATTGATCTTATATTTAACTACCCATTGTCAAATTGGTTGTTACAACAATACTGTACCACAATTTCTGAACATAGCAATTCCTTTAAAAAAAAAATAACAATTAAATTTGCAAACTTATGCACAATCCATATACAAATCATAATGGTTCATGCAGTTAATCAAACCTATACACACGCCAGAGATGAACAAAACCAACGTGTAATGCAACATATTCTAAACAAAATAGTCTCACATATTCAAAACAAAACTAATATAATCGAAGGCCAAATATATACAAGCAGGCTGTGGTGGCCTTATACAGGTGGATAGTGGGGAGTGGAGTGGATAAGTGGTTTTTCCTAAATTCTTGGAAAACTGCAATGTTTATTTGGCGAAGCTTTCGGGGTTTATGAAGGTTTAAAGTATGTGTGAAATTTCGGTGTGAGGTGGTTAAGTTGCAAGTTGATTCCTTGGCGGTGTCTAATGTTTACTTGGCAAGGGAGGAATAAGTCCTTCGGGATGGAACTTAATTCAATGAATGTGTCATTTGCTTGAATGGATTGAAAAGTGAAGGCAAATAATTGAGAGGATGTTTTTACTAATATTGTAATTTGGGCTATCAATCGATTATTTATGAATTGTGTTCGGCTCAAATTAGATACTTATTGTTAGCTTTAACGAGGGGTTTCACCCCTCGTTTGATTTTGTTGCAGTTTTTTTTCTTTGGGATAAGGAAAAAAACATGATTTGTCCTTGGTATTCAAAGTGGAAATTTTAACATAAATTTTGAGATGCCAAACAATATATTGCAGCCAGCCATTGCAAAATATAAAATAAATTAAGGAATACAATATTTAACACAATCTTTCAAATTTTGCTTGAATGAAAATTTAATACGTGACCATATCACAATTTTAAACAATGTTATTTTCTCAATAGTAATACAGCCCATAATGACATACCTAAGATTGAGTACAAAGATTTTCAAACCCCATATACTCATGATTTTCCATCTTCACAATCATTTTCTCTATTCCTACTCCACCTGTGATACATAGAAGATAAAATATCTCTAATAATCTTTCAAAGATACAAAAACAAAATGCAATGCATTTCCAATTAAAATCATAGAAAGTACCTAAACTGATTGCACTTATGAAGATGGTCGATGCAAGTATAAAGATAATAATAGATGCACGGCCAAGGATTGCAATTATCTTTCTCACCACATGCTGGCCAGCAAATGCAGCTATGGTTGCAACCAAAACAAAGTATGAAGCTGCAACAATGTATCAAAAATAAAATATCAATAACCAATAGTAACAAGTTTTACAATTGTTTATGTCAAATTAGTATCACGAGGAGTGTTATGGACACTCTCTTTCTAACACTCTCTCTTGTTAGGTAAAACGCATGAGTCTCACATTTTGAAAACGGATCCTACATAAAGTGACGAAACTTATGGGTTTTACCCAATAAAAAAGTGAGTGGCAGAAAGAGAGTGTTACTAACATTTCTCTTAGCAACAAATATAACAAATAACCAAAATACTATTTACCGTAAGGTATGGGAAAGCGATCTAAATAGTAATATTGCACTACTGACATAGAGGATGAAAAAAGCATGGAAAATGTTGATGTAGCACTTGCTACCTGCAGCAGAGAACACATTTGTCATCAGAATTTGGATTTTGACTTACTCAACACCAAAAGCTAGCTCTACACTACCATTTTTTTTTAAAAAAATTGGGATAAAAGTTTAAAATATAATGAAAAGTGAACTAGAATGAGATATTTTAAAAGTTTTAGATCAAATTTGAAATTTCAAAAAGTTGAGGGGCAAATATCTAATTTTAAAATTAAAGGAGCAATTTGAAAATTATGGAAAAAAAATTAGAGACTAATTTACAATTTTTAAAATAATATAGAGACCAATTTGCAAAATAAAAATAAAAATAAATGGAGTCTAATGTGTAATATTTTTAAACTTATAGGAACTAATCTGCATTATTTGAAAGAATTACATTATCAATAGTGAGTCTTATTTTAAAGTGTAAGGAAGAAATTTTAAATTCTGAATTTTAGGTGGTATTTAAAATTCTCTAAATTTAGTTTTGACAAAATATTTCTTCTTTTTTTTTAACAAAAAGATTTGAGTAAATATTTAATAAAGTCCATTCATTTTTAAAAATTCATCAATTTTATCTTTAAAATTTTACATTGAAGAAATTTGAGTTATTCTCTAAAATTACATTATTTAAAAAAAAAAAAAAATCTAATCCGAAGTCCAAACAAGCAAGAATTTATGAAGAGTGTACCTGTGGAGGGATTCCCATTTCTAGAAACAGTGGCCCCAAAATGAAGCCACCTCCTAGACCAAGCAACCCTCCAACCATACCAGCTATTATTCCACACAAACAATATAGCAAAATTTGATGAATCTTCCAATTTGTAATTTCCTTCCCCTTTGATCTAATCACTCTTGTTCCTTTGTATAAACACACGGCTTCAAAAAGAGCAACAGATATAGAAATAGGAACCTTGAATTGGCAAATCAAATTTCATTAGTTAGTCATTGGTTTGACATGGTATTATGTGAATTTCAGTAATGTTACACATCTCAAAGTCGATACTCCCTCTGTTTTTAAATATAATATTCTCCTGAGTTTCTTTTTTCTAGTATATTTTTATAAGATTTATTTCAAATTTTTAACAGTATGTAATAAATATTGTGATGAAACCATAAACTAATACTCTCTCTTAAATGATAATTTTGTAAAACAATACAAATACAAATTATCAACTGATACACTTCTAAGTTTTTTAATTCTTGTGATTTGGTCAATTACATTCGATATTTAAGGATAGATGTAGTACTTGATAGCATTTTTATTAAGTAGGATTAGACTTAAAGAATGCTATATAATATGTAGACACTTATTTGTTTCCATTAAAATTAAACAAGATAGTGGTAGTCAAATATATTGGAAGTTTCATTACCTGCAAGAAATTAAGAATCCAATACTCAATGGAGCAATCCTTGGTGTATGTCTGCATAGAAATACATAAAACTGTTTTCACTAAACATTACCAAAAAATGGGTAAAATTTAAATAATGAATTATCATATTAATTATAGATTAATGTATTACCTTAACAATTTGAACAATGAGAAAGGCCACCCAAACAAACACAAGAAGTGATAATTCTTTCCAATAAATGTTCTTTAGCAAAGCGACCTGCAAGCATACAAGTTAAATTTAAACAGTTGATAAAGCAAGATAAATTATTTACAGAATTTCTGAAATCGACTTCTAGAGCCGTTTCCATTACCACTTCATCTTGCATATCACCTGGACCTCTTGCTAGGGGCTTGTAGTCTTCTGCATAAGCACATGAAATGTTGTTCCAATATTTTTTTTTTCAAAAGCAAAAATTTATTAAAAAAACTAATCCAAACACAAGCTATGCAAGAATTAGAGAAAGATATACAAGCACCATACACGGTTAAATAGTCGAGTCAAATAAATATAAAAGATATTGTTATATTCTAATTTACATATTTTAATAGGGCATTTTGCTTTTAAACCATTTCCAAGACAAGATTTGGATTCTTCCAACATCTCTTCCGCTGTTCCAACTTTGTTTTTAAAAATCGTCTCATTACGAGCTTTCCAAAGGACCCAAATACAAGCAAACCAGATGACTTTGAATCTTTCCGCGTGCACCCTACCTCTACCAAGCACCCCCTCACATTGGTAATAGCTTACCGAAGCTTTGTTCCAATAGTAAATATAGGAGAAATTTTCCATAAAATACTGGCGTGTTTCTAAGAATTTATCTACTGACTTACGTTATAGAAACATCTTATGACACGTGCTATGAGCAGCTTCAATTTACTTTAGTAATTTTAACCAACTTACAACATATGAGTCCTTTCACTCTATTTTTCTTAGGTGTGTTTAATTTTCTTTTTGTTTTTAACAGATTTGTCAATTGTCCGTGAGTTGTGAGCACAATGGTAAGAGGAGTTTGCAATCTCAAGAGACAAAATTCAAATCTCATAAGAAACGTGTGAAATGAGACTGTTATTAATAATAATTTCCCCCTCCCCAATTGTTTTTATTTAAAAAAGGTTTTAAAATGATTTTATATAGAGATGCATGTTATAAACAGAGATGCTTATAGTGACTTACCATCTGTTTTTTGTTCTTCCAACTGCCTGGCTGCTTCCTGCAAATCAAAGTAGCTTAGCACTCTTACCACCAAAGATTTAATTAAAGGAATGAGACTCAACTTCAAAAAATTTAAGTGTATAAGGTAAATTTACATTTTTCATCATTGTTTCCCTTTTCCATGTATCTATGCCTTTCAATAATGCTTTTGTTGATGTACCTACCACATACGAATTCTTTTCATGTTAACAACCAAGACAATAATAGATAGGACAATACTTAACATTAATATTACCTATGAATATGATGATAAGCAAAACAGTGACCATCCAATCAGCAAACATGACATTACACACAACTCCAATACTTATTCCAAGCATCAGCATAGGCTGGAAAAGCAAAGCCAAATCATAATCTATAAGTGGCATGTCTAGTGTTGGGTGTCTAAGCCTCATATTGTAGTAAACAGTTGATAATGCTGCACCCATAATCATACCTGCAATTATCAAATTAAATCAAAGCTATATCTAGTGTAACGTGCCCGGAAGGGTTAACAAGTCGGACCAGGTTTTGTACACCCCTAGCGTGAGTGTTGTAAACCCTAGAGTTTAGAGTTTGATTCTTACTGATTAAAAAAAAAACATAATAGATATTTTGAGGTATATATACTAACACTTGGAAATGGCTGTAGAAGACTTGGGATCAAAGCCAATGATCAAAGCAAGCATAGGGACAAAAATTCCTCCACCTCCTACACCTCCGACACTTCCCAAAGCTGCTCCCAAAAATCCAATAATTGATCCAACTATAATTTTCCAATCAAATTTCATTTCCTGCTCAACCAAGAAAACATTATAAAATAAATAATATGTCTTGCTAACCGGTGCCTAATGACACTTGTTAAAGAAACAAAAAAGAAAAACGTAAATTTTATATTGAAATTAGGATTTCTTAAACTTTTACTTCCTCTATCTCAAAATAATTATCTTTTTAGTATTTTTTTCAATATCAAAATAGCTGTCACTTTAGAATATCAATGCAACATTTATTATTATTTTCCATCATTATACCTTTATTTATTGAATTTCACCTAACTTAACTACTCCATTAACTACAATTAACAAAGATGTTTTAGTAAATGATTCTAATTTTACTATATTTATTGAAATCAACCCAATTAATAATTTCAATAATTGTAGACAAACCTTAAACTATTATTATTTTGAGACGGAGAGAGTAAAGGTTGACTACACATGTTTCAACATATTTTTACTATAAATAATTAACCAAAACACATAACCATACACTTTATACACCATATATAACTATAAATTAATGCATATGTTAATTACTTCATGAACTCACAGGCCAAGCAGGTTCATAAGAAGATTTTCCTCTTTCCCATAAAAAATCAATCATCACTCTTAGAACTCCTTGTGTTTCTTTCTCAGCAATTTTTTCTGATTCTTTTTCTTTCAAAACTCTTTCTGCTAGACTGACATTGCAGATAATAGTTAGGATGCACAAGATCAGCCATGTCGCTGTTGCAGCAGTAACCGAAGAAAGCTTGTGTTTTAGTTCTGAAGCCATGTGTGGAAGAAGGTTAGAAACCAGAGATAGGAATCAAGTGTTGTATTCCAATTTCCTCAACTTTTTTATTTGCTTTTTGATTTTCTTTGCTTCTAAAACAAAGTATATGGTTGAGGAATGGAGATTTATGTTAAATTGAGGAGTGTATTCATTTCGCTAATAATAAATAATATATCTATATATGATTTACACATTGTGATTGGACCCTTTCGTGACTACAAAATATTAAAAATAAACAAAGGGATGATATGTACTTGCAAAGTTGCACCTTTTACGAATGCATTTCTACAACTATATTAATATGGACTCGTTAACAAGAGGGTCTTGCCATTGTAAAAAAAAAAAGTCTTCCTAACTAGTGTTTCTAAGGCAATCTTTAAGATCTTAAATTTAAAAATTATTCCATAAAAAAAATTAAATATTACAAATTTCAATGCATTAAATACATGGATTTTCATGAAAACTTACTAATAAAAGTCTTTAAAGAGTATTCCGAGAACATTCGTTAACATTTCCCTTAATATTACCCATTCATCACATATTCATGTGTCCTATTTGAGTTTTAAACGGTTATTAATGAAATGATGAATAGTGTTGATTTTAATGACAAAATATGTACTCCCTCCGTCTCAAAATAATTGTCATTTTAGCATTTTTTTCACTTTCTCAAAATAATTGACAAATAAGAGGGAGAGACTCTAGCCCATCCTTACTCATGTGTTTATCTATCTCTAAATTAAGAGTACTAACTCCATTTCAAAATGATTGTCATTTAAAGTTGTTACACACATATTAAGAAATTTAATAAAGTAGTCAAAAGACTTGTCATTTTTACTAAAATAACTCTATAAACTATTGGTGTGTATCTAATCATCTAGATGTAAAATATAAAATAGTGATTTGGATGTAGTGTATAAGTAATAATTAGAAGGCATAATTAAAAAAAGATAATTGATTCTACATTAAAAATTAAAAGGTGACATTTATTTTAAAACAATACTTCTTCCGGTCTTGTATATATAAATTCTTTTTTTAAAATTCATTGAATAAATAATGTATCTGGTTTACAATACAGACTAGATAGATTAATTAGCCAATAAACCTAAAAAACAGATATTTTTTTATATATAAGATTGGAGGGGGTATTTTTGTTTATTTTTTGCTAAAATGAAACTTAAAGTGTACTTAAGGCCCTGTTTGGAATAGGTGAAAGTAGAAGGAAAGATACCACAAGGGATGGAAAGATTTTGGGAAATTGAGCTTCCCTTGTTTAGAACCTCATTAACAGGAAGGAAAGATTGTTTTTGGTGGGTCCTACCGCATATTTGTTTCCTCGCTAAAACGGGAAGAAAGTAGTAGGAACATGTATATCTTTATAAAATGCCAATCATGCCCTTGCTTTGATCCATGTGCATGGACTAATATACATTTCTTTTATTTACAACCTGTATGTTTTTATACTAACTTAAATCACGTGTTTTTAAAAGAAATACTTGAATACAATGTTACGTAATGAATTAGTTAATATAGTTCTTAAATTTTGTGTATTAAATATGTTAAGTATTATTATAAATGTATTTTCAATGAAAATTATTTAAATAACACAATAATATAGGGTTATTTATGTCATTTACTAAATTCATTTCTTTCTTTCTTCTTTCACTTTCACTGTTATCAAACAACCAACAAATCATCTCACTTTCTACCAACTTTATTCTTACTTTCTTTACTTTAACCTTCTTTTCTCTAACTTTCTTTCCTTTCTTTTTCCTATCCAAACAAAGCTAAGTTCCATCCATTAAAATGCAAAGAACCGTGTCATGTTGTATGAGTAGGTTGATAGGTAGAGCTGTGATTTCGTTGCATTTAATACCATTTATTTTCACATTAAATGATGTTGCAGAAAATGCCTACATATTATTAGGCCCAAACATCACCCACCAACCAAAATTAGCCATCACAAGGATATCAAAGCGCTAGGGTGTCGGTAAAAGAAATGATATTTGTACAACTATTTTATGATAATTTTTTGATAATTTTCTCTTTCATACTCATATTATGTTTTTATTTTCTCTATTATTTTTGACCTATAGAAAGATAGAAAAAGGAAGTTGACACCAAAGTTGTCTCAAATGGTTGTTCAAATATCACTATTTCAAAAAAAATACACCCTCCATTCCATTTTTACGATTTAACAAAAATCATATAGTCTAGTTTAAAAGATATTGTTGTAGCAATAAATTTATTTCAAATACTATTACTAAATGAGTTTTTCTATCATGTGCAAATTTTCATATATTAAAAAGTTTTACAAAGTAAGTTTGCATTGGAACTTGCGCATTTAATAATAAATATGTATACTTTTAACAAATGATAGTTATTTTTTAATAAAAAGTTTTCACTTTTAGTTACTTTAACATGTGCAATCTTGCACATGTTAGACAAACCCTTACTAAATTAATACTCCATCCGGTCCTTATTATAAGAAGAAAAACAAAAAAACATCAAAACCAATGTAATCATTAATTATTATAACTGTTCTTAGTGAAAAACTAGGGTTTTTTCTTTGGGATTGATCCCAAGGTTCTATTTATAGTCCCAATATGGGCCTATCCAGCCATGATTTTGGGCCCCCAAAATCATGTGACTGTCAGGTGGGCCTTGTACCCTTCTGGAGAGCGCCCAGCCTGATTCTAAGGGTACAAGCCCTTGTTCGTGGGGCCTAAAGGCCTAAAGGATAAGATCTACAGTCCACAGCCCAACAAGCACGAGCTTTGGGACAAGGCGAAGTGATTAAACTGTTGCCCGGGAATTATTTGTATATGACTTCTTGCCCAACAAGTGAGACTTACTGGTTGTGAAACTATGTAAAAAATTTTAAATTACGAGGTGCTAGCCCAACGCGGGTGCTAGCCCAGCATAGGTGCTAGCCCAACGTGGGTGCTAGCCCTAACATGGTTGCTCGCCCAACACAGGTGCTAGCCCAAGACAGGCGCTAGCCCAACACAGGTGCTAGCCCAACACGGGTGCTAGCCCGACACGGGTGCTAGCCCTAACATGGGTGCTCGCCCAACACAGGTGCTAGCCCAACACGGGTGCTAGCCCAAGACAGGCGCTAGCCCAACACAGGTGCTAGCCCAACACGGGTGCTAGCCCAAGACAGGCGCTAGCCCAAGACAGGGGCTAGCCCAACACAGGTGCTAGCCCGACACGGGTGCTAGCCCGACACGGGTGCTAGCCCGACACGGGTGCTAGCCCTAACATGGGTGCTCGCCCAACACAGGTGCTAGCCCAACACGGGTGCTAGCCCAACACGGGTGCTAGCCTGACACGGGTGCTAGCCCTAACATGGGTGCTCGCCCAACACAGGTGCTAGCCCAACACGGGTGCTAGCCCAAGACAGGCGCTAGCCCAACACAGGTGCTAGCCCAACACGGGCGCTAGCCCAAGACAGGCGCTAGCCCAACACGGGTGCTAGCCCAACACAGGTGCTAGCCCAACACGGGTGCTAGCCCGACACGGGTGCTAGCCCTAACACAGGTGCTAGCCCAACACAGGCGCTAGCCCAACACAGGTGCTAGCCCAACACGGGTGCTAGCCCTAACATAGAAGTATGATACATTCTTTTCTGTAAACTTCTCGTCTGTTCCTTTTACCCTCAAAAGCATCTCTTAGGCGGTGGTCGTTATTAGCGTTCGTTTCGTAACAACATTGAGAATTGCCGGGTTGTTTCATTTTCGGCTCACGACGACTTAGAGCCCTCTTTGGGGTTAAGGACTTAGGTGGCGATTTCATTTTCTGCTCGCGACGTCTTAGAGCCCCTTTGGGGTTAAGGAATTAGGCGGCGATCTCATTTTAGCACACGACGTCTTAGAGCCCTTTTTTAGGGTTAAGGAATTAGGCGGCGATCTTGTTTTAGCACACGACGTCTTAGAGCCCTGTCTTTTAGGGTTAAGGAATTAGGTGGCGATTTTATTTTCGACTCGCGACGTCTTAGAGCCCTGTCTTTTAGGGTTAAGGAATTAGGCGGCGATCTTGTTTTAGCACACGACGTCTTAGAGCCCTGTCTTTTAGGGTTAAGGAATTAGGTGGCGATTTTATTTTCGACTCGCGACGTCTTAGAGCCCTGTCTTTTAGGGTTAAGGAATTAGGCGGCGATCTTGTTTTAGCACACGACGTCTTAGAGCCCTGTCTTTTAGGGTTAAGGAATTAGGTGGCGATTTTATTTTCGACTCGCGACGTCTTAGAGCCCTGTCTTTTAGGGTTAAGGAATTAGGCGGCGATCTTGTTTTAGCACACGACGTCTTAGAGCTCTGTCTTTTAGGGTTAAGGAATTAGGTGTGCAACCCTCACTGGGGTTTGGCGAGTGCAAGCTTCATTTTGTCTCCGGATATTGCCGGATTGTGTCGCCATCTTTTACTTCAAATCTTTAAAGTGCAGCACTTCGTATCTCACCTATGCAAGAATTCAAACTAGCCCAGTGAAAGCAGAAAATATATAACCCAGCAAGCAAAACATTATGGCTCATATGTCCTTGTTGATTTGTTAACAAAAGTTAAGTAGTACAAAGCGGTAAAGAACTTCAATTTCTCCGAACCCGTGCAATAAACCTGTCAACACCGGATGAAAATGTACAGGACAATTACGTTGTAGGAAAAAGAACTAAGAAGAGAGAAAGAATAGTAGCTTGGTTATTCGAACCAAGTCGCAGATCAGCATGTTCGTAATGTTAAGGTTAGCTGCAGCTTTAAAATCATAGTACATCATGTCTCCTGTAACACAAGCAAATGAAAATTCTGGTGCTCCATTAAGCTCCCCCCCTTGTTGATTATAAGCCTAGTGAATCTATCTTATAATTGCTTCAAACATAAAATTCTCACAATAAATGTAGCTAATATACTAATGGTGTACGTGTATTCCAGATGATGATCAAGTTAATTAAGTACCACAATTAAAACTATAATATGGCAAAGGAATATAACCAAGTAAATGACACTAGTTGTCTCATCAGCATATATCATAGAACAATCAGTATCACAATAAAGGGTAATATGGCAAAGGGAGGAAAACTACCTTTGCTAAACATTAACAAATGCAGTTGGTAACATGACAATCTAAAAACTGATAAAAATTGAAAGAAACACTTAAAGGAGCTACTATACGGAAATCTCACCTTTGCTACACATTTACTAAAGAGTTACACAGGTAGATATAACAAAATGCAATTTGATTCAATTAGAATAAACATTAGTTATTGGTCACCTATACATTCTCCAACAACAGGTGCTTTTTGCCTAATTAGAGAACAAAACTAACATTTAAAGCAAAAATGAAGCAATCAACTCATGGCCTAAAACAGTCAAAAACATATCAAATCATGTATCCTAGTTAATTACGTATATGAAATCATGTATTAATTAGTTGACAGAAGATAAGTAAGTAGCATAAACCAATTTCTCCATTTCAGAAGGAAAACTTAACAAAGTGAAGTCAAAAACATATCAGACGAAGAACGTTGAAACCTTCGCCTTCTCCGCCTTCTCCTATATTCAAAACAAACACGAACCATATGAAGAACACATTGAAGTGCATATCCCGCAATCCACAGCCTCAACGGCATTTTCGGCGCTTCATTCCGGCTCAAAAACAACGCCGTTCCTGCCACAATGACGAAAGTGATGTTCCAAACGACATCGAGAGTCACAACCGGCTTCGAATACGCCCAATCGCTTTGTCGTTCTTCTAATTGTTCTGCCGCAGCTTCGCGAACAACGACGGATGGTTCCCGCATAGTTCGACGGCCGCTTGCTTGACGGAGGATACGTGTGACCATGTTGGTGATTTTGGTAACGAGATAAGGTTCGAGAGAGTAACGATTCGCGCCTGTTTTCGCAGAGAGGCCATGAGAGAGACGAGAGAGGACCATAGCGACGGCGTAGTCTGACGGAAGAGAGAGATTTGAAACGGCGATGTGGGGTTTGAGTTTATCAACGACAGTGGTGAAAACGGGGTAGGAGAGGCCATAGAGAGAACGCCACTGTGCGTCACGGAGAGGAGCTTCGAGGGACCAGGTGTGTTCGGTTGGGAGGGCACGGAAGGCGGCAACGGAGTAGTCGGAGGCGTTTGGGTTGCGATTACGACAGCGGCGTTTGTTGTGGTGGTTGGAAGGGGAGAATGGAGTGCGGGTGGAAGCGACGTGGGAGAGGACGGATGCCATGGTGAAGAGAAGGAGAGGGGCGATGGAGGAGGATTGGAGGAAGTGAATTGGGTGGTTGAGAGAGAGGGGAATTGTAACACCCATAATAAGATTGCCTAGGATCTTATACGAGTATTAAAATTTCGTATTGGATACATTAATTTACAATATATAAATTCATTCAAATATATTACAACACATTGTAATATTACAATCCAAAGTTAAACAACATCTCTAATACATGTACAACCATATGACACATCCATATAATACAATCATCCATAACATATAACAACAGCACGATCAGTCCGTAGCCTTTTCCTTACCCTTGTTGCGTGCTGATTGCGATCCTGCCTGTGAACCTGCACCAGAAGGAATGGGATGAGACATAATGTCTCAGTGAGCTCTACCCAACCTACTGTTTGGCAACCACAGGGAACCTAGGGTCGCCATGCCTACCTTGGCAATTTAGGGGAATTCTAGAATCGCCAAGTCTTTAAACCTGCCTATAACTTTAACTATAATCTTCCTGTAACTATAACTGTAACTATGACTGTATAACATAAAGCAATTAAAGTGTTTTATGTTAGCTGTTAGCGTTGAACAAACAATTAATCTGAGTTCATTTTACGGAGGGCATCCGGGTGGAGTAACCCCGAAGTACGTCTCCCTATGACCCGATGAAACTCCTGACAATCAGGCTAGCACCGGACTCCCTATGAAATTGCATGTGGACAACCCTCTCGGAGGAGTCCCATCCGGCGTATCCCGGAGTCTGCTGAACATGCCTATGACTTTGAATTATTATTATTCTTTGACTTTGATAAGTAAGTATATAAATAAATATACATGTCTATTACTTTGATCATATAAACATTTCCTATAATCCTTAACCTTTGACATAGGGTACTTGGCTTATCGTTCTCATAAGCCTACTATAACTGTTAAACATTTCCTATTACATTATATCCTAAAGTGGACAAACTATGAATTGTTCCTCATGCTATAACCCTCATTTCTATCAAGGAAATTGGCATATCGTTGTCATATGCCACTATAAAAGGTTGCCTATTCGATGAACTTCAATTCTATATATTTCCAAGCCTTACATAATCCTTACTTATAAACTTTATGACCTTTGGGAAGCTTTTAGAATGAGTTAAAATGGTGGGCAAGGTTTCTAAAATGTATACATAAAATCAGTTGCCAAAAAGCCATGCCCGCGCGCACCAGGACCCCCAGAACAGCTCAACGAAGTTGGGCTGTTCAGGGTTGGTCGCTACAAGCGAACCCTGGTCGCTACAAGCGAGCCCTGGTCGCTACAAGCGCCAGTGTGGTCGCTTGAAGCGCGGGTAGGCAGGGAATTTTCCTGCCTGGTCGCTACAAGCGACAGCCCGTCGCTACAGCGACCATATCAGTATAAAATCATGTAAAAATGCGATTTTCCACCATTTTCTCCCATTCAAGGTTACCCAAGCTTCCAGAACATGTTATAAATGATTTTCCATCATAAATCATCAGTTAAAAACATTCACAAGCAAGGATTAATGCTAACAAGGAAATTAGGGTTAAAACACAAACTTTCTATAATTTCCTCCTATGAAGAAAACACACAAAACTCACACTATGAGGGTTCTAAAACCCAAAATGAGCTCACCTAATGACTGGTAGCAAGCTTGCTTGGCTTCAATCCAACCTCCAACTTGTAAACTTCACTTTTCTTGATTTTTTTCTCTAGTTTTCTTGCTCCAAGTTTCTACAAAGCCTTGATTGCTTGAAACCCAAAGATTTAAGGATGAAATGGTGGATTAAGAGTGAAGGAAAGGGTGGGTCGAATTTCTAGAGAGAAGGAGGAGAGATTTTCTGATTTTTAGAGAGAGGGGAAATGTGAAAATTGTGAAAATGTTCATAATTATCCATTTATATACTTTGTCCCATTATTTACGACTTTGCCATTCCAATACGTTTAATTCCTGTAACACTGTTAAATGCCTCGCATAAGTGGGTTATTACAGGAATGGTGGCCGTCTGGGTTATGGAGGAACGCCCCTCCTTCTAGCGCCACTGTTCTTAGTGAAAAACTAGGGTTTTTTCTTTGGGATTGATCCCAAGGTTCTATTTATAGTCCCAATATGGGCCTATCCAGCCATGATTTTGGGCCCCCAAAATCATGTGACTGTCAGGTGGGCCTTGTACCCTTCTGGAGAGCGCCCAGCCTGATTCTAAGGGTACAAGCCCTTGTCCGTGGGGCCTAAAGGCCTAAAGGATAAGATCTACAGTCCAATAACTTTTTGAATAATTTTACAAATATACCCTAATAAAAAATTGTGAAACATTAAATACACCCACTAATATTAAAAAGACAAACATTAAATGAAGGATAGAAAAGTCTTCAAACAATAACTACACCTTAAAAGTTGTGACATTTTCTTATAAATATGACCAAATTTTTTTTTGAAAATTTTCCTATATTAAGGACCGAAGGGAGTATATGTAATCAGGGGCAGAGCCACCTACAGCTGAGGGTGTGCAGCTGCACACCCTGAACTTTGAAAACTTGCACATGTCATCCTATGATTTTATCATTTTGAACACCCTGAATAATTGGTTTTGCACCACTGACCTGATCTCTCTCACTCACTGACGAAAAAGAAGGGAAAAAGATGAAGCAAAAGCACTAAAGAAGTAACAAGATAAGAGAGGTATTAAACAAGAAATATGAAATGAAATGGACAAAATATGTGCAGCAGTGGCTGCTTCTCTTTTATTCTTAGAACGATGAAGTGTTAGGGTTTATTGTGGGCTTTGAACCTGTTTGTATGGGTCACTTTTGATACATGGGCCTCCTACACAAGGCTTGTACGTTTTGGCTCAAGTGAGAATAAATCCAAAATTGTTGTGCTATATTACTACTTGCTACTACACTATGAGCGCTAATCAATTATTTTAACATTCCAAACTGTTTCTTTTATAACACTATCATCCAAAATTCCAAATTATTAAGCCCACAACAACAAAATCCTAAATTTCAGATCCAAACACTCAAAACCAGTACTTTTAAATTTATTTTCTTTTCAAAAACCATCAACTAATTAATCCAAAACTAAAACATATAACAATCAAAACCCAGATGCAAAAAAAATTTACAAAATGATGAAGTTGAGAGAGCAACAACAAAAGATTTCTGAATAAATTTTCGTCGCCTTCGTTTATTAATGAAGCAATGATCAACAACAACAACAACGAAAATTGAAACTTCATCAACATCAACCATCTCAACAACAACAAATTTCAAATTAAATCTTCTTCTTTTTTAACTAACCACAATTTTTTTTCCCAGTCTACTAGAAATTAAACTGAAATTAATGCTTTGAATATTAATGTGTGATGGAAATTTTTAGATCAGGTTCAGTTTGTTTCAGATACTGCTGAAAGCTCTTTTGATTGAATTTTCTGTTGATGAAAAAACATTGGAAAACAAAGCTGCCATTCTTTAACAGATGCTCCTCAAATTCCAGTACACGTTCAAGGGTTAAATTCTCAACATCTAACTGGTGCATGGGCAAGTAGGCCAGTTGTGAAGCGTGACTTAGCAAATCACCAAAACTACCAGTTAAGTGAAAGTCATCTTCACCGGCTTCGGTTAAAAAAGGTACCTGTGGGGGTTTCTCGTTGAGTAACAGTTTAGAACCAGAATTAACAATGTCTACCAAAAAATAGTCCCCTTTACAGCGATCCAGTAAGTCCTTCCAGAATATATCTTTGTTCACAGAAAATTCCTTACTTGCCTCTACCAAATATCTGCACGCACATATATCACAGTGAATTCAGCATGACCCACACACACACAATTAAGAAACATGAGTCACACACAAAATTACAAGGGGAAATTACGTATATCATAAAACATGTTCAAATACGTGTTTGAATGTAAAAGTATAAATATAGTAGATACCTTTCCCATCTAGAATCAGATACATCATTCTTGCACTTGTTATATGTGGTGGTTGTAGACTTTAGCACATCAGAAAATACTTGGTCAATTCTTTTCTTCTTAAACCAGTATAGTTGCAGTCTAAAATGTCGATCGAAAGAATGAATAGTAGGCGTATTGCTGTTCATAAAAAATAAAAAAATAAAAATCAATCATAAGAAAACGCGGAATAAAATTGACTGTTAGTAACATGTCCAAATTATATCTCAACTTACGGTCTGGCCTGAATCTGAAGCCGGATCGAAACAACCCCAGTATCATCCATAAAACCGGTTTAGTTTGACAAACTTGACGATGATTACATCTAATAAGACCAGCTTTAGTAACATCTTTACTTAAGACAAGCAATTTTGAAGAATCCTTTTGGTTAATTGCTGTAACTAGAACCTCAGCAATTGTTGCCAGGTTACTCTGATCAAATCCAAAGGACAAATTCAACTGTGTTCCTGTTCTCGAATAATGGTAAGTCCTGCAAATGTGCAAGTGTGACGAGGAAAAAAAAACATATCAAAAGTTATTAAACCTTTCTTTCATCAATAAAAACATGCCTAAATCCACTGTCTTTTAAAAGAAAATATAAACGGCACTTACCATTGTGAGTCTCCGATAACAATGGTGTCAGATGATAAATTTACACGAGGACGAATCATTATTTCTTCATCGAAATACATTATTTCACGAAACTCTTTTTCCTCATCTTCATCACTCCTATGATCCTTCAACCTAAGATGATTCTGTTTACTGAAAGTTCGAAAGTGATCGTGATTCAGGGCTGCAATTTGCTCCGGCTCCATGTTAAGAACAATGGTTTGATTTCGACCCACGATTTCGGCGGTGGTGGGTGGAGAAGAGGTGGCGGCGAAGGGATAAGAATGGTGGAGAAGAGGTGGCGGCGAGGGGATAAGAATGGTGGAGAAAGGTGTTTTAGGGTTTCAGGGTTTACGGCGCCGAAGTTGATCCCTCAAAGGAAACACGGGTGAAGTTGATCCCTCAAAGGAAACACGGGTCAACCCAAGTCATTTTTTTTAAGTAAACCCTCATTTAGGTCCTTGAAAGTGTCACTCGTTATCACACACGTCCCTAGATCAATAGAAATTATTAAAATCTCCCTCAATGTTGGTTCCGTTAGTCAAATTAGTCTGAAACGTTAACTTGGTGTTAACTCTGATGATGTGTCCCTTTTTTTTGCCATGTCAGATGCTTACCGGAATGTCCACATAGACGAGGGACCAAAATGAACCCTATAGCTCTTTCATCTTCCAGGAAAAGATGAGCAAACTTCAATCCTCATCTTCTTCCTCCTCCCTCTCATAAACCTCCATCAAGAATCAACATACCCAACAAAACAACAACAAAATCCCAAATTTCAGATCCAAACACTCAAAACCAGTACTTTTAAATTTATTTTCTTTTCAAAAACCATCAACTAATTAATCCAAAACTAAAACATATAACAATCAAAACCCAGATGCAAAAAAAAATCTAGAAAATGATGAAGTTGAGAGAGCAACGACAACAGATTTCTGAATAAATTTTCGTCGCCTTCGTTTATTAATGAAGCAATGATCAACAACAACAACAACGAAAATTGAAACTTCATCAACATCAACCATCTCAACAACAACAAATTTCAAATTAAATCTTCTTCTTTTTTAACTAACCACAATTTTTTTTCCCAGTCTACTAGAAATTAAACTAAAATTAATGCTTTGAATATTAATGTGTGATGGAAATTTTTAGATCAGGTTCAGTTTGTTTCAGATACTGCTGAAAGCTCTTTTGATTGAATTTTCTGTTGATGAAAAAACATTGGAAAACAAAGCTGCCATTCTTTAACAGAAGCTCCTCAAATTCCAGTACACGTTCAAGGGTTAAATTCTCAACATCTAACTGGTGCATGGGCAAGTAGGCCAGTTGTGAAGCGTGACTTAGCAAATCACCAAAACTACCAGTTAAGTGAAAGTCATCTTCACCGGCTTCGGTTAAAAAAGGTACCTGTGGGGGTTTCTCGTTGAGTAACAGTTTAGAACCAGAATTAACAATGTCTACCAAAAAATAGTCCCCTTTACAGCGATCCAGTAAGTCATTCCAGAATATATCTTTGTTCACGGAAAATTCCTTACTCGCCTCTACCAAATATCTGCACGCACATATATCACAGTGAATTGAGCATGACCCACACACACGCAATTAAGAAACATGAGTCACACACAAAATTACAAGGGGAAATTACGTATATCATAAAGCATGTTCAAGTACGTGTTTGAATGTAAAAGTATAAATATAGTAGATACCTTTCCCATCTAGAATCAGATACATCATTCTTGCACTTGTTATATGTGGTGGTTGTAGACTTTAGCACATCAGAAAATACTTGGTCAATTCTTTTCTTCTTAAACCAGTATAGTTGCAGTCTAAAATGTCGATCGAAAGAATGATTAGTAGGCGTATTGCTGTTCATAAAAAATAAAAAAATCAGTCATAAGAAAACGCGGAATAAAATTGACTGTTAGTAACATGTCCAAATTATATCTCAACTTACGGTCTCGCCTGAATCTGAAGCCGGATCGAAACAACCCCAGTATCATCCATAAAACCGGTTTTAGTTTGACAAACTTGACGATGATTACATCTAGTAAGACCAGCTTTAGTAACATCTTTACTTAAGACAAGCATTTTTGAAGAATCCTTTTGGTTAATTGCTGTAACTAGAACCTCAACAATTGTTGCCAGGTTACTCTGATCAAATCCAAAGGACAAATTCAACTGTGTTCTTGTTCTCGAATAATGGTAAGTCCTGCAAATGTGCAAGTGTGACGAGGAAAAAAAAACATATAAAAAGTTATTAAACCTTTCTTTCATCAATAAAAACATGCCTAAATCCACTGTCTTTTAAAAGAAAATATAAACGGCACTTACCATTGTGAGTCTCCGATAACAATGGTGTCAGATGATAAATTTACACGAGGACGAATCATTATTTCTTCATCGAAATACATTATTTCACGAAACTCTTTTTCCTCATCTTCATCACTCCTATGATCCTTCAACCTAAGATGATTCTGTTTACTGAAAGTTCGAAAGTGATCGTGATTCAGGGGTGCAATTTGCTCCGGCTCCATGTTAAGAACAATGGTTTGATTTCGACCCACGATTTCGGCGGTGGTGGGTGGAGAAGAGGTGGCGGCGAAGGGATAAGAATGGTGGAGAAGAGGTGGCGGCGAGGGGATAAGAATGGTGGAGAAAGGTGTTTTAGGGTTTCAGGGTTTACGGCGCCGAAGTTGATCCCTCAAAGGAAACACGGGTGAAGTTGATCCCTCAAAGGAAACACGGGTCAACCCAAGTCATTTTTTTTAAGTAAACCCTCATTTAGGTCCTTGAAAGTGTCACTCGTTATCACACACGCCCCTAGATCAATAGAAATTATTAAAATCTCCCTCAATGTTGGTTCCGTTAGTCAAATTAGTCTGAAACGTTAACTTGGTGTTAACTCTGATGATGTGTCCCTTTTTTTTGCCATGTCAGATGCTTACCGGAATGTCCACATAGACGAGGGACCAAAATGAACCCTATAGCTCTTTCATCTTCCAGGAAAAGATGAGCAAACTTCAATCCTCATCTTCTTCCTCCTCCCTCTCATAAACCTCCATCAAGAATCAACATACCCAACAAAACAACAACAAAATCCCAAATTTCAGATCCAAACACTCAAAACCAGTACTTTTAAATTTATTTTCTATTCAAAAACCATCAACTAATTAATCCAAAACTAAAACATATAACAATCAAAACCCAGATGCAAAAAAAATCTAGAAAATGATGAAGTTGAGAGAGCAACAACAACAAATTTCTGAATAAAATTTCGTCGCCTTCGTTTATTAATGAAGCAATGATCAACAACAACAACAACGAAAATTGAAACTTCATCAACATCAACCATCTCAACAACAACAAATTTCAAATTAAATCTTCTTCTTTTTTAACTAACCACAATTTTTTTTTCCCAATCTATTAGAAATTAAACTGAAATAATGCTTTGAATATTAATGTGTGATGAAATTTTTTAGATCAGGTTCAGTTTGTTTCAGAAACTGCTGAAAGCTCTTTTGATTGAATTTCCTGTTGATGAAAAAACATTGGAAAACAAAGCTGCCATTCTTTAACAGAAGCTCCTCAAATTCCAGTACACGTTCAAGGGTTAAATTCTCAACATCTAACTAGTGCATGGGCAAGTAGGCCAGTTGTGAAGCGTGACTTAGCAAATCACCAAAACTACCAGTTAAGTGAAAGTCATCTTCACCGGCTTCGGTTAAAAAAGGTACCTGTGGGGGTTTCTCGTTGAGTAACAGTTTAGAACCAGAATTAACAATGTCTACCAAAAAATAGTCCCCTTTACAGCGATCCAGTAAGTCATTCCAGAATATATCTTTGTTCACGGAAAATTCCTTACTTGCCTCTACCAAATATCTGCACACACATATATCATAGTGAATTGAGCATGACCCACACACACGCAATTAAGAAACATGAGTCACACACAAAATTACAAGGGGAAATTACGTATATCATAAAGCATGTTCAAGTACGTGTTTGAATGTAAAAGTATAAATATAGTAGATACCTTTCCCATCTAGAATCAGATACATCATTCTTGCACTTGTTATATGTGGTGGTTGTAGACTTTAGCACATCAGAAAATACTTGGTCAATTCTTTTCTTCTTAAACCAGTATAGTTGCAGTCTAAAATGTCGATCGAAAGAATGATTAGTAGGCGTATTGCTGTTCATAAAAAATAAAAAAATCAGTCATAAGAAAACGCGGAATAAAATTGACTGTTAGTAACATGTCCAAATTATATCTCAACTTACGGTCTCGCCTGAATCTGAAGCCGGATCGAAACAACCCCAGTATCATCCATAAAACCGGTTTTAGTTTGACAAACTTGACGATGATTACATCTAATAAGACCAGCTTTAGTAACATCTTTACTTAAGACAAGCATTTTTGAAGAATCCTTTTGGTTAATTGCTGTAACTAGAACCTCAACAATTGTTGCCAGGTTACTCTGATCAAATCCAAAGGACAAATTCAACTGTGTTCCTGTTCTCGAATAATGGTAAGTCCTGCAAATGTGCAAGTGTGACGAGGAAAAAAAAACATATCAAAAGTTATTAAACCTTTCTTTCATCAATAAAAACATGCCTAAATCCACTGTCTTTTAAAAGAAAATATAAACGGCACTTACCATTGTGAGTCTCCGATAACAATGGTGTCAGATGATAAATTTACACGAGGACGAATCATTATTTCTTCATCGAAATACATTATTTCACGAAACTCTTTTTCCTCATCTTCATCACTCCTATGATCCTTCAACCTAAGATGATTCCGTTTACTGAAAGTTCGAAAGTGATCGTGATTCAGGGCTGCAATTTGCTTCGGCTCCATGTTAAGAACAGTGGTTTGATTTCGACCCACGATTTCGGCGGTGGTGGGTGGAGAAGAGGTGGCGGCGAAGGGATAAGAATGGTGGAGAAGAGGTGGCGGCGAGGGGATAAGAATGGTGGAGAAAGGTGTTTTAGGGTTTCAGGGTTTACGGCGCCGAAGTTGATCCCTCAAAGGAAACACGGGTGAAGTTGATCCCTCAAAGGAAACACGGGTCAACCCAAGTCATTTTTTTTAAGTAAACCCTCATTTAGGTCCTTGAAAGTGTCACTCGTTATCACACACGCCCCTAGATCAATAGAAATTATTAAAATCTCCCTCAATGTTGGTTCCGTTAGTCAAATTAGTCTGAAACGTTAACTTGGTGTTAACTCTGATGATGTGTCCCTTTTTTTTGCCATGTCAGATGCTTACCGGAATGTCCACATAGACGAGGGACCAAAATGAACCCTATAGCTCTTTCATCTTCCAGGAAAAGATGAGCAAACTTCAATCCTCATCTTCTTCCTCCTCCCTCTCATAAACCTCCATCAAGAATCAACATACCCAACAAAACAACAACAAAATCCCAAATTTCAGATCCAAACACTCAAAACCAGTACTTTTAAATTTATTTTCTATTCAAAAACCATCAACTAATTAATCCAAAACTAAAACATATAACAATCAAAACCCAGATGCAAAAAAAATCTAGAAAATGATGAAGTTGAGAGAGCAACAACAACAAATTTCTGAATAAAATTTCGTCGCCTTCGTTTATTAATGAAGCAATGATCAACAACAACAACAACGAAAATTGAAACTTCATCAACATCAACCATCTCAACAACAACAAATTTCAAATTAAATCTTCTTCTTTTTTAACTAACCACAATTTTTTTTTCCCAATCTATTAGAAATTAAACTGAAATAATGCTTTGAATATTAATGTGTGATGAAAATTTTTAGATCAGGTTCAGTTTGTTTCAGAAACTGCTGAAAGCTCTTTTGATTGAATTTCCTGTTGATGAAAAAACATTGGAAAACAAAGCTGCCATTCTTTAACAGAAGCTCCTCAAATTCCAGTACACGTTCAAGGGTTAAATTCTCAACATCTAACTAGTGCATGGGCAAGTAGGCCAGTTGTGAAGCGTGACTTAGCAAATCACCAAAACTACCAGTTAAGTGAAAGTCATCTTCACCGGCTTCGGTTAAAAAAGGTACCTGTGGGGGTTTCTCGTTGAGTAACAGTTTAGAACCAGAATTAACAATGTCTACCAAAAAATAGTCCCCTTTACAGCGATCCAGTAAGTCATTCCAGAATATATCTTTGTTCACGGAAAATTCCTTACTTGCCTCTACCAAATATCTGCACACACATATATCATAGTGAATTGAGCATGACCCACACACACGCAATTAAGAAACATGAGTCACACACAAAATTACAAGGGGAAATTACGTATATCATAAAGCATGTTCAAGTACGTGTTTGAATGTAAAAGTATAAATATAGTAGATACCTTTCCCATCTAGAATCAGATACATCATTCTTGCACTTGTTATATGTGGTGGTTGTAGACTTTAGCACATCAGAAAATACTTGGTCAATTCTTTTCTTCTTAAACCAGTATAGTTGCAGTCTAAAATGTCGATCGAAAGAATGATTAGTAGGCGTATTGCTGTTCATAAAAAATAAAAAAATCAGTCATAAGAAAACGCGGAATAAAATTGACTGTTAGTAACATGTCCAAATTATATCTCAACTTACGGTCTCGCCTGAATCTGAAGCCGGATCGAAACAACCCCAGTATCATCCATAAAACCGGTTTTAGTTTGACAAACTTGACGATGATTACATCTAATAAGACCAGCTTTAGTAACATCTTTACTTAAGACAAGCATTTTTGAAGAATCCTTTTGGTTAATTGCTGTAACTAGAACCTCAACAATTGTTGCCAGGTTACTCTGATCAAATCCAAAGGACAAATTCAACTGTGTTCCTGTTCTCGAATAATGGTAAGTCCTGCAAATGTGCAAGTGTGACGAGGAAAAAAAAACATATCAAAAGTTATTAAACCTTTCTTTCATCAATAAAAACATGCCTAAATCCACTGTCTTTTAAAAGAAAATATAAACGGCACTTACCATTGTGAGTCTCCGATAACAATGGTGTCAGATGATAAATTTACACGAGGACGAATCATTATTTCTTCATCGAAATACATTATTTCACGAAACTCTTTTTCCTCATCTTCATCACTCCTATGATCCTTCAACCTAAGATGATTCCGTTTACTGAAAGTTCGAAAGTGATCGTGATTCAGGGCTGCAATTTGCTTCGGCTCCATGTTAAGAACAGTGGTTTGATTTCGACCCACGATTTCGGCGGTGGTGGGTGGAGAAGAGGTGGCGGCGAAGGGATAAGAATGGTGGAGAAGAGGTGGCGGCGAGGGGATAAGAATGGTGGAGAAAGGTGTTTTAGGGTTTCAGGGTTTACGGCGCCGAAGTTGATCCCTCAAAGGAAACACGGGTGAAGTTGATCCCTCAAAGGAAACACGGGTCAACCCAAGTCATTTTTTTTAAGTAAACCCTCATTTAGGTCCTTGAAAGTGTCACTCGTTATCACACACGTCCCTAGATCAATAGAAATTATTAAAATCTCCCTCAATGTTGGTTCCGTTAGTCAAATTAGTCTGAAACGTTAACTTGGTGTTAACTCTGATGATGTGTCCCTTTTTTTGCCATGTCAGATGCTTACCGGAATGTCCACATAGACGAGGGACCAAAATGAACCCTATAGCTCTTTCATCTTCCAGGAAAAGATGAGCAAACATCAATCCTCATCTTCTTCCTCCTCCCTCTCATAAACCTCCATCAAGAATCAACATACCCAACAAAACAACAACAAAATCCCAAATTTCAGATCCAAACACTCAAAACCAGTACTTTTAAATTTATTTTCATTTCAAAAACCATCAACTAATTAATCCAAAACTAAAACATATAACAATCAAAACCCAGATGCAAAAAAAAATCTAGAAAATGATGAAGTTGAGAGAGCAACGACAACAGATTTCTGAATAAATTTTCGTCGCCTTCGTTTATTAATGAAGCAATGATCAACAACAACAACAACGAAAATTGAAACTTCATCAACATCAACCATTTCAACAACAACAAATTTCAAATTAAATCTTCTTCTTTTTTAACTAACCACAATTTTTTTTCCCAGTCTACTAGAAATTAAACTGAAATTAATGCTTTGAATATTAATGTGTGATGGAAATTTTTAGATCAGGTTCAGTTTGTTTCAGATACTGCTGAAAGCTCTTTTGATTGAATTTTCTGTGGATGAAAAAACATTGGAAAACAAAGCTGCCATTCTTTAACAGAAGCTCCTCAAATTCCAGTACACGTTCAAGGGTTAAATTCTCAACATCTAACTGGTGCATGGGCAAGTAGGCCAGTTGTGAAGCGTGACTTAGCAAATCACCAAAACTACCAGTTAAGTGAAAGTCATCTTCACCGGCTTCGGTTAAAAAAGGTACCTGTGGGGGTTTCTCGTTGAGTAACAGTTTAGAACCAGAATTAACAATGTCTACCAAAAAATAGTCCCCTTTACAGCGATCCAGTAAGTCATTCCAGAATATATCTTTGTTCACGGAAAATTCCTTACTTGCCTCTACCAAATATCTGCACGCACATATATCACAGTGAATTGAGCATGACCCACACACACGCAATTAAGAAACATGAGTCACACACAAAATTACAAGGGGAAATTACGTATATCATAAAGCATGTTCAAATACGTGTTTGAATGTAAAAGTATAAATATAGTAGATACCTTTCCCATCTAGAATCAGATACATCATTCTTGCACTTGTTATATGTGGTGGTTGTAGACTTTAGCACATCAGAAAATACTTGGTCAATTCTTTTCTTCTTAAACCAGTATAGTTGCAGTCTAAAATGTCGATCGAAAGAATGAATAGTAGGCGTATTGCTGTTCATAAAAAATAAAAAAAATCAGTCATAAGAAAACGCGGAATAAAATTGACTGTTAGTAACATGTCCAAATTATATCTCAACTTACGGTCTCGCCTGAATCTGAAGCCGGATCGAAACAACCCCAGTATCATCCATAAAACCGGTTTTAGTTTGACAAACTTGACGATGATTACATCTAATAAGACCAGCTTTAGTAACATCTTTACTTAAGACAAGCATTTTTGAAGAATCCTTTTGGTTAATTGCTGTAACTAGAACCTCAGCAATTGTTGCCAGGTTACTCTGATCAAATCCAAAGGACAAATTCAACTGTGTTCCTGTTCTCGAATAATGGTAAGTCCTGCAAATGTGCAAGTGTGACGAGGAAAAAAAAACATATCAAAAGTTATTAAACCTTTCTTTCATCAATAAAAACATGCCTAAATCCACTGTCTTTTAAAAGAAAATATAAACGGCACTTACCATTGTGAGTCTCCGATAACAATGGTGTCAGATGATAAATTTACACGAGGACGAATCATTATTTCTTCATCGAAATACATTATTTCACGAAACTCTTTTTCCTCATCTTCATCACTCCTATGATCCTTCAACCTAAGATGATTCCGTTTAATGAAAGTTCGAAAGTGATCGTGATTCACGGCTGCAACTTGCTCCGGCTCCATGTTAAGAACAATGGTTTGATTTCGACCCACGATTTCGGCGGTGGTGGGTGGAGAAGAGGTGGCGGCGAGGGGATAAGAATGGTGGAGAAAGGTGTTTTAGGGTTTCAGGGTTTACGGTGCCGAAGTTGATCCCTCAAAGGAAACACGGGTGAAGTTGATCCCTCAAAGGAAACACGGGTCAACCCAAGTCATTTTTTTCAGTAAACCCTCGTTTAGGTCCTTGAAAGTGTCACTCGCTATCACACACGTCCCTAGATCAATAGAAATTATTAAAATCTCCCTCAATGTTGGTTCCGTTAGTCAAATTAGTCTGAAACGTTAACTTGGTGTTAACTCTGATGATGTGTCCCTTTTTTTTGCCATGTCAGATGCTTACCGGAATGTCCACATAGACGAGGGACCAAAATGAACCCTATAGCTCTTTCATCTTCCAGAAAAGATGAGCAAACTTCAATCCTCATCTTCTTCCTCCTCCCTCTCATAAACCTCCATCAAGAATCAACATACCCAACAAAACAACAACAAAATCCCAAATTTCAGATCCAAACACTCAAAACCAGTACTTTTAAATTTATTTTCTTTTCAAAAACCATCAACTAATTAATCCAAAACTAAAACATATAACTATCAAAACCCAGATGCAAAAAAAATCTAGAAAATGATGAAGTTGAGAGAGCAACGACAACAGATTTCTGAATAAATTTTCGTCGCCTTCGTTTATTAATGAAGCAATGATCAACAACAACAACAACGAAAATTGAAACTTCATCAACATCAACCATCTCAACAACAACAAATTTCAAATTAAATCTTCTTCTTTTTTAACTAGCCACAATTTTTTTTCCCAGTCTATTAGAAATTAAACTGAAATTAATGCTTTGAATATTAATGTGTGATGGAAATTTTTAGATCAGGTTCAGTTTGTTTCAGATACTGCTGAAAGCTCTTTTGATTGAATTTTCTGTTGATGAAAAAACATTGGAAAACAAAGCTGCCATTCTTTAACAGAAGCTCCTCAAATTCCAGTACACGTTCAAGGGTTAAATTCTCAACATCTAACTGGTGCATGGGCAAGTAGGCCAGTTGTGAAGCGTGACTTAGCAAATCACCAAAACTACCAGTTAAGTGAAAGTCATCTTCACCGGCTTCGGTTAGAAAAGGTACCTGTGGGGGTTTCTCGTTGAGTAACAGTTTAGAACCAGAATTAACAATGTCTACCAAAAAATAGTCCCCTTTACAGCGATCCAGTAAGTCCTTCCAGAATATATCTTTGTTCACGGAAAATTCCTTACTTGCCTCTACCAAATATCTGCACGCACATATATCACAGTGAATTGAGCATGACCCACACACACGCAATTAAGAAACATGAGTCACACACAAAATTACAAGGGGAAATTACGTATATCATAAAGCATGTTCAAGTACGTGTTTGAATGTAAAAGTATAAATATAGTAGATACCTTTCCCATCTAGAATCAGATACATCATTCTTGCACTTGTTATATGTGGTGGTTGTAGACTTTAGCAAATTTGCTAGACAAACCTCAAAGCTTGACCCGCATACTGAAAAGTCATCCAGGAAGACTTCCATGATATCCTCAAGGAAATCCCCAAAGATTGCCATCATACATCTTTGAAAGGTGGCGGGCGCATTGCACAGCCCGAAAGGCATTCGCCGATAGGCAAACGTTCCATAAGGGCATGTGAAGGTTGTCTTTTCTTGGTCACTCGGGTGGATAGGGATCTGAAAGAATCCTGAGTAACCATCAAGATAACAAAAGTAGGAATGCTTAGCTAGGTCAAGCATTTGGTCTATGAATGGGAGAGGGAAGTGGTTTTTCCTTGTGGCTTTGTTTAGTTTCCTATAGTCTATACACATGCGCCATCCAGTGGTCGTACGTGTGGCCACAGAATCTCCCTTCTCATTCCTCACCACTGTCATCCCTCCTTTCTTTGGTACCACATGAACTGGACTCACCCACTTGCTGTCTGAGATAGGGTATATCACACCTGCATCCAGAAGCTTCAGTACTTCCTTTTTAACAACCTCACTCATGTTCGGGTTCAGCCTTCTTTGATGTTCTCTCGAGGGTTTGTAGTCCTCTTCGAGTAAAATTTTATGCATACAAATTGAAGGGCTAATACCTTTGAGGTCATCGATTGAGTACCCTATTGCTTCCGAGTATTTTCTTAATACAGCAAGTAGTTTCTCAGTTTCAGTCTCTCCTAAGTCAGCACTCACAATGACTGGTTTGTTAGATCCTAGGAATTCATACCTAAGGTTCTTGGGTAGCTCTTTCATTTCGACTTTCGGCTGCTCTTGAGTCGGAGCGGGAAGAAGGGCGAGGCATTCATTTTGATGAACTGGATTTACATTCAATTCTTCGTGATGGGGACTTGCCTCGTCTCCCTTAGTCTCAGTGAAGGACACACCCATTTCCTCAATGGGAGGTGGTCCTGACGCATGCTCCTTAATGCATTCATCAATTATATCAACTAAGCAAGCCGTGTCGTTGATGGAGGGGTTTTGCATGAATTTAGACAAGATGAACTCGATCTTTTCATCCCCGACCTCAAAGGTAAGTTTTCCTTTCTTTACATCTATGATGGCACCAACCGTAGCTAGGAAAGGTCTTCCTAAGAGGATTGGGATAGATGAGTCTTCAGTGATGTCCATCACCACAAAGTCGGTGGGAATGTACAACTGGCCGATTCTCAATGGTACATCCTCCAATATTCCTACCGGGTACTTGATTGATCGATCAGCAAGTTGTAGGGACATCCTAGTCGATTTTAGCTCTCCTAGGTTGAGTCTCTCGCAGATGGAAAGGGGCATAAGACTCACACTAGCACCCAAATCACAGAGCGCTTTATCGATGACGTAGTTGCCAATAACACAAGGGATTGAAAAACTCCCTGGATCTTTCAATTTGGGTGGCATCTTATTCTGGATGATAGCGCTACACTCTTCAGTGAGTGCTACAATATCATCGTCATCGATTTTCCTCTTATTTGTCAAAATTTCTTTTAGAAATTTGGCATAAGAGGGCATTTGAGTAATGGCCTCTGTGAAAGGGATATTGACATGGAGCTTCTTCAAGAGCTCAATAAATTTCTTAAATTGTCCCTCACTTTTTGATTTAGCTAGTCTTTGAGGGAAAGGGATCGGAGGTTTATAAGGGGGTGGAGTTACATAGGGTTTCTCTTTTTCTTCCTCCACCACCTCATTTCTCTTTAGGATTTGCTCACTCTCAGTGGGCACAGACTCCATCTCAGCGCCTTTCTTCTCACCTGGACTCTCTAACTCTCTTCCACTACGCAAGGTAACAACGTTCAGCTCCCCTTTTCGGGTTTGGTTGAGGTTGCGCAGGGAAGGTTCCCAAAGGCGCAGCTGCTCGTTGTTGGGCCACTTGTGCAATTTGCGTTTCTAACATTTTGTTATGGGTGGCCAATGTGTCAACTTTAGATGCAAGCTGCTTAATCATTTCATTTGTGTGGATGTTCTGATTCAGGAATTCTTTGTTCTGTTGGGACTGTGCCATGACAAAGTTTTCCATCATCAGTTCTAGGTTAGACTTTTTAGGAGCAACAGGGGTTCCTTGAAAACCAGGGGGTGCAATGGGGGCAGGGTTTGGCGCAAAGGTAGGATTGTTATTCTTATATGGGAAATTAGAATTTTTCTGTCCATATGGATTACCATGCGCGTAGTTTGCCTGGTCTGTCCCTACTAACAGATGACACTCAGTAGGAGTGTGTCCAGGTGTCCCGCAAACCTCACAGTTAGGTGCTACAACAGCTACAGGGGCAGGTGGAGTGATGGTGGTGCTGTCTAATTTTTTATATAGCGCATCTACTTTAGCGCTCAGGTGGTCAAAGTTGCTAACTTCATACATTCCTGCCTTTGGCTGGCCCTTCTCGGTTAGAGCGCGTTCGTTCCCCCACTGGTAATGGTTCTGGGCCATATCCTCAATTAGGCCCCAAGCCTCATTAAATGGCTTGTTCATGAGAGCTCCTCCTGCAGCGGCATCGATGGTCATCCTTGTATTGTACAGGAGACCATTGTAAAAAGTGTGAATGATCAGCCACTTTTCTAACCCATGATGTGGGCAAGCTCTCAAAAGATCTTTGTACCTCTCCCACGCTTCAAAGAGCGACTCTCCGTCCTTCTGCCTAAAGCAGGTAATTTGGTTCCTCATTTGTGCCGTTTTGCTCGGCGGGAAATATCTAGCGAGGAACACTTTCTTCAATTCATTCCATGTCGTAATGGAATTTGACGGTAGGGAATCAAGCCATGCGCTGGCTCTGTCCCTAAGGGAGAAAGGGAATAAACGTAGGCGAATGGCTTCAGGGTCGACGCCATTCACTTTCAGCGTTTCAGCGAACCGCACAAAGGTAGCAAGGTGCAGGTTCGGGTCCTCCGTTGGGTTTCCGGAGAACTGATTTTGCTGAATTATTTGCACTAAGGAGGGTTTGAGCTCGAAGTTATTCGCTGCAATGGTGGGGCGAACAATGCTCGTATGGGTTCCTCCTGTGAAGGAATAGCGAAGTCCTTAAGGGGCCGGTTATCGACGTTGTTATTGACGTCACCCATTTCTGTCTGAGTTTCAGAATCTGACGGGGTGTCAAATTGTAATCGGCGTCTAGCTCGGAAGTAGTGCTCGATTTCGTCTACGTAACTAGCAAGATTACCGGCACTTCGGGTTCTTCGCATACAATAAAAGTAAAAAGTGCCTTAGTCTAGACAGAGAAATAACGGACTGCGATATTGCAAAAATTGGTCCCCGGCAACGGCGCCAAAAACTTGACAGGCCGCAAGTGTACGGCTATGTCGTTTTAATATAAAAAAAGTATCGTATCCACAGAGACCAATTTAACAAGTACCGCTTCCTGTTGTTTCTATGTTTATCTAAGGCGAAATGTGAAACAGTAAGGTTTCGCGCGTAAAATAAATATTGATTTTAATAAATTAATGACGGGTAGAGACCAAAACGATGGTTTCCGTCAACCTTTGTCACTCATGTAACTTCGCGCTATTTAAATAGTAACGAGACAAAATAAAACTTTGTAGAAAATATCGAACAAGAGACACTGTTTTGCTTTCGCAATACGTTGTCGGAATTTTTAGACGCGTAACTCCCTACTTTCGTAGTGTATAATTACAGGCTTAAAAATTCCCTTTTCTTAATTCAATAAATTCTTAGTTAAAAGAAAAGAAGTGCTTTCGCTTTAACCTTTTCAATTAAAAATCTGAATTTTTTCTAAGTCGGATGTCGTTTTCGCTCTTCCGATACGTAAACGATACCTCGGGGTCTCCACTTTCGTAGTAGACTTATTTTAATTGCAAAACAGAATTTTTCAAAACAAAAATTTAATTTCTCGTACAATTAAAATGGCGCGCAGTTATATGAGTTCCGTTGGTATGACGGTCCTCTCGTTTAGGACTCAATTTAAATTACTCAGACATGATCAAATTAAATAAACAACCTGTAATTTGATTCATGCTAAAATAAAAGGAAATGATTTATACCTGTAAAAAGAATTCTGAAAACTTTAATTGAGCATGAAACCTCTCAAACAATTCGATGCAGACTGTAAAAAGAATTCTGAAAACTTTAATTGAGCATGAAACCTCTCAAACAATTCGTTGCAGACTGCAAAAGGAATTAAACTGCAAAAACTAAACAAACAATAATAGGATACAAACACAACAAGCACAAGCTGTTTGTTCCTTACAGTAGCAGAAAAAAGGAAAACAAAATCGAAATAAAAGAATAGGAACAGGGGCGCAGAAACACAAACAGTAAAGGCACAGGGACCAAATTGCACGAAAATTAGAGGATGAATCTGAGCTTTATTTCTTCACAGAAAGAACCAAAATCTCATTACAATTCTGTGGATATAAATTTTGTTCGAAACGGAATTGTAAAACTGGAGAAAATCTAACTTAAGCTAAAATGGCAAATAAGCACTTTTCTGAAAACTGTAAACTGAAGCTTAAAACAACTCGATCCCCCCTTTCTGATCAGCGGCGCCTCCTTTTATAGCATTGAATATGTAACCAAAACACCTTGCTTGAGCCTAAAGTTGTGGAGAGAAGATTGGGATTGAATTGAATAATTTGCAGAAAATTAGGAAATTGCTTTTGATCCTCTGGTGCGTGAGCGCTACTTTCTTTCTTGGCTGTGTTGACTTGGTCAAGTTGCTCTTTTCACCTCCTTCTTTGATTCTTTTACTTTTGACACCCTCGGTACCTAGAACACAGCAAAATACCAGGCAGATATCATGCAAAACATAATAAATGACCCTAAAATAGATAAAAATTAAGCTACTCGGACAGTGTATTTTGCTTATTATCAAACTCCCCCACACTTGAACCATTGCTTGTCCTCAAGCAAAAGGCAAGGGGCATCAGCAACACAATTTAGAAAAGACATAATCAACCAAAAATTCATCGCACTTTTATTTTTCAAGGCTTTGTTCTCAGGGTGCACTTATCACAACCTAGGCGCTTTTCATGAATCATATCAACCCAACAACAGTTTCAAGTGAGTGTGTGTGTGTGAAGTCCAACCCTTTTATTGCTCCTGTGTAAAAAGGCATTATGAAGAGAATAGGTTCTAACTTTAAAAGTAAACTCACCGACAAAATTTCACTTCCATTTCATATAAACTAGGTGGGAATTCTTTTCTTTGGCCATTTTAGTCTTCGTGGTGTTTATTCGCTTAGCTTATGGGGAACTGCAGAAGCGTTTTTTTTTTTTTTTTTTTCTTTTGAGGGTAACCATATCATCCCCGGGAAGTTAGTGATGGTGAGTCATACCAACCCAAGTCAATGCCTCATATTTTTGTGCTCTGACCCCTTTTATTTACACCTTATTTTGACCATTTACTTTTATTCCCCACACTAGCTTATACTACTTTTTGTTTGGAATTTTGAAGACAAATTTTACCACCTAAAGTTAGACTCTACGTTCCTTAAAATACCAATCTACACACTTACTCAAAGACTGCAACTTTGTGAATTTCTCAGAGAGAAGGGTTCACAATGAAACTGATGTGGGTTTAGTAAAACTCAAAAAACTGAAGGTGTTTACATGCACATAATCATCATCAAACTTAGCCTTAAATTTGAGAAGCAGAAAATTTGAAATTATGGCACAATATTTATTGGTTCAAGAAGCAGAAGAATCAAACAACAAAGCAAAAACACACATTTTATTGACTCAACAATTAAAAACTAGAATGTTAAGGTGGGAAATTCCTCCCCCACACTTAAAACCTACATTGACCTCAATGTAAATAAACAGAAGTATGAGAAAAAGAAAGATATTACTAAGCAAGATCAATCGTCGTCAGAAACAGCAGGGGGCGTGTACATACGCCTAATCATGAAATGGTGTGTACCTGCGGAAAAGTTAGCATGAAAATATGGGGGAGGGGGTGGATTATGGAAAAGTCTTTTTTTTTTTTTTTTTAACTTCGACTGATCTGACTCATAGACGCTCACTTCCTCACGGTTCCTTCAAGGCGAAACGCGCACCTTTCTCAACATTCTCTCCGGTAGTGTAATGTTTTAATCTCTGCCCATTCACGACGAACGAGCCGGTGGATTCACTCCAAACTTCCATGGCGCCAGATGGCGTTACTCTTTTTACTTGAAACGGCCCAGACCAACGGGAGCGAAGCTTTCCAGGGAATAATTTCAACCTGGAGTTAAACAGTAACACAAGCTCCCCCTCTTTAAACTCCCTCCTAATTATGCGCCTATCATGCCATTTTTCCGTCCTTTCTTTATATATCTTGGCATTTTCGTAGGCGTCTAACCTAAGTTCTTCCAGCTCATTCAACTCTAACACCCTTTTTCCTCTGGCAGCCTGATAATCCATGTTAAGGGTTTTGACAGCCCAATAGGCTTTATGCTCTAGTTCCACCGGAAGGTGACATGACTTCCCATAGACAAGTTTGAAAGGGGTGGTCCCGATAGGTGTTTTGTAGGCGGTCCTATGATCCTTCAACCTAAGATGATTCAGTTTAATGAAAGTGATCGTGATTCACGGCTGCAACTTGCTCCGGCTCCATGTTAAGAACAATGGTTTGATTTCGACCCACGATTTCGGCGGTGGTGGGTGGAGAAGAGGTGGCGGCGAAGGGATAAGAATGGTGGAGAAGAGGTGGCGGCGAGGGGATAAGAATGGTGGAGAAAGGTGTTTTAGGGTTTACGGTGCCGAAGTTGATCCCTCAAAGGAAACACGGGTGAAGTTGATCCCTCAAAGGAAACACGGGTCAACCCAAGTCATTTTTTTTCAGTAAACCCTCGTTTAGGTCCTTGAAAGTGTCACTCGCTATCACACACGTCCCTAGATCAATAGAAATTATTAAAATCTCCCTCAATGTTGGTTCCGTTAGTCAAATTAGTCTGAAACGTTAACTTGGTGTTAACTCTGACGATGTGTCCTTTTTTTTGCCATGTCAGATGCTTACCGGAATGTCCACATAGACGAGGGACCAAAATGAACCCTATAGCTCTTTCATCTTCCAGAAAAGATGAGCAAACTTCAATCCTCATCTTCTTCCTCCTCCCTCTCATAAACCTCCATCAAGAATCAACATACCCAACAAAACAACAACAAAATCCCAAATTTCAGATCCAAACACTCAAAACCAGTACTTTTAAATTTATTTTCTTTTCAAAAACCATCAACTAATTAATCCAAAACTAAAACATATAACTATCAAAACCCAGATGCAAAAAAAATCTAGAAAATGATGAAGTTGAGAGAGCAACGACAACAGATTTCTGAATAAATTTTCGTCGCCTTCGTTTGTTTCAGATCAACATCAACCATCTCAACAACAACAAATTTCAAATTAAATCTTCTCCTTTTTTAACTAACCACAATTTTTTTTCCCCAGTCTATTAGAAATTAAACTGAAATTAATGCTTTGAATATTAATGTGTGATGGAAATTTTTAGATCAGGTTCAGTTTGTTTCAGATACTGCTGAAAGCTCTTTTGATTGAATTTTCTGTTGATGAAAAAACATTGGAAAACAAAGCTGCCATTCTTTAACAGAAGCTCCTCAAATTCCAGTACACGTTCAAGGGTTAAATTCTCAACATCTAACTGGTGCATGGGCAAGTAGGCCAGTTGTGAAGCGTGACTTAGCAAATCACCAAAACTACCAGTTAAGTGAAAGCCATCTTCACCGGCTTCGGTTAAAAAAGGTACCTGTGGGGGTTTCTCGTTGAGTAACAGTTTAGAACCAGAATTAACAATGTCTACCAAAAAATAGTCCCCTTTACAGCGATCCAGTAAGTCCTTCCAGAATATATCTTTGTTCACGGAAAATTCCTTACTTGCCTCTACCAAATATCTGCACGCACATATATCACAGTGAATTGAGCATGACCCACACACACGCAATTAAGAAACATGAGTCACACACAAAATTACAAGGGGAAATTACGTATATCATAAAGCATGTTCAAGTACGTGTTTGAATGTAAAAGTATAAATATAGTAGATACCTTTCCCATCTAGAATCAGATACATCATTCTTGCACTTGTTATATGTGGTGGTTGTAGACTTTAGCACATCAGAAAATACTTGGTCAATTCTTTTCTTCTTAAACCAGTATAGTTGCAGTCTAAAATGTCGATCGAAAGAATGATTAGTAGGCGTATTGCTGTTCATAAAAAATAAAAAAATCAGTCATAAGAAAACGCGGAATAAAATTGACTGTTAGTAACATGTCCAAATTATATCTCAACTTACGGTCTCGCCTGAATCTGAAGCCGGATCGAAACAACCCCAGTATCATCCATAAAACCGGTTTTAGTTTGACAAACTTGACGATGATTACATCTAATAAGACCAGCTTTAGTAACATCTTTACTTAAGACAAGCATTTTTGAAGAATCCTTTTGGTTAATTGCTGTAACTAGAACCTCAACAATTGTTGCCAGGTTACTCTGATCAAATCCAAAGGACAAATTCAACTGTGTTCCTGTTCTCGAATAATGGTAAGTCCTGCAAATGTGCAAGTGTGACGAGGAAAAAAAAACATAATATCAAAAGTTATTAAACCTTTCTTTCATCAATAAAAACATGCCTAAATCCACTGTCTTTTAAAAGAAAATATAAACGGCACTTACCATTGTGAGTCTCCGATAACAATGGTGTCAGATGATAAATTTACACGAGGACGAATCATTATTTCTTCATCGAAATACATTATTTCACGAAACTCTTTTTCCTCATCTTCATCACTCCTATGATCCTTCAACCTAAGATGATTCCGTTTAATGAAAGTTCGAAAATGATCGTGATTCACGGCTGCAACTTGCTCCGGCTCCATGTTAAGAACAATGGTTTGATTTCGACCCACGATTTCGGCGGTGGTGGGTGGAGAAGAGGTGGCGGCGAGGGGATAAGAATGATGGAGAAGAGGTGGCGGCGAGGGGATAAGAATGGTGGAGAAAGGTGTTTTAGGGTTTCCGGGTTTACGGCGCCGAAGTTGATCCCTCAAAGGAAACACGGGTGAAGTTGATCCCTCAAAGGAATCAACTTCGGCGCCGTAAACCCTGAAACCCTAAAACACCTTTCTCCACCATTCTTATCCCCTCGCCGCCACTTCTTCTCCATCATTCTTATCCCCTCGCCGCCACCTCTTCTCCACCCACCACCGCCGAAATCGTGGGTCGAAATCAAACCATTGTTCTTAACATGGAGCCGGAGCAAGTTGCAGCCCTGAATCACGATCACTTTCGAACTTCCATTAAACGGAATCATCTTAGGTTGAAGGATCATAGGAGTGATGAAGATGAGGAAAAAGAGTTTCGTGAAATAATGTATTTCGATGAAGAAATAATGATTCGTCCTCGTGTAAATTTATCATCTGACACCATTGTTATCGGAGACTCACAATGGTAAGTGCCGTTTACATTTTCTTTTAAAAGACAGTGGATTTAGGCATGTTTTTATTGATGAAAGAAAGGTTTAATAACTTTTGATATGTTTTTTTTTTCTCGTCATACTTGCACATTTGCAGGACTTACCATTATTCGAGAACAGGAACACAGTTGAATTTGTCCTTTGGATTTGATCAGAGTAACCTGGCAACAATTGCTGAGGTTCTAGTTACAGCAATTAACCAAAAGGATTCTTCAAAATTGCTTGTCTTAAGTAAAGATGTTACTAAAGCTGGTCTTATTAGATGTAATCATCGTCAAGTTTGTCAAACTAAAACCGGTTTTATGGATGATACTGGGGTTGTTTCGATCCGGCTTCAGATTCAGGCCAGACCGTAAGTTGAGATATAATTTGGACATGTTACTAACAGTCAATTTTATTCCGCGTTTTCTTATGATTGATTTTTATTTTTATTTTTTTATGAACAGCAATACGCCTACTATTCATTCTTTCGATCGACATTTTAGACTGCAACTATACTGGTTTAAGAAGAAAATAATTGACCAAGTATTTTCTGATGTGCTAAAGTCTACAACCACCACATATAACAAGTGCAAGAATGATGTATCTGATTCTAGATGGGAAAGGTATCTACTATATTTATACTTTTACATTCAAACACGTATTTGAACATGCTTTATGATATACGTAATTTCCCCTTGTAATTTTGTGTGTGACTCATGTTTCTTAATTGCGTGTGTGTGGGTCATGCTGAATTCACTGTGATATATGTGCGTGCAGATATTTGGTAGAGGCAAGTAAGGAATTTTCCGTGAACAAAGATATATTCTGGAAGGACTTACTGGATCGCTGTAAAGGGGACTATTTTTTGGTAGACATTGTTAATTCTGGTTCTAAACTGTTACTCAACGAGAAACCCCCACAGGTACCTTTTTTAATCGCAGCCGGTGAAGATGACTTTCACTTAACTGGTAGTTTTGGTGATTTGCTAAGTCACGCTTCTCAACTGGCCTACTTGCCCATGCACCAGTTAGATATTGAGAATTTAACCCTTGAACGTGTACTGGAACTTGAGGAGCTTCAATGGCAGCTTTGTTTTCCAATGTTTTTTCATCAACAGGAAATTCAATCAAAAGAGCTTTCAGCAGTATCTGAAACAAACTGAACCTGATCTAAAAATTTCCATCACACATTAATATTCAAAGCATTCATTTCAGTTTAATTTCTAATAGACTGGGAAAAAAAAATTGTGGTTAGTTAAAAAAGAAGAAGATTTAATTTGAAATTTGTTGTTGTTGAGATGGTTGATGTTGATGAAGTTTCAATTTTCGTTGTTGTTGTTGTTGATCATTGCTTCATTAATAAACAAAGGCGACGAAAATTTATTCAGAAATCTGTTGTTGTTGCTCTCTCAACTTCATCATTTTCTAGATTTTTTTTGCATCTGGGTTTTGATTGTTATATGTTTTAGTTTTGGATTAATTAGTTGATGGTTTTTGAACAGAAAATAAATTTAAAAGTACTGGTTTTGAGTGTTTGGATCTGAAATTTGGGATTTTGTTGTTTTGTTGGGTATGTTGATTCTTGATGGAGGTTTATGAGAGGGAGGAGGAAGAAGATGATGATTGAAGTTTGCTCATCTTTTCCTGGAAGATGAAAGAGGTATAGGGTTCATTTTGGTCCCTCGTCTATGTGGACATTCCGGTAAGCATCTGACATGGCAAAAAAAAGGGATACATCATCAGAGTTAACACCAAGTTAACGTTTCCGACTAATTTGACTAACGGAACCAACATTGAGGGAGATTTTAATAATTTCTATTGATCTAGGGACGTGTGTGATAGCGAGTGACACTTTCAAGGACCTAAATGAGGGTTTACTCAAAAAAAATGACTTGGGTTGACCCGTGTTTCCTTTGAGGGATCAACTTCACCCGTGTTTCCTTTGACCCGTGTCTCCTCTTGTGTGTGTTGTACAAGCTTCAAAAAAAGTACTTTTAGGATATAGTTTCTTGGTCAAGCAACTTGTAAACATGCTTAAGGGGATTTTTCAGAAACCTTGTCAAATTATCATAAAAACCGTTGAACATTTTTAATAACAGAATACCATTTCTGAATTTTTAAAAAAAAAAACAACCAAACAGACCCGTAAATTATCATTTATGACAGAATTCTTAATAATGAAGATCATGAAAGGTTGTGCATTATTAATTTCAAATTCAAAACCTAAAACAAAACATATTAACAAAAGTAATTTGAGATGTATGATTAAAAGTTGTGTTATCCAAGCATTGGTACAGACCTGCCGTTTCCTATCATCCAGCTTCACCGAACCATCAATCCTGCAAACTTCGAAACCCTTTTCACTAAAATAATAATCCATTATATCTAGCACTTTGGTCCACTGACTGAAGATCAGAACCTGATAGCAATTAGCAAAGGCAAGTGCACATGTGTAGCAGCTTGGCCACAAAAAAGGAAGCAGAAAGGCACAAGCACAGAAATCTAAAGCATACCTTGTGATTCCGTGCAAATAGCCGCTCCAGCAATCGGTCGAGCAATTGAAATTTTCCACATTTTTCAATTATCTCATTCACAGGAGGATAAAAATCTATACAAAAGCAAAATATAGCTCAGTTTAAGTATAACTGATAATGAAATTAGCTAAATCATCCAATCGGACATTACTCACATGAACCATCAAAGACTGATTCTAAGAGGTCAGGATGGTTACAGACTTTCCTAAGCTGAATAACCAAATTATTAAGACTCGTTGGAGCACGTCCTGCATCAAATCGGCACAGTACATAATACAATTTCTTAGAAACCCACATAGCTGACAGTGAGGGCGTAAGTTACAAGAGCACTTTCCCTTTCTTTCAAATGAAAAATTGAGAAAAAAAAAATTACCAATTGATGGTTTCTTGTCCAAATATTTCCCCAGTGTCTCATTAATTAAATGATCCTGTAAATTCTTCTGATGCTCAGTCATGTTGGCATAAATAATGATCTCTTTTTTCCGTGGCAACATTAGCTCAACATCAGACTTCATCCTGCGCAACAGAAATGGCCTAAGAATTGAATGAAGCTTGGCCACAACCTGCATTGGACAGTCATTTAGCCTTCTAGTTCATATGAAGAATGGGCAATTAGCATAAAATCAATCATCAATCAAAGAACACATACTTGGGTTCTTCTTTTCTCTTCCAACTCTTCCATTGTTGCTCCAGTAGTGCACTTTCCTGACAGGTTAAACCTACAAAGAAATTTGAATGCATAAAGTAGGAAAAACAAAGGCACAAATGGTTTTCCCTCTTGTATTAAGGTACCGTTTGGCCCGGCTTTTTTTCTACTTCTCTACAATTTTAAGGAAAAGGTAGGCCAAACACAATATCCATTAAGTACTTACTAAAAAAATATTTTAAACATTTTTTCCCTTCAAAAAATATGTTAACAAATTTTTATTTATTATATATTTGTACAATATTTTGCCAAACAACTTTTAACTTAAAAATAGCCTTAAAACTAAAAAAATAATAAAGTAACCAAACAACTTTAACTTCTTTCTTAAAGCCATTAATTTTAACTTTATTTTAAAGTAGTTTTTGGACTGTAAAAAAGTCAGGCCAAACGATGCCTAAACCGACCAATATTGCCAAAAGATATAGAAACTGTTAAGAATATAAACGATAAACCATGAAGTCATGAACAACCATCGACCCTGTTAGAAGAGCACATAACAAAGTACAAGCAACAACCAGGTTTGAAAGAAACAGAGCTTGCATATGAAGAATTGATACAATGGGGAAGGGGGGGAGGGGGGGTGGGGGTGACGCCACAGATTCAAATGAAAAGGAAATTAAAGTTGAAGACACATTTGACAATCTTTGAAAAATTAAGTTTCATTAAGTAAATTCATTGGCTAAATTTAAAAAATGTCAGTTTACTGAAATGGAGTGGCAATGGGCCAAATAGCTTCCCTTTGATATGATAAAAGACATTGATTCAGATTCACAATATAACAAAGCACTACTTTGTTCTCTATGTTGTCTACTTTGTTAATTAGGTCAAGTTACTTGTTAATTAGGTCTATAATAGTCCTTTTTTGGAAATTGCACTAATAATTTACTAATAATTTATCTTGCCGAACAATATAGTAGGAAATAATCAAAAGAACAGCACATGACACAATCCAGGACATTATATTTCAAACAGTCGCATATCACCACATGACAGTAGGAAAGAAGAAAAGTGTGATCAATAACCAATAGGAAAAGAACACTAACCATGACTCAAATTCTTCAAGAGATGAGAATATATCAGGTAAGATGAAGTGCAGCAGTGACCATAGCTCAGCCAAGTTATTCTGGAGCGGTGTACCAGTTAAAAGAAGCTTATTTTCAACATTGATGTATTTCAACATCCTCACTAATTTGCAGTTTGCGTTTTTTAGCCTGTGTCCCTGAGGTTACAAAAAATAAAATTAGAACAAGATAAACAAACAAACTTAATTATGTAAGTATCACTGACTCTTGAGTAAACACGTACAACGAAACATAGAATGTTTTAGACATTCAAATGAGAGAATTTATGTACCTCATCAACAACAAGATACTTCCAACTGTATGACCTTAAACACTTCTTAGCATCATTCATAGCAATCTCATAAGAAGTTATTACTAGAGGGAATTTTGGGCCAACTGTTCTAGGCATATGTTTCCTTCTGATTTCATCTCTCTGATTTTTGTCACCATGGTAGATAACAGCAGGGAGCGTTGGTGTAAACCTATTTGCATTTATTAAGGAAATAATTATCAAAATGAAGCACAGCACAGCAATATAACACTTATAAATATTAAAAAAAAACATCAAATCTACCTAGAAATCTCATTCATCCAATTGGAGAGGGTTGATAGAGGAGCAATTATCATATATGGCCCATCCAATCCTTTAGATTTTAGATGAGAAAGAAACCCAATTGTTTGGATTGTCTTCCCAAGACCCATTTGATCAGCAAGAATCCCATTCAATCCATTTTGCCACAAGGAAATCAACCACTTTACACCCTTCAGTTGATAAGATTTCAATTTTCCACCAGTTAGTAAAGGCATCAGCTCCCTCTGCTCTTTCTCAGTTCTTTCTTCCTCGGTCAAATCCACATCTTCAGTCTTCACATTTTCTTTAGATCTTGTAATCATGGCTTCAACTGCCTTTTTGGCTTTTCTCTGAAGTAATTTCAAACATTATCACAAACTACTGATTAAAACAACTTAAACTACATGCAAGCATAACAAATTCACAGGAGGAAAAAATACATAAAATGTGCAAGCTTATAATCAAATTACGTTGTACACTAACATATGAGAATATGTGCCTCAAACTTACATCTTTCACTAATAGCAACAAAAAAAAAATCTGCTTTGCAATGTTATTGTTTCTGTAACAACTCCTATACAAAATAATAGGGTACACAGCAATGTACTCACAGTGTTGCATTGTGAAGCTGCCTTTCTTTTTGATCCACGGCCCTTCTTTTTTGCAACCGGTTTACTCTCTTCTTCATCCGGGTTATCTTGTTCACCCGCAGCCTAGCAATACAATGATAACAAACAACAATATAACAAAACCAACAACCTAAGGACCCCTTTACTTTCTGAAAAAATTTCTATTTTCATTTCCAAAAATTAGTGTCAGTTTCAGTTATTAACAATGAAAAACGAAACAGTGGAAGCGAACAATTGCCTTGAATTTCCAGAAACACATGGATCAAATTACGTCATTATTTTCTATCATAAATTATATTTCAGTCCAACTCATGAATTTCCAAATCATTCCTAATAGTTTCTCCAATAGTTTTTCTAATATCCAAAAATACATCTAATATTCCGAAAAAAAGTTAACACAAAACAAAAACACAAGGGTTAAAAAGGGAATATACCATTGTAATATCATCCATTTTCTCCAAAAGAAACTCTGAGTAGAGTTTAGTCTGTGTCAAAAGCTCATCCAACTTATTAAACTGTGAATCATTCAGATTCGGCGCAACTTCAATCTTTTCCTCTTCTTCCTTTACACGAGCTTTCAGCAACTTCTCTTCTTCCTCCGCCATTTTTTTCGATAAAAGCGATGACCCATCATCTGCAATCACATCTTCCTCAGATTTCACTTCCACTTCCTTCACATACACATCATTACCATTTCACAAACACATCAAAATCAACACAAACAAAAAAAAAATCGCCAAAATAAAAAAATACAAAAAATCACAAAAAAAAAGACGAACAATACAAAATCACAGATACCTCTTCTTCAAGAACTGAAGTTGGTGATTCCACTGGAGGATCGTCGTTCTTCAGATTGTTCTTGGAATCCATTTTTCAAACCCTAAAAAGGATATAAAAAAATTAGCAAAAAAATTAAAACAGATTAAAAAAAAGGAACATTTTTAGGGTTTTGGAGTTGCAATGAAACTTACGAAGAAGAGAAAATGAGATTCTGGAAGAGAAGATGAAAGGAGCGCGAAAAAAATGAGAATATAGTGTCGTGTGAGTGGAGAAATAAATATAAAAGAAAAATGTAAGATTTTTATTTATTTTAAATTTTGGTTTGATTTATTTAATATTTATTACATGATGGAGGAGGATGTGATTGGGCGGGAAAGTATATGATTAAATAATTGCCCTTGGATGAAGATTTATTTACAGAAAAACTTTTATTTTGATGTGAGTTTGAAGTATAGAGTGAGGGTATATGTGGAAATTCACTTGTACGGGCGTGACTGTTTGACTGGACAGCGAGTGTATATCAAACGCCGGGATTTCCGCTAAGGTGTGAGTGACCGTGCAAAATTGATTTTTTTTGTTATATTTATCCTTATCATTTGAAGATTTTTTTTTATTTTAGACATTCATAATGACTAATTGTGTAAAATTGACGAGGTGACATGTTGACAATAATATGACCGTTGCTGGCTTGACTTTTTTAATTCTTTTTCCATTTAATATTTTCCGCATGTCTTTTCAATTTATTAGCAATTATTTTGAGAAAACAATTACATATTGAAAAAAATTAAAATCAAATCTTCATCATCAACCTATTTACCTTCATCATCAAATTCAATCAACCCAAAAAATAAAAAAATTCATCCTCTAAGATAAACCTATACTTTTTTATACAATTTTCATCATCCTAACACAAATCTTCATCCAAAACAATAGAAAAATTACGACTTCATCGTTCAACACTTGATCTAACACAAACCAACTTATGAAAACACTGATTTATTCAACCCTTCGACCAATTTCTTTTCTTCACAAACCCATAAGAAATTGGAGGAGGAAACAATGGTGATGGTGTTTATATTAAATCGGACCGGTCGAAATCGGATGAGGAAACAATGGCGGCAGTGGCGATGACAAGCACACACTACTTAACGCCGTTGTCGACACCGATGATGAATACACCCTACTCGATTCAACCCCAAATCTTCATTTCTTCAAACATAAAACTCATAACCGTAGTCTAGGATGATGGAAGTCATTGTGAGTTGTTAAGTATATAATTTAGAAATCAATATACCAAAGCGACAGGATAATTGAATATTTTTTTGTATACATCTAACCTTTTTTCATACACACAGATGATTTGGTACATATATGAAAGAGAATTATATTGATCGCGTATACAAAGTAAATCAAGTATTTAAAAATAAAATAAAAACTTTGGAGACTAAAATTTCAAATTCTTGCTTCAGATTACACTCTATCAAAAAGGTAAAATCATTTATGCGTAAAAACAATTAAATATCTCAAAATCAATTACACTTGATCTAACACAAACCAACTTATGAAAGCACTAATTACATGATGTTATAAACAATTAAATATGTCTTTAGAATGACTTTTTAAATCCAAATATGCACTGAATCTTTCATATACGTATACACTTTATAAAATATTTTTATGAATTAATTGTTCAAATTGACCCTGCAATCTTTATCTTTATTATATTAAATGTTAGATAGTCTCCAATCAACCTTAATCCCGCCCTTTTTGGTTGCGGGGATTCGAAACGACTTTATTGGCGGTTCCGTCATTATAATTAAACTCGTGCATCATACGGATTAGAGTCTAGTTATACTAAATGTTAATAAGTCTAACCTAACCCTAATCCCGCCTTTTTTGGCGGGTCTAATTAAATTTTTATGGAAAAAAGGGTTTGGAGAGATTTCGAACCAACTACCTTATGACAACACTTCATAATTCTCACCACTAGGCCATTGCTATTTTTGATGAAATATTATTACTTCCAAAATAGATACACGGTACTAAAGCATTTTTTTAAGCCACTAACGCCCCAACGGTTCCTTTTATGACAGCAATTTTTTTTTTCATTATTAGCGGTTCCTTTTTTTCTTTTATGATAGTTCCTTTTCATTATTTTTTTCTTTCGGTTACCACATAAAAGTTCATTTTCATTTTTTTTCCTTTCAATTACCACATAACAATTCATTTTCCTTTTCATTTTTATAGATTTAGTTGTTGTTTTTTGCAGTCGTTTCATAGCATAATACTCAATGTATCTCTACAAGTAAAAATATAGCTAATTTAATACTTATATACAAAACATGTGCATCGCACGGGTTAAAGACTAGTGTACACACAGTCTAAAAAATGACCCTATAAACAAAACACATTCTAACCTAGTAATTTGAGATTCTTCATATTTTTTACCTCATATTTTTCATGTAGACGTAAAGTTCAGAAAAGTGACATAGAGGTTAATTTTTTTCATGATTTTTTACATGCATGTTTAGAACGTTAAAATATGGTCTTCCACATAAAATTAGAATTTTCTAACAAGGGACGAATTAATAATTATTTTTTAAAGCGCAAAAAATTCAAAAGACAAAACAACGGAAACCTTGACCTAGGAATCAAATTTTGAGCTTTTTTTTTTTTTTTTGCATAGACATTTATAAGAATATATAGAAAGGATATGAAAAATGTCATAGCATTCTCAAGAAGTCTTGATTTATTTTTATCTAAACGTGCAAAATTGCAATTATGTTCTGAGTAAGCATATACTCACAGGTCAAATTTCATTCCCTAATTTTACTAGCTTGTTTATAACATCATAAGAACTTTCACCATGAAATTTTACGGTTTTAAAACGAGGGACGAATGAATTATGAATTGTTTAAGAAATTTATAATTATGGGAATGAAAATTCATTCCTCACTAGTTTGGAGGTGAACTTGAATACCATTTTACATGTCAAAAAGAAAGGTGCAACCATTGCGATTTCCGGAATCATCTTTCCAACGGTGATGAGACCAGATTTATACACTCTACAACAAAATTTTATGGCAATGGCGATGGATCTAGAATTGAAGAAAGTACGGTGAATGCTAATGTACTACTGACTTTGGTTCTCGCTGTGACAAGTTTTCCAATTATAGCTCACACCCTTCATGCTCAAACTTCGTTATACTGGTCTTGGTAAGGCTGCATTAACAATAGCTATGATTAGTGACACATGTGTTTGGATTTTATTCACATTATTTCTTCCATTTTCAACTAATCATATATGAGGAATTTACTTGGTGTTAATCGTCGTTAATTGATCGCAAGACAAAGAGATGAATGGAATGATAACCAATTACTCTGTGGTCCCACGTAACATTGTTAGGGCCTTCGTGCACGGGTTGATTTTACCACACGGTAAATTTGTTGACATGGTCACGTCAATGATTGATGATTTTGGTGGTGTGTTTCTAACACCACTCTACTTTAATGGCAACAAAATGTGACTCCTAGTGACTACCATTTTCGACCAGCCAAATTGGCATGTTACACCTATTGTTACAGTCTTGTGTGTTCCAAAGATTCTAAGCACTTTGTTAACCACTTTCTTTTTTGGCATGCGTGCTCGAGATGGTTTTGCTATAGGCTTGATTCTTAATACCAAAGGTGCCGTTGCATTAATAATGCTCAACATTATGTCTCCGTGAGCTTAGCCGCTGCAATGCTCAACATTGCTTGAGATAGAATGGTATTTGTCTATTATTATTTACTCTGTCTAATTTTTTAATTACTCACAAATCAAAATAATAGTTGCCTATAATGGTATAGATGGCTCCATTTGTATCTTTTTTTTGAAGAAGGGCTCCATTTGTATCTTATAACATGAAAACGGCGTGGATTCTAGGGCGATGACTCTAATAAGTCCCTCACCAAGTAGACCATTTTAAACAACTATCAAGAGTCATTAGACTAATCAAACTCACACGTCTTATTATACATCACATACCCTAAATCACACATTTGATGGTTCACCTACACTTGACCATTTTAAAAAAAAATTAAAAAAATTTCATATTGACACCTATTCGATGGTTCACTTCTTTTTTTTTCCTGCTAAGCAATTTAAAAACATACCACATCACAATTTTTTAGTCCAAAAAACTGGAGGAACCAAAAATTTTAAAATGGGGGAGCCAATTTTATGAATGGAGTGAAAATAAAGGGACCGAAACTCCAATTAAGCCAAAAATCTATACAGATCATTGCCTCTAAGTTCTAAGTCAATTTGAAGGTCACAAACTATATTGTAATCACATTTTGCTTTTGGTCCCATCGACTAATCCCATATCAGTTACAACCATCGAATTTCGATTAAATAAACAAAATTGATTTGTGTCAATCATACATGCGGAGAGCAAGGTTTTTTACAATTTTTCTGTGCTCAAACTTGTGAGCAGTGGGTACTAGGGTTTTATCAAACAATAAAATAATAAGCGGAATAATCTTTCATCTTTAACCATTTTCACATGAAAAATACATTTGTATAGTTCAACTAGGATGAAAAAAAAGTGAAAAACAATATAATCGGAACTAAAGATAATAATTCTAGACGATACTTGTTTTTTAAATAAAAAATGGAGGAAAAAACTTGCTAACTAGAATATTTACACTTTCCTCTTTATATTGATGATTCAGTCAGAAGCTTTCCTTCTTAGTAAGCCATGCACATTGAGCTCATTGATCTTAGCAGCAAGTATGAAGTCATTCTCAGTCAGCCCACCTACATGAACATGGATCACTTCAAATGATGTCCTATTGTGGATATAATAATATATACAAATGAAATATTAGGTTCGACTAAAAGAGAACAAGTGTTCGGTAGAAAAACTAGAAAAATAAAATTAAATAACAAACAAAGGAAATGAAATTCTAGGTAGAATTTAAGCACAGAGTTGGAAAGACTGTCAAGCCTGAATCAGCCAGAAAATCACCATTAATCATAAATGGTTAACCTATATTAATAAAATGTAATATATACTACAACTATTACCAGTGCAATTAAGTTTAATACGTAGCTAAGTTCACATTTTGTAAGATAAGCTCATAGAAACCGGATCAAGACACTGTAAATTGGGTATACAATGTATTATTCTTCAAAAGATATTGTTGTTTCTAATTATTAGCATGTAGTGCCAATGTGGTAGATTTACATGTAATGATAATGTCTGAAATTGAAAAAGATAACTGAGAGTATTCAAGAGACCCTTCACTCTCCCTTACTATCCTCTATCGTTTCCCCATCTCCTTTCTATTACCTACATGGGTCAACTTTATCCCCTGAGACCCCCTTTTATTTCCTTTACATAAATAACTCAATTTCCCTTGATCGCTTCACAGCAATCTGTTCCATCTGTTTATTCGGTTCTCCTTGATTTCCTCTATCCCGTTTCCTAGTACAGACCTTAGTTACAGGTGGTTTCGTAACATAATGTGTGCGTGTGTGCATGTGTGTGTGTGTTTGTGTGTGTGTGTGTGTATACACAGCATGAAGTAACAATATGACTATGTGGTTAAACCAATTACCTGTTATTTAGAAGTAGATAGAGATCTTACAAAACCTACACACAGCTTCTTTCCTAGTAGTTTCCCTCAAGTAAACCATATTTTCATAAATGAAAAAATGATAACTAAGACAATCATTCCTATTATGCATTCCTTTTCCTTGCAGTACCAATACCATAAAGTAGTGTTCATAAGAAAAAAACTTCCAAAATCTATAGGGATTCTTTATAAAATCCACACGAGCATGCAATAATTCTCTTGAGTTTTCCACAGAAGAATAATGGTGAAATCAGAACTCCCAAGTACTTTTTTGGTCTTAAAGTATTCAGAACTCCCAAGTGTTCCACAGAAGAATAAAACTTAGGTCATGTTCCTCACTAAAAAGATACAAAAGAACTTAAAAAACCTGACCTAAACAACTTGACAAAGCAACTAAATCTAAATCTAAGTTTTATCCTATGAAGAAACCATCTTATAAATAATGTTGACCCTGTCTATATCAGAAACTCTTAATATTTTTAAATTTTTCATAGAGCAACATCCGATAAAATAACTTGAATGTGAAAAATGAATAATGCATACCAACAGAATGAGTCCAAATCTCTATAGTAACATTATTCCAGCCAACAAGGTGAAGATCAGGATGATGACCTGCATTATAATATTTTCTAATGTTCACTATAATATCAAATCAATACATAGAGGAATAACAAAAGAGCATAAATACCTTCAGCTTCAGCAAGATCAGCTATAATTCTGAAAAATTCCAATCCTTTGTTAAAAGATTTAACTTTCCATGACCTGCTCAATTTCAAAGTACCACCTTCGTTTACCAAATTCCAGTCGGAAACCTGATCACTTAATGTCAACATTGAATAACAAAAATAATGATACTCATTGTCATCGACAACAATAATATTTCACGGACACCCACTTTTTGTACACTCGTGTGACACCTTGTTAATCATGCTAAAAATTATAGTTAATTCATTTGAATAGATGATTAATTTAATTTAGGCTTAAATATGCAAATGATCTCTGCAAATATCAAGCGTTCTGGTTTTAGTCCAGTAAAAATAATTTTTTGGTATTAATCCTTGCAAATATTTTTTATTATTTTTGCTTTTGATCCTTGTTGTTTTGTTTTAGTCCTTGCAAAATTGATTCATGTTGGAATTGTTCCTTGTAATATGTAGAGTATTGATTTTAGTCTCTCAAAGTGTGAACTAAAATGAATATTATAAGGATTAATTTCAATATGAATAGATTTTACAGGGACTAAAACCAAAATGTTTGATATTTGCAGGGATCATTTGCATATTTAAGTCTTCCTTCAGTTTAGCGTTAAAACTTTGGTTAATTAACCACAATTTTCAACTTGGATTAAATTAACAATCCACTCAACTGAATTAACCATATTGTTACACCTGATTAACCTGTTGTCGCAGGTGTATAAAAATTGGATGTCTCTGAAACATTTTTATTATTGATTCATTTCTATATAATAGTAACAAGAACCTGTGCAATCAAAGCATTGGCTGCATCTTGGGTCATAGGTTGCAAATCCTTTGCATTACAAGGCACACATGTCTTTGTTGAAAGATCTAAATCAACAAAATCAAAAGAAAACAAAAAAAAATGAATGTCAATTACAAGTGTTGTGATTTGTGAACACAAAGAAAAAACAAAACGCACCGTTTGAATCTTTGTTGGCAGTGGAAAATGTTGTAAGTGATGAAACTGGGATTTGATTGTGATGCGTATTGGAATCCATGAATCTGAAATGTGATACAGTCATACAGAAAATGGGTTTAGGGAACAGTGATGAATGAAAAGCGGAGAATGAGAATTTGAAGAAATTTTACCGTTTTGGTGGGAATTGGGAAAAGAGTGATGGTGATGGAAGTGTGGTTGAGAGGGGAAGTAGAGGGTGGCGAAGATTGAGAAGAATTCCACTCATTGCTTTGAAGCTGCGCATGTCTTTTTGTGACACATTACTCTCCTCTATCTCCTATAAATAAATTTGGCTTATACTACTTAACGCCTGTTTGGTTCAGCTTTTCCAACTCATAAACGCACGTTTGGCAGCCTTCAACGCGGTTCCTTCATTTTCCTTTATGTTTGGTTTCCTTTTTTCAAATTGATTTTACCTTCCAAACTCAATTCTATGAGAAGCTCAAGACCCTAACTTTTGCGGCAAGTCCAAATCAATGGTATAGAATAACAACGATTGATTATCTTTGAAATATATGAAATAATAGCAAACTAGATTAAATAGATTAATATGTAGTATTGAAAGAATTAAAAAGAAAAAAAATACATATATGCGGTTTGGTTTCGAAAAATCAATCCAAAATCTGATTCAATATGAGCGGTTTTCATAAAACTGCATCCCAACACATCCAACAATATTCGGTTTTGTGCAATTTTTAGTTTAAATGGATCGATTTGCGGTTTTAATTTGGATCGGTTTGGATTTGAACACCATTTAGAAACATATTCCTTTGTATATTCATGGAATAACTGATGTATTTGATCTATATTGTTGGATATTTGGTTGTTGGCTTCATGTTTGCTAAAATCAAATATACAAGCAGTTGTGCGTCTTCAGAAGCTGAAATCTCAATATGTGTGTCTTCAGAAGCTGGGTTTTCAGAAGTTGAACAGTACTTCAGAAACTGGGTCTTCAAAAGCTGAACAGTACTTCAGACGCTGAACCTTCAGAAGCTGATGTTCAGACGCTGAATAGTACTTCAGACGCTGAACCTTCAGAAGCTGATGTTCAGACGCTGAACAGTACTTCAGACGCTGACCTTCAGAAGCTGAAATGTTCAGACGCATAACTTCAGATGCAGACTTCAGAAGTACCTTCAGAAGCTGGTTTTCTGCGTTCTGTTTTCACGTCTTGGGTGTTTATTTTCTCGAGTGATCTGTTGAAGATTTGTCTTAAGAATTCTCTTGGATTTGTTTCTAGAAGGAATATTATTTTGCGTGAAAATATTTGTTGAAGATTGGTTTCTTTTATTTGTGAATATATTTTCAAAGTAATATTTGGAAAATATATTTCTAAAGAATAATTGCTTCTATTTGCTTCTAAAGAATTCTGGAAATATATCTTTGAAGATTATTTGGTTCAAGATTATGTTGCTGCTGAAGCTATAAATAGAGGACGCTGCTATTGAAAAAACTCACATCAAAACAGAAGCTATTATAGAGAGAGAGTCATACTTAGGTTTTGAGTCTGTTCATTGTGAGCTTTGTGCTCTGTTTCTGTACACCACTCAATTGTTAGAGTTGGTTTAGTTTATTGAGTTGTAATTCACTTGAAGCTTTTAAGCAAAAGTGACTTTGATGTTTTTGGGAGTGTCTCCATCTTTGTTTGTTTAGAGTTTAAGATCACTGGAGCAGTGATTGCTTGAGTAGGAAGTAAGAGGGGTCTTATATCTAGGAGTTCCTAGGTAGAAATACCACGGGTAGTGATTAAGTGAGAAGGCTGTGAAACGAGGGATGTTCACATATGACTTCGAATTGATACTATTATAGTGGATTTCCTTCCTGGCTTGGTAGCCTCCAGACGTAAGTGTGTTTGTCACCGAACTGGGTTAACAAATAACCTGTGCCTTTTACTTTCTGTTTGTTTTTATTTCTGCTTCTGAACTGCTGTTTTGCATGCTCTGTTTTACTGCACCAGTACTCTGTTTACGTTCAGAATCAGGCTCTGCCAGGAATTTCAATTGGTATCAGAGCAGGCACCCTGCCTGTTTTAGGGTGAACTCCGGGGAAGGTTTTTCTAGCATAATGGACAAGGAAGAAGGATTTGTAAACAGACCACCTCTGTTTGATGGTTCCAACTATGAATATTGGAAATCACGCATGAGTGCTTTCCTTAAATCCATAGATAGTAAAACCTGGAAAGCAGTTCTGAAAGGTTGGGAACATCTTGTTGTGCTTGACAAAGATGGGAAGAAGACAACTGATCTGAAACCAGAAGAAGTGTGGTCCAAGGAAGAAGATGAATTAGCTCTTGGAAACTCCAAAGCCTTGAATGCTATATTCAATGGAGTGGACAAGAACATGTTAAGACTGATCAAACAGTGCACTGTAGCTAAGGATGCCTGAGAAATTCTCAAGACTACTTATGAAGGCACATCCAAGGTAAAAATGTCCAGACTTCAACTTCTCACCACCAAGTTTGAGAATCTCAAAATGTTGGAGGATGAGAACATACAAGATTTTTATATGAATGTTCTGGACATGGCTAATGTAACGACCCTATTTTCGTATGTTATATTTTTATATATTTTATTTTATTGTTTGGCTTTTAAAAATATTTTCTCGTAATCGAGAAATAATTATTTGGCGCGAGGATAAGTTCGTAATCGAGTTTTTAAGGTTTTGGGCGAAATTGGGCCTAAGGTGTGAATAGTATTGGGCTTTTGAGTTTATGAGTAGTAATGATCAAGTGGATGAGATGTAGTAAGCTTAGATTGAATTGGATGGCTAGGATTGATCATGAGAGTTAGTAGTGGATTGGATGGCCAAGATTCATTCCCTTGAGTTATAAGATATTTGTAAGATTATGAATAGTGCCATTCATCTTCTTTGTTGAGAAAACGTGAAAGAGAAGGAGGAAAAACAAGAGGAAGCTAGGGCAAGAGCAAAAGAGCAAGAGAAAGCTTGGAACTTTCGTTGATTCATCGATTTTGAGGTAAGAGAGGTAGTATTGCTTATTCACAAGTGATTGAGAAGGGGAGAATGTCTATTTCTCCATCCCAAACTTCCTTTCACTTTGTCTAGGTTTTGATAGAAAGTTGTTAATGATTATGTTATGATCATTTGATGCTAAGTGATGTTGATAGTATGTTTAATTGAAGTTATATGATGTTTATTTATGTTGGGTATTCGAAAATGTTGTTGTTGTTCAAGAAAAGCTTGCGTGAAACCCTAACAATGGTGGTTTTTGTTAAGGTCATCTTGTTGTGTGAGTATGTGTTATATAATGCTTGGAATGGCTATTAGGAACTAATAGAGTGTGTCTAAGGTTTTGAAAGTGGAGTTGGACTTAGTAATATTAAAGACTAAGGTGTGGGAAGTGATGAATATGTTTGAAATGGATAAGTTATCAAAATGTGTGGGTTTTCCTTTGAAACCCTTATGTGGTTGAGTATATACATGTTGTGTCTTATGATTTGGCCATGAGAGCCTAGTAGTTGTGTTTGTTGTTGTTGATGTTGTGATAATTATCAGAGTGCTGATAATTTAGTGGTTGTGTTTGTTGTTGTTGATGTTGTGATAATTATCAGAGTGCTGATAATTTAGTGGTTGTGTTTGTTGTTGTCGTTGTTGTGATAATTATCAGAGTGCTGATAATTTAGTGGTTGTGTTTGTTGTTGTTGTTGTGATAATTATCAGAGTGCTGATAATTAGTTGTGTTAGTAAGTATCATATATTTGCTAAGTGAATCATCATGCATTTCATGATTGTATGATACCCGGTGCGGGTTATTCGATGATATCCGGTGCGGATATGAAATCCAAGAGTGCTTGGTTATCAAGAGTGCTTGGTAAGGATATAAGTTTATCCGAAATGATTTGGTACCACATGCATTAGAGAATGCATTTGAGGCATGCATCCTTTGTGACATTAGTGTTCATTTGGAAATTATGTGTGCATAATGGTTGTTAAGTGATAATTGTGATTGATGAGTTTTGTGGGAACTTATGTGTGCATAATGGTTGTTAAGTGATAATTGTCATTGATGAGTTTTGTGCTTTGTCAATTACGTGTTGTGTTTTAGTTATGTATAATAATGTGTTATTTATACATGTTTATTGGTTGTGATACTAACACTCTCTGTTATGTGTTATGTGCTGGATCTTTGGGGATCCAGAATATCAGGTTGACGAGACTATCGTCGAGGAGTAGCATTTTGCTGTTTAGAAGCCTGCGTAGTGGTGAGGGCATAGCTTAGCTATCCTTACTTTTTTTTGTACTAGGTGTTGTATCCTAGTTAGAGTTTAGGGCTCTGATAGTTGTAACACCACTTTGGGTATTCTGAACGTGTATGTATAAATTTGGTAATGGTTTCTGTTGTAGATTTGGATGTTAGTTTTCTAATGCCGTTGGTTTGACGTCAAAACGATTTATAGAACTTGAGTTATGGTTAAATTTCTGCACAACTTTCTGCATAATTTTCTGCATAACTTTCTGCACAATTTTTCCGTATTTGAAACAAAAACTGGTATTGATCGGTACAGAATTGGCCTTGGGTGTAAACATGAAAGTTTTAGATAATTTTGTTAGCTTTCCAGTGGCTTTGGTTTGACGTGAAAATGACTTTTAGTTTTTGAGTTATGATGAAAAGACTCAGAGGAGGTCTTAGTGAAATTGTGTTGTGACAGCATTTTCTGTTTCATGTTTTGGTGTCTTTTTCACACGTCTCTGTTTTAATTTGGTCGTTGGTACAAACATGTGAAATGTTGTAATGTGTTTTGAAAACGGAAACAAAATGACGCAATCGATTTTCGGGAACATTGATATAGAAGGGGTATGAGCTAGAAGGGGTATCCTGTTAGAAGGGGTATCGTCTATGTTTTGCTGTTTGTTATTTTTTTTCCGCTGCTGTTTGTGAAATCAAATATATTTTGATAATGTTGATGTTTATGAAAATGCTTTTTCATTATGTTGTAACTTCCTATGTCCTTAACGTTTTGTTTTATTAAAGTTAATAATCGGCGGTTAAGGGTTAGGGTGTTACAATAGGTGGTATCAGAGCAGGTCGATCCATTGGATCAATTAAGTTTAGTATACCCTTTGTGTGACATGTGTTTCCTTAAACACTGTGTTCTCACTTGTGTTATGTGATGATTGGTAGTGTGTGTAGATATGACGCAACGAGCACTTGCGGACGCGATGGAGCGGATGGCGGATGCCATGGCTCAGGAGGCTGCTAGTAGGACCGCGGATAGAGCCGCACAACAAGCTAGAGGAGGTGGGGAAGATGAGCTGAGGCTCGAGAGGTTTATGAACAACAAACCGCCTATCTTCAAGGGAGGATACGATCCAGATGGAGCTCAGACTTGGTTGGAAGGAATTGAGAGAATTTTCGGGGCTATGCGTTGTCTGGACGCGCATAAGGTATTGCTAGGAGGATATGTTCTCCATGATGAGGCCGATCATTGGTGGGGAAACGCTAGTCAAAGGTTGGGAGCTGGTGGAGCTTTGGTTACTTGGGCTCGTTTCCGGAGAGAGTTTTTAACCAAGTATTTTCCGGCAGACGAGAGGAACCGTAAGGTGATTGAGTTCATGGAGCTCAAGCAGGGGAGTTTATCTGTTTCTGAATATGCGGCCAAGTTTGAAGATTTGTGTCGTTTTGCTCCTCATTACAACACGATGGAAGCTGAGGAAGACAAGTGCGTAAAGTTTGAAAATGGGCTGAGGCCAGACATCAAGCAGTTGATTGGGTTTAGCGAGATCAGGAATTTTCCGATGTTGGTGAATAAGAGCCGAATATGTGATAAGGACAGTAAAGCTAAGGCTAATTACTACAAAGCCGCGAATGAGAAGAGGGGAAAGGACATGGCTAGAGGTAAACCGTATGGCAGAGGTGGGAAGAAACCCGATGAAGGTGGGAGTAGTGGTGGCAGGTTTGGAGGTAATAGGAATTGCTTTAAGTGTGGACAACCGGGACATCGTCTTTATGAGTGCCCAAAGAATGATGGAAAATGTTTCAAGTGTGGTGATCCTAACCACAAAGCTGATCAGTGCAAGAAGGGTATTGTGTGCTTCAACTGCAAAGAAGCGGGTCATAAGAGCAACGTGTGTAAGAAGCCTAGAGCGGCTGGAGGAAAAGTGTTTGCTTTAGATGGTGGTGATGCGGAGGCGGACAACTTGATCAGAGGTACATGCTTTATCAATAATACTCCTTTGTCTGCTATTATTGATACGGGTGCTACCCATTCGTTTATTTCTGAGGATTGCGTTAAGAGGTTGGGTCTTAAAGTAGAAAATATGATGGGACGCATGGTTATAGAAACGCCTGCAAGTGGTTCGGTATCGACTACTCTAGTCTGTGTTGACTGTTCAGTCACTATGTATGGTCGACACTTTGGAATGGATTTAGTCTGCATTCCGTTGAGCGGAATAGACGTTATCTTTGGTATGAACTGGTTAGAATTTAATCGGGTTCATATCAACTGTGGTAAGAAGACGGTTATGTTTCCAAGACTGGAGCCAGAGTTGTGTTCGAAGCTCATGTGTTGTCGAGAAGTGGTAAGATCAGTGAAGGCTCAAGAGGACGTGTTTGCTATGTTTGCTTCGTTGAGAGTGGAAGAGAAGATTGAGGTTGATGCGTTGCCGGTGGTGCGTGATTTCACAGATGTTTTTCCAGATGACATTTTGGATTTACCACCCGAGAGAGAGGTTGAATTCGCAATTGACATAGTACCTGGCACTAGTCCAATATCAATGGCGCCGTATCGTATGTCAGCTGCTGAACTAGAAAAGTTGAAGGAACAATTGGAGGAATTGTTAGAGAAAAAGTTTGTAAGACCGAGTGTATCGCCGTGGGGTGCGCCGGTTCTGTTGGTAAAGAAGAAAGATGGTAGTATGCGTCTGTGCATCGACTATCGTCAGTTGAATAAAGCAACTATCAAGAACAAGTATCCACTTCCGAGGATAGATGATTTGATGGATCAGTTAGTGGGAGCCTGTGTGTTCAGCAAGATTGATTTGAGATCGGGATATCACCGGATAAGAGTTAAGGCGGAGGATATACCGAAGACTGCTTTCAGGACAAGGTATGGTCACTACGAGTACGCTGTTATGCCTTTTGGAGTTACTAATGCACCTGGAGTGTTTATGGAATATATGAATCGTATATTTCATTCCTTTTTGGATCGATTCGTGGTGGTCTTCATAGACGATATTTTGGTATACTCGAAGACGGAAGAGGAACATGCCGAGCATTTGAGGATTGTGTTGGAGGTGTTGCGCGAGAAGAAGCTTTATGCAAAATTTTCTAAGTGTGAATTTTGGTTGCATGAAGTTAGCTTTTTGGGTCACGTCATTTCAAGTGGTGGTATAGCAGTGGATCCTGCTAAGGTAGAGGCCGTGCAAGATTGGGGAACGCCGGAGTCTGTTACTGAGATCCGAAGTTTTCTTGGTTTGGCCGGTTACTATCGGAGGTTCATCGAAGGATTTTCAAAGTTGGCGTTGCCGTTGACACAGTTGACTAGGAAGGGTCAAGCTTTCATTTGGGATGACAAGTGTGAGCAGAGTTTCCAAGAGCTGAAGAGGAGGTTGACATCTGCACCTGTGCTAATTCTGCCAAATCCGAAGGAACCGTTCGTGGTTTATTGTGATGCGTCGAAGATGGGTCTAGGTGGTGTGCTGATGCAGAAGGGACAAGTCGTTGCTTATGCATCAAGACAGCTGAAGATTCATGAGAGGAACTATCCTACGCATGATTTGGAGCTAGCTGCTGTCGTGTTTGTTCTCAAGATTTGGAGGCACTACTTGTATGGGTCAAGGTTCGAGGTTTTCAGCGATCACAAGAGTCTAAAATACTTGTTTGATCAGAAGGAGCTCAATATGAGGCAAAGAAGATGGTTAGAGTTTCTTAAGGATTATGATTTCGAGTTAAGTTATCACCCGGGTAAGGCTAATGTGGTAGCCGATGCGTTGAGTAGGAAGTCTCTACATATGTCGTCTCTGATGGCGAAGGAACTGAGATTGATTGAAGAGTTTAGAGACCTCAGTTTGGTTTGTGAAAGGACAACCAGAAGCGTGAAGCTAGGAATGTTGAGGTTGACGAATGATTTTCTTGAAGAGGTTGTGGAAAAGCAAAAGTCTGATGTGAAATTGACGAAGCTTAAGACGCTCATCGAGCAAGGGAAAAAGGTAAACGTTGAGATCGATGAGAAAGGCGTGATGAGGTGTCAGGGAAGGTTATGTGTACCTGATGTGCCTGAGTTGAAGTGGATGATCTTGGAGGAAGGTCACAGAAGCAACTTAAGTATTCATCCTGGTGTTACTAAGATGTATCAAGATCTGAGGAAAATGTTTTGGTGGCAAGGGATGAAGAAAGAGATCGCCGAGTTTGTTTTCGCGTGTTTGACTTGTCAGAAGTCCAAGGTGGAGCATCAGAAGCCGTCGGGGCTATTGCAACCTATGTTTATTCCAGAGTGGAAATGGGATAGTATTGCGATGGATTTTGTAAGCGGTTTGCCGAAGACGTCGAAAGGTAACAATATGATTTGGGTAGTTGTCGACAGGTTAACAAAGTCTGCTCATTTCATAGCTATCAAGACCGGTATGCTAGTACCGAAGTTGGCTGAGATTTATGTCGAGCAAATCGTGAGATTACATGGAATTCCGTCGAGTATCGTATCAGATCGAGATCCCCGTTTTACTTCAAGGTTTTGGGAGAGTTTGCAAGAGGCGTTGGGGACTAAGTTGCGGATGAGTTCTGCTTATCACCCGCAGACGGATGGTCAATCGGAGAGGACGATTCAATCATTGGAGGATTTATTAAGATCGTGTATTTTGGAGCAATGAGTAAGTTGGGAAACTTGCTTACCATTGATTGAGTTTACGTATAACAACAGTTTTCATTCGAGCATTGGTATGGCACCTTTTGAAGCGTTGTATGGGAGAAGATGTAGAACACCTTTGTGTTGGTTTGAATCGGGAGAAAGTGTGGTGCTTGGACCTGAGATTGTGCAACAAACGACCGAGAAGATCAAGATGATCCAAGAAAAGATGAGAGCGTCGCAGAGTCGTCAGAAAAGCTATGCCGACAAGAGAAGAAAGGATATAGAATTTCAAGAAGGAGATCGTGTGTTTCTAAGAGTTACATCGACTACGGGTATTGGACGAGCTTTGAAATCGAAGAAGTTAGCATCGAGGTTCATTGGTCCGTATCAGATTTTGAAGAGGATTGGGAAGGTGGCGTATAGGATTGCGTTACCGCCGTCGTTGTCAAATCTACATGACGTTTTTCACGTGTCTCAATTAAGGAAATACGTATCGGATCCGTCACATGTGATTGAGTCGGACGAGATACAAGTGAGAGAGAATTTAACGGTTGCAACGGTACCCTTAAGGATTGAAGGACAAGAGATGAAGAGGCTCAGGAACAAAGAGATTTCATCGGTGAAAGTCGTTTGGGGAGGCCCAGCCGGTGAATATGCGACGTGGGAGCTCGAGAGCAAGATGCGGGACTCCTATCCAGAGTTGTTTTCAGGTATTTTCGAGGGCGAAAATTCTTTTTAGGGGGGTAGAGTTGTAACGACCCTATTTTCGTATGTTATATTTTTATATATTTTATTTTATTGTTTGGCTTTTAAAAATATTTTCTCGTAATCGAGAAATAATTATTTGGCGCGAGGATAAGTTCGTAATCGAGTTTTTAAGGTTTTGGGCGAAATTGGGCCTAAGGTGTGAATAGTATTGGGCTTTTGAGTTTATGAGTAGTAATGATCAAGTGGATGAGATGTAGTAAGCTTAGATTGAATTGGATGGCTAGGATTGATCATGAGAGTTAGTAGTGGATTGGATGGCCAAGATTCATTCCCTTGAGTTATAAGATATTTGTAAGATTATGAATAGTGCCATTCATCTTCTTTGTTGAGAAAACGTGAAAGAGAAGGAGGAAAAACAAGAGGAAGCTAGGGCAAGAGCAAAAGAGCAAGAGAAAGCTTGGAACTTTCGTTGATTCATCGATTTTGAGGTAAGAGAGGTAGTATTGCTTATTCACAAGTGATTGAGAAGGGGAGAATGTCTATTTCTCCATCCCAAACTTCCTTTCACTTTGTCTAGGTTTTGATAGAAAGTTGTTAATGATTATGTTATGATCATTTGATGCTAAGTGATGTTGATAGTATGTTTAATTGAAGTTATATGATGTTTATTTATGTTGGGTATTCGAAAATGTTGTTGTTGTTCAAGAAAAGCTTGCGTGAAACCCTAACAATGGTGGTTTTTGTTAAGGTCATCTTGTTGTGTGAGTATGTGTTATATAATGCTTGGAATGGCTATTAGGAACTAATAGAGTGTGTCTAAGGTTTTGAAAGTGGAGTTGGACTTAGTAATATTAAAGACTAAGGTGTGGGAAGTGATGAATATGTTTGAAATGGATAAGTTATCAAAATGTGTGGGTTTTCCTTTGAAACCCTTATGTGGTTGAGTATATACATGTTGTGTCTTATGATTTGGCCATGAGAGCCTAGTAGTTGTGTTTGTTGTTGTTGATGTTGTGATAATTATCAGAGTGCTGATAATTTAGTGGTTGTGTTTGTTGTTGTTGATGTTGTGATAATTATCAGAGTGCTGATAATTTAGTGGTTGTGTTTGTTGTTGTCGTTGTTGTGATAATTATCAGAGTGCTGATAATTTAGTGGTTGTGTTTGTTGTTGTTGTTGTGATAATTATCAGAGTGCTGATAATTAGTTGTGTTAGTAAGTATCATATATTTGCTAAGTGAATCATCATGCATTTCATGATTGTATGATACCCGGTGCGGGTTATTCGATGATATCCGGTGCGGATATGAAATCCAAGAGTGCTTGGTTATCAAGAGTGCTTGGTAAGGATATAAGTTTATCCGAAATGATTTGGTACCACATGCATTAGAGAATGCATTTGAGGCATGCATCCTTTGTGACATTAGTGTTCATTTGGAAATTATGTGTGCATAATGGTTGTTAAGTGATAATTGTGATTGATGAGTTTTGTGGGAACTTATGTGTGCATAATGGTTGTTAAGTGATAATTGTCATTGATGAGTTTTGTGCTTTGTCAATTACGTGTTGTGTTTTAGTTATGTATAATAATGTGTTATTTATACATGTTTATTGGTTGTGATACTAACACTCTCTGTTATGTGTTATGTGCTGGATCTTTGGGGATCCAGAATATCAGGTTGACGAGACTATCGTCGAGGAGTAGCATTTTGCTGTTTAGAAGCCTGCGTAGTGGTGAGGGCATAGCTTAGCTATCCTTACTTTTTTTTGTACTAGGTGTTGTATCCTAGTTAGAGTTTAGGGCTCTGATAGTTGTAACACCACTTTGGGTATTCTGAACGTGTATGTATAAATTTGGTAATGGTTTCTGTTGTAGATTTGGATGTTAGTTTTCTAATGCCGTTGGTTTGACGTCAAAACGATTTATAGAACTTGAGTTATGGTTAAATTTCTGCACAACTTTCTGCATAATTTTCTGCATAACTTTCTGCACAATTTTTCCGTATTTGAAACAAAAACTGGTATTGATCGGTACAGAATTGGCCTTGGGTGTAAACATGAAAGTTTTAGATAATTTTGTTAGCTTTCCAGTGGCTTTGGTTTGACGTGAAAATGACTTTTAGTTTTTGAGTTATGATGAAAAGACTCAGAGGAGGTCTTAGTGAAATTGTGTTGTGACAGCATTTTCTGTTTCATGTTTTGGTGTCTTTTTCACACGTCTCTGTTTTAATTTGGTCGTTGGTACAAACATGTGAAATGTTGTAATGTGTTTTGAAAACGGAAACAAAATGACGCAATCGATTTTCGGGAACATTGATATAGAAGGGGTATGAGCTAGAAGGGGTATCCTGTTAGAAGGGGTATCCTGTTAGAAGGGGTATCGTCTCTGTTTTGCTGTTTGTTATTTTTTTTCCGCTGCTGTTTGTGAAATCAAATATATTTTGATAATGTTGATGTTTATGAAAATGCTTTTTCATTATGTTGTAACTTCCTATGTCCTTAACGTTTTGTTTTATTAAAGTTAATAATCGGCGGTTAAGGGTTAGGGTGTTACAGCTAACTCATTTGATTCACTTGGAGAAAAAATGTCTGATGAGAAACTTGTCAGAAAAATTCTCAGATCTCTACCCAAGAGATTTGACATGAAGGTGACTACCATTGAGGAACCACATGATATCTCCAGTATGAAGGTTGAGGAATTGATAGGATCTCTTCAAAATTTTGAAATAGCCAGAACTGATAAGAAGGGGAAAGGTGTTGCTTTTGTAGCAAATGATGAAAGCATATCAGAGGATCTTGTGATGCTGAGTAAACAATTTAAGAAAATTCTGAAGCAGAAGACAAGAACTGATGCGAAAAGCAATCAATCCAAAGGTGCTAAGTGTCATGAGTGTGAAGGATATGACCACTTTAGGACAAAATGTGCAACATATCTCAAGAAACAAAAGAAAAGTTTGGCTGTGTCTTGGTCTGATGACTCAGAAGGAGAAGTGGAGTATGAGTCTGCCAAACAAGTTGTTGCTTTAACTGGTAGACACATGTTTGATGATAAAGTTAAGGTTTCGGAAGCACCATCAGGTTCTGAAGCACTGTCAGGTTCTGAAACATCATCTGATACTGAATCCAGTGATGAAGAACTGTCTTATGAAGAACCTACTGATTTTTGCAAGAAGTTGCATGTCAAATTTGAAGAAGTGTGCAAGCAGTTGGAAGAACAGAAGAGAACTATCAGTCAACTTCAGGCTGAGATAAGTGACCATCTAGCACAAATCTCTGATCTCAAAGATGAGGTAACCCAACTGAACTCTCAACTTGAACACATGAAGAAGCAAATCAGAATGATGAACACTGGTACTGATATGCTTGAAAAGATTTTGGAGAGTCAGAACCAAGGGAAACCAAATGGTATAAGATTTGATGATATGACCTTGAACAAACAGCAATATCCAGCTAAAAGGTTCATTGCAGCTGTTAAAACATGTGATCCAATGATGAGCAAAACTAAGCTGGAACACCAAAACCAACCTCAGGGATCTAAGAACAAAAGGGCTTCTCATCCTTGGGTATGTCATCACTGTGGTAAAAAGGGGCACATAAAGCCATTCTGTTACAAGCTGCATGGATACCCCAAGCACTTTTAACAAAGAAAACCCATTGTAAACAAAGTCAATATCAAGAAGGAATATAGACCAAAATGTGAAAGTGTTGACAAGAGGCTGAAAAATAGAAAAGGAAAGGTTGTTGCTGCTGACAGCAGGCATACTTCTGTTGTTAAGAAGAGTGCTGTTGTTGGACCATCTAAAGTCTGGAGCAAGGTAGTGGTCCTTGTCTCAAAGAAGAAGGCACTAAAAGGAAAGGAAGTGGATCCTATTGAGTTTGAGGATGATGTTGAGCAAGACATTATGCCCTATGTTCAGAAGAGGATTGCTGAACTTCAGAAGCAGATTGCTGGGAAGAAGATTCCTCTGAATGTGCCTGAAGCACACATTTACTAGGCAACATCTGATGATGTGTCTATTGAAGACTAAGCAGCTTCTGATGCTGAGTCTGAAGACTGTAAATTAAGTCCTGGGGTTCATTGTGTGATGCAGTTGTGTTCTCTTGTATTTGATCTTCTGCGAAGACTTTGTGTGTGGGTACCATGTTTGTGTGATTCTGATCCTGTGATGGTTTTAATGATGGTACTGTCTCTGTTCTGATGAGGGTTCTGTGTGTGGTGCTGTTTAATGGATGTTTCAGATTTCTGGATGTGTTCTCTTTGATTTTTGGGCGTTTTTTTCCTCTGTTTGGGTGCATATGGTTTGTAACCTCTGTTGTTTCTCTGTTTTTCTGATCCTGGCGATTACTTAGTTGTTTTGTCAAAATTGTTTGGTTAAAAAGGGGGAGAAATAAGTGTGTCAGAAGCTGCTGCTGATCTGTTTCAGAAGGAGACTCTGTTTCAGGGGGAGTATGTGTGTTTCCTGTCAGGAGCTGTGTGTTTCAGGGGGAGTGTGCTTTTCAAAAGCTTATCTATTTCAGGAGCTGTGTGTCTCAGGGGGAGTGTCCTTCTCAGAAGCTGCTGCTGCTGTATGTGTTCAGGAGGAGTATATGTGTGAAACGTAGTGAGTTATCCGTTGCTGACTCTGTTGCTACGTGTATGTTTATGTGTTGTTCTTCATGGTTGCGTAATTTTGATGTGTGAAGAACTTGCTTGTTATGTCTCTCTGTTCTCAATTTGATTTTAGCCAAAAATTTGCCAAAGTGGGAGATTGTTTGATATTTGGTTGTTGGCTTCATGTTTGCTAAAATCAAATATACAAGCAGTTGTGCGTCTTCAGAAGCTGAAATCTCAATATGTGTGTCTTCAGAAGCTGGGTCAGAAGCTGGGTTTTCAGAAGCTGAACAGTACTTCAGAAGCTGGGTCTTCAGACGCTGAACAGTACTTCAGACGCTGAACCTTCAGAAGCTGATGTTCAGACGCTGACCTTCAGAAGCAACCTTCAGAAGCTGAAATGTTCAGACGCAGAACTTCAGACACAGACTTCAGAAGTACCTTCAGAAGCTGGTTTTTTGCGTTCTGTTTTCACGTCTTGGGTGTTTATTTTCTCGTGTGATCTGTTGAAGATTTGTCTTAAGAATTCTCTTGGATTTGTTTCTAGAAGGAAGATTATTTTACGTGAAGATATTTGTTGAAGATTGGTTTCTTTTATTTATGAATATATTTTCAAAGTAAACTTTGGAAAATATATTTCTAAAGAATAATTGCTTCACTTTGCTTCTAAAGAATTCTGGAAATATATCTTTGAAGATTATTTGGTTCAAGATTATGTTGTTGCTGAAGCTATAAATAGAGGACGCTGCTATTGAAGAAACTCACATCAAAACAGAAGCTATTATAGAGAGAGTCATACTTAGGTTTTGAGTCTGTTCATTGTGAGCTTTGTGCTCTGTTTCTGTACACCACTCAATTGTTAAAGTTGGTTTAGTTTATTGAGTTGTAATTCACTTGAAGCTTTTAAGCAAAAGTGACTTTGATGTTTTGGGGAGTGTCTCCATCTTTGTTTGTTTAGAGTTTAAGATCACTGAAGTAGTGATTGCTTGAGTAGGAAGTAAGAGGGGTCTTATATCTAGAAGTTCCTAGGTAGAAATACCACGGGTAGTGATTAAGTTAGAAGGCTATGAAACAGGGGCTGTTCACATAGGACTTCGAATTGATACTATTATAGTGGATTTCCTTCCTGGCTTGGTAGCCTCCAGACGTAGGTGTGTTTGTCACCGAACTGGGTTAACAAATAACATGTGCCTTTTACTTTCTGTCTGTTTTTATTCATGCTTCTGAACTGCTGTTTTGCATACTCTGTTTTACTGCACCAGTACTCTGTTTTACGTTCAGAATCAGGCCTTGCCAAAAATTTCATATATTATACATCAGATTTATCAATTATTTATAGATCACATACATCGGTTTTTTTTGTTACACACGTATGAGTTATTTGATGAATCTAAAAAGTAAATTGTTTTTTGTAATAAGAATTGGAGGAAGTATTTGTTTAATGAACTTAATTTGCTTCAACTCGGTTTTCTTGAAGGCTTAATCTCTTAAAAAAACAATATTTAAATTGATCACTAACATTTTTATATGGAAGACGAATTAGTTGAACTGTTTATTTTAACTTTTTTTTTTGTTAGTAACAACTTTTATATAGATTAAATAATCAAAATGGTTCTTTACTCAGCTTACTCTCTCAAATACAAGTTTGAGATTATAATAAATATTTTAAATACGTTTCTTTTGAGAGACATTTTAAATATGTTAGTGACTATGTCAAACGTTACTCTTATTTATCTTTATTAGTGACTTAAATGCATTTTTGACCCCTAACTTTTTACTAGTTGCGATTTTAGCCTCCAATTTAAAAAAAACTTTTTAGCCCCCTAACTTTTCCCTTTTTGCAAGTGTCAATTGACCTGGTCAAAACCGACGTGGCTCGTCACATAAGTGAATTGAACGCCACTTCCGTAATTTTCAAACTAAAAAAAAGTCAGCTAATTATTTACAGAATTAAATAAATGAAAAAGAAATAAAAAAATGCAAAAACTCAGAAACCCAAAAAAAGTCATCGTATTCGTCATCTTCCCCTTCAACATCATATTATTCATCCTTCAAAACCCAGAAACACAACACAACTACCTCCTCCTCTCTCTACTCCCAACAACCACAAACACACTCACCAACTAATCAAAATCCACAACTCACCAACTAGAAGTCCAGCTGAATCAACGGTGGTGAGGTGAAGACAGTGGTTGGTGAGGATCTCCGTCACCGGATCTCGCCACCGACAACATCAAAAAAGAATGATATCGTTAATGCTAGAAATAAAATGGCAAAAAAGAATGGGTTCTACCATAAAAGAATGGGTCCACCGTGTTTCAAGGAGGAAGAGGGTGATGAAATTGGAGGAAGAGAATGATTTCGCGTTTGAAGGAGGGAGAGGGTGATGAAATTGGAGTTCAAACGAATGATTTTTAGAATCTCAAATCCTAACCACCGTGTCAAATCTGGAAATTGGAGACAAAAATTTGCAATACAAATATATGCGTTGTTCAATCGCTGGAAAACTGGAGGTTGACGTCTCAAGTTCGCCGGAAAACTAGAGTTGGCCGTAGTGAGAGAGGATAGAAAAGAGAAAGAAGAAGAGAGAAAAAAAGTTGGTTTTTTATTTTTAATTATTATTTTTAATCAATGATGAATTGAATTTTTAAAATTTAAAAATAAAAAAATACATGTGGCGTCTTAGTTATCTAAGAATGTGTCCACATATGCGTTGACTTGGTCAAAATCAAGAGAGTGGACCACTTTTGCAAAAGGGAAAAAAATTAGAGGGCTGAAATATAATTTTTTTAATAGAAGGTCAAAATCACAACTAGTGAAAAATTAGAGGACTAAAAATGCGTTTAAACCTTAATAATATTTTGCAACTCAATGACAATATATGTTAAATGTCATGTTGGCTAACATATACAGTCAAATTGGTTGTTACAACAATACTGTACCACAATTTCTGAACATAGCAATTCCTTTAAAAAAAAAATAACAATTGAATTTGCAAACTTATGCACAATCCATATACAAATCATAATGGTTCATGCAGTTAATCCAAACCTATACACACGCCAGAGATGAACAAAAGCAACGTGTAATGCAACATATTCTAAACAAAATAGTCTCACATATTCAAAACAAAACTAATATAATCGAAGGCCAAATATATACAAGCATGCTGTGGTGGCCTTATACAGGTGGATAGTGGGGAGTGGATAAGTGGTTTTTCCTAAATTCTTGGAAAACTGCAATGTTTATTTGGCGAAGCTTTCGGGGTTTATGAAGGTTTAAAGTATGTGTGAAATTTCGGTGTGAGGCGGTTAAGCTACAAGCTGATTCCTTGGCGGTGTCTAATGTTTACTTGGCAAGGGAGGAATAAGTCCTTCGGGATGGAACTTAATTCAATGAATGTGTCATTTGCTTGAAATGGATTGAAAAGTGAAGGCAAATAATTGAGAGGATGTTTTTACTAATATTGTAATTTGGGCTATCAATCGATTATTTATGAATTGTGTTCGGCTCAAATTAGATACTTATTGTTAGCTTTAACGAGGGGTTTCACCCCTCGTTTGATTTTGTTGCAGTTCTTTTTCTTTGGGATAAGGAAAAAAAACATGATTTGTCCTTGGTATTCAAAGTGGAAATTTTAACATAAATTTTGAGATGCCAAACAATATATTGCAGCCAGCCATTGCAAAATATAAAATAAATTAAGGAATACAATATTTAACACAATCTTTCAAATTTTGCTTGAATGAAAATTTAATACGTGACCATATCACAATTTTAAACAATGTTATTTTCTCAATAGTAATACAGCCCATAATGACATACCTAAGATTGAGTACAAAGATTTTCAAACCCCATATACTCATGATTTTCCATCTTCACAATCATTTTCTCTATTCCTACTCCACCTGATACATAGAAGATAAAATATCTCTAATAATCTTTCAAAGATACAAAAACAAAATGCAATGCATTTCCAATTAAAATCATAGAAAGTACCTAAACTGATTGCACTTATGAAGATGGTCGATGCAAGTATAAAGATAATAATAGATGCACGGCCAAGGATTGCAATTATCTTTCTCACCACATGCTGGCCAGCAAATGCAGCTATGGTTGCAACCAAAACAAAGTATGAAGCTGCAACAATGTATCAAAAATAAAATATCAATAACCAATAGTAACAAGTTTTACAATTGTTGATGTCAAATTAGTATCACGAGGAGTGTTATGGACACTCTCTTTTTAACACTCTCTCTTGTTAGGTAAAACGCATATGAGTCTCACATTTTGAAAACGGATCCTACATAAAGTGACGAAACTTATGGGTTTTACCCAATAAAAAAGTGAGTGGCAGAAAGAGAGTGTTAGTAACATTTCTCTTAGCAACAAATATGACAAATAACCAAAATACTATTTACCGTAAGGTATGGGAAAGCGATCTAAATAGTAATATTGCACTACTGACATAGAGGATGAAAAAAGCATGGAAAATGTTGATGTAGCACTTGCTACCTGCAGCAGAGAACACATTTGTCATCAGAATTTGGATTTTGACTTACTCAACACCAAAAGCTAGCTCTACACTACCATTTTTTTAAAAAAAAATTGGGATAAAAGTTTAAAATATAATGAAAAGTGAACTAGAATGAGATATTTTAAAAGTTTTAGATCAAATTTGAAATTTCAAAAAGTTGAGGGGCAAATATCTAATTTTAAAATTCAAGGAGCAATTTGAAAATTATGGAAAAAAATTAGAGACTAATTTACAATTTTTAAAATAATATAGAGACCAATTTGCAAAATAAAAATAAAAATAAATGGAGTCTAATGTGTAATATTCTTATAGGAACTAATCTGCATTATTCGAAAGAATTACATTATCAATAGTGAGTCTTATTTTAAAGTGTAAGGAAGAAATTTTAAATTCTGAATTTTAGGTGGTATTTAAAATTCTCTAAATTTAGCTTTGACAAAATATTTCTTCTTTTTTTTTTTTAACAAAAAGATTTGAGTAAATATTTAATAAAGTCCATTCATTTTTAAAAATTCATCAATTTTATCTTTAAAATTTTACATTGAAGAAATTTGAGTTATTCTCTAAAATTACATTATTTAAAAAAAAAAAAACTAATCCGAAGTCCAAACAAGCAAGAATTTATGAAGAGTGTACCTGTGGAGGGATTCCCATTTCTAGAAACAGTGGCCCCAAAATGAAGCCACCTCCTAGACCAAGCAACCCTCCAACCATACCAGCTATTATTCCACACAAACAATATAGCAAAATTTGATGAATCTTCCAATTTGTAATTTCCTTCCCCTTTGATCTAATCACTCTTGTTCCTTTGTATAAACACACGGCTTCAAAAAGAGCAACAGATATAGAAATAGGAACCTTGAATTGGCAAATCAAATTTCATTAGTTAGTCATTGGTTTGACATGGTATTATGTGAATTTCAGTAATGTTACACATCTCAAAGTCGATACTCCCTCTGTTTTTAAATATAATATTCTCTTGAGTTTTTTTTTCTAGTATATTTTTATAAGATTTATTTCAAATTTTTAACAGTATGTAATAAATATTGTGATGAAACCATAAACTAATACTCTCTCTTAAATGATAATTTTGTAAAACAATACAAATACAAATTATCAACGGATACACTTCTAAGTTTTTTAATTCTTGTGATTTGGTCAATTACATTCGATATTTAAGGATAGATGTAGTACTTGATAGCACTTTTATTAAGTAGGATTAGACTTAAAGAATGCTATATAATATATAGACACTTATTTGTTTCCATTAAAATTAAACAAGACAGTGGTAGTCAAATATATTGGAAGTTTCATTACCTGCAAGAAATTAAGAATCCAATACTCAATGGAGCAATCCTTGGTGTATGTCTGCATAGAAATACATAAAACTGTTTTCACTAAACATTACCAAAAAATGGGTAAAATTTAAATAATGAATTATCATATTAATTATAGATTAATGTATTACCTTAACAATTTGAACAATGAGAAAGGCCACCCAAACAAACACAAGAAGTGATAATTCTTTCCAATAAATGTTCTTTAGCAAAGCGACCTGCAAGCATACAAGTTAAATTTAAACAGTTGATAAAGCAAGATAAATTATTTACAGAATTTCTGAAATCGACTTCTAGAGCCGTTTCCATTACCACTTCATCTTGCATATCACCTGGACCTCTTGCTAGGGGCTTGTAGTCTTCTGCATAAGCACATGAAATGTTGTTCCAATATTTTTTTTTTCAAAAGCAAAAATTTATTAAAAAAACTAATCCAAACACAAGCTATGCAAGAATTAGAGAAAGATATACAAGCACCATACACGATTAAATAGTCGAGTCAAATAAATATAAAAGATATTGTTATATTCTAATTTACATATTTTAATAGGGCATTTTGCTTTTAAACCATTTCCAAGACAAGATTTGGATTCTTCCAACATCTCTTCCGCTGTTCCAACTTTGTTTTTAAAAATCGTCTCATTACGAACTTTCCAAAGGACCCAAATACAAGTAAACCAGATGACTTTGAATCTTTCCGCGTGCACCCTACCTCTACCAAGCACCCCCTCACATTGGTAATAGCTTACCGAAGCTTTGTTCCAATAGTAAATATAGGAGAAATTTTCCATAAAATACTGGCGTGTTTCTAAGAATTTATCTACTGACTTACGTTATAGAAACATCTTATGACACGTGCTATGAGCAGCTTCAATTTACTTTAGTAATTTTAACCAACTTACAACATATGAGTCCTTTCACTCTATTTTTCTTAGGTGTGTTTAATTTTCTTTTTGTTTTTTAACAGATTTGTCAATTGTCCGTGAGTTGTGAGCACAATGGTAAGAGGAGTTTGCAATCTCAAGAGACAAAATTCAAATCTCATAAGAAACGTGTGAAATGAGACTGTTATTAATAATAATTTCCCCCTCCCCAATTGTTTTTATTTAAAAAAGGTTTTAAAATGATTTTATATAGAGATGCATGTTATAAACAGAGATGCTTATAGTGACTTACCATCTGTTTTTTGTTCTTCCAACTGCCTGGCTGCTTCCTGCAAATCAAAGTAGCTTAGCACTCTTACCACCAAAGATTTAATTAAAGGAATGAGACTCAACTTCAAAAAATTTAAGTGTATAAGGTAAATTTACATTTTTCATCATTGTTTCCCTTTTCCATGTATCTATGCCTTTCAATAATGCTTTTGTTGATGTACCTACCACATACGAATTCTTTTCATGCTAACAACCAAGACAATAATAGATAGGACAATACTTAACATTAATATTACCTATGAATATGATGATAAGCAAAACAGTGACCATCCAATCAGCAAACATGACATTACACACAACTCCAATACTTATTCCAAGCATCAGCATAGGCTGGAAAAGCAAAGCCAAATCATAATCTATAAGTGGCATGTCTAGTGTTGGGTGTCTAAGCCTCATATTGTAGTAAACAGTTGATAATGCTGCACCCATAATCATACCTGCAATTATCAAATTAAATCAAAGCTATATCTAGTGTAACGCGCCCGGAAGGGTTAACAAGTCGGACCAGGTTTTGTACACCCGTAGCGTGAGTGTTGTAAACCCTAGAGTTTAGAGTTTGATTCCTACTGATTAAAAAAAAAACATAATAGATATTTTGAGGTATATATACTAACACTTGGAAATGGCTGTAGAAGACTTGGGATCAAATCCAATGATCAAAGCAAGCATAGGGACAAAAATTCCTCCACCTCCTACACCTCCGACACTTCCCAAAGCTGCTCCCAAAAATCCAATAATTGATCCAACTATAATTTTCCAATCAAATTTCATTTCCTGCTCAACCAAGAAAAAATTATAAAATAAATAATATGTCTTGCTAACCGGTGCCCGGTGACACTTGTTAAAGAAACAAAAAAGAAAAACGTAAAGTTTATATTGAAATTAGGATTTCTTAAACTTTTACTTCCTCCATCTCAAAATAACTGTCTTTTTATTATTTTTTTTGTCTCAAAATAGTTGTCACTTTAGAATATCAATGCAACATTTATTATTTTTTTCCATCATTATACATTTATTTATTGAATTTTATCTAACTTAACTTACTCCACTAACTACAATTAACAAAGATGTTTTAGTAAATGATTCTAATTTTACTATATTTATTTATTGAAATCAACCTAATTAATAATTTCAATAATTGTACACAAATCTTAAACCACGGTTATTTTGAGACGGAGAGAGTAAAACTTGACTACACATGTTTAGACTACACATGTTTCAAGATATTTTTACTATAAATAATTAACCAAAACACATAACCATACACTTTATACACCATATATAACTATAAATTAATGCATATGTTAATTACTTCATGAACTCACAGGCCAAGCAGGTTCATAAGAAGATTTTCCACTTTCCCATAAAAAATCAATCATCACTCTTAGAACTCCTTGTGTTTCTTTCTCAGCAATTTTTTCTGATTCTTTTTCTTTCAAAACTCTTTCTGCTAGACTGACATTGTAGATAATAGTTAGGATGCACAAGATCAGCCATGTCGCTGTTGCAGCAGTAACCGAAGAAAGCTTGTGTTTTAGTTCTGAAGCCATGTGTGGAAGAAGGTTAGAAACCAGAGATAGGAATCAAGTGTTGTATTCCAATTTCCTCAACTTTTTTATTTGCTTTTTGATTTTCTTTGCTTCTAAAACAAAGTATATGGTTGAGGAATGGAGATTTATGTTAAATTGAGGAGTGTATTCATTTCGCTAATAATAAATAATATATCTATATATGATTTACGGTGACAACTTGGATACCCATCAATAAAATGTGGGTAACACAACCCATGCTGATTTAACACCAATCAAAGTTATTTATTTGTTTCCTATTATTTTTAATGTTATATAAATATATTGTTTTGATTGGGCCAACTTAGTATGAGTAGTATTACCCACCTTTTATTGATGGAATAAACAAGAATTTGCCATGATTTACACATTGTGATTGGACCTTTGGTGACTACAAAATATTAAAAATAAACAAAGGGATGATATGTACTTGCAAAGTTGCACCTTTTACGAATGCATGTCTACAACTATATTAATATGGACTCGTTAACAAGAGGGTCTTGCTTTTGTAAAAAAAAAAAAAAATAGAGTCTTCTTAACCGGTGTTTCTAAAACAATCTTTAAGATCTTAAATTTAAAAACTATTCCATAAAAAAATAAAATATTACAAATTTCAATACATTAAATACATGGATTTTCATGAAAACTTACTAATAAAAGTCTTTAAAGAGTGTTCCGAGGACATTCGTTAACATTTCTCTTAATATTACCCCCTTCATCACATATTCATGTGTCCTATTTAAGTTTTAAACGGTTATTAATGAAATGATTAATAGTGTTGATTTTAATGACAAAATATATACTTCCCCCGTCTCAAAATAATTGTCATTTATCTCAAAATAATTGACAAATAAGAGGGAGAGACTCTAGCCCATCCCTACTCATGTGTGTATCTATCTCTAAATTAAGAGTACTAACTCCATTTCAAAATGATTGTCATTTAAATTGTTACACACGTATTAAAAAATTTAATAAAGTAGTCAAAAGACTTGTCATTTTTACTAAAATAACTCTATCAACTATTGATGTGTATCTAATCATCATAGACGTAAAATATAAAATAGTGATTTGGGTGTAGTGTATAAGTAATAATTAGAAGGCATAATTAAAAAAAGATAATTTATTCTACATTAAAAATTAAAAAATGACATTTATTTTAAAACAATACTTCTTCCGGTCTTATATATATATAAAAAAAAATTCTTTTTTAAAATTTATCGAATAAATAATGTATCTGATTTACAATACAGACTAGATAGATTAGTTAGCCAATAAACCTAAAAAACGGATATTTTTTTATATATAAGATTGGAGAGAGTATTTTTATTTATTTTTTGCTAAAAAAGAAACTTAAAGGGTACTTAAGGCCCTGTTTGGAATAGGTGAAAGTAGAAGGAAAGATACCACAAGGGATGGAAAGATTTTGGGAAATTGAGCTTCCCTTTGTTTAGAACCTCATTAACAAGACGGAAAAATTGTTTTTGGTGGGTCCTACCGCATATTTGTTTCCTCGCTAAAACGGGAAGAAAGTAGTAGGAACATGTATATCTTTATAAAATGCCTATCATGCCTTTGCTTTGATCCACGTGCATGGACTAATATACATTTTTTTTATTTGCAACATGTATGCTTTTATACTAACTTAAATCACGTGTTTTTAAAAGAAATACTTGAATACAATGTTACGTAATGAATTAGTTAATATAGTTCTTAAATTTTGTGTATTAAATATATTAAGTATTATTATAAGAGTTTAAAGATAGTAAGCAGTCAGTGTAGAGAAACTTATACACATACAACCAATAAAATTCTATCATTTTGCCATGTCATTATTTTGTTAAATTAAAATATAAAAAATTGCTCTGCCTATTTACCAACCAGTTACTCACGTTTTGCTCTACCATCTGTAACGCTTTCTCACTCTCTTCTCCAAACCTTTCTTCTCCACGTTTTGCTCTGCCCATTTATACTCCTCTCAATTATTCTCCTTTGCACACTCCATAATGTTTCATCTTGATGTTCTCTTGCAGATCTCGATCCAATATTCCATCTTTTAATCATTAATTTAATTGTCATTATTTAACTCAAATTTTGTTTGAAATTTAAATTTTTGTTCAATTTCTTGGACTATTTTCAGGGGTGGGATGATTAAAAATTGGGGTGGGGAGATAGAGGGCACGAGACACCATTCATCGGGGGTTGAGATATTGAAAATAGGGGCATAAAAATTATGAGAAGGAGAAGACAATCACCACACAAAATTCATAGGGTGTGGAAGAAATATATGAAATTAGTGGCAGGAAGCAACATGAAGTATTGGTTTTTGGAATGACTGCAATTACTTTAGAATGGATGAAAATGGCTACAATACTCTTAGTAAAACTAAGAAGAAGAAGATGACAATTACAGGAGGAAGTAGAGCAGTTACGTTTTTTTTTAATTTAATTAAATTATTTAAAAACTAATAATCTGATGTGTCAGAATCATGAGTTTTAATTGGATGTCTGTGTATGATTTCTATACACTGTCTGCTTACCATCTTTAAACTCTTATTATAAATGTATTTTCAATGAAAATTATTTAAATAACACAATAATATATGGTTATTTATGTCATTTACTAAATTCATCTCTTTCTTTCTTTTTTCACTTTCACTCTTATCAAACAACCAACAAATCATCTCACTTTCTACCCACTTTCTTCTTACTTTCTTTACTTTAACCTTCTTTTCTCTAACTTTCTTTCCTTTCCTTTCCCTATCCAAACAAAGCTAAGTTCCATCCATTAAAATGCAAAGAACCGTGTCATGTTGTATGAGTAGGTTGATAGGTAGAGCTCTGATTTCGGTGCATTTAATACCATTTATTTTCACATTAAATGATGTTGCAGAAAAGGCCGACATATTATTAGGCCCAAACATCACCCACCAACCAAAATTAGCCATCACAAGGATATCAACTCGCTAGGGTGTTGGAAAAAAATAAATGATATTTGTACAACTATTTTATGATAATTTTTTGATAATTTTCTCTTTCATACTCATATCATGTTTTTATTTTCTCTATTATTTTTGACCTATAAAAAGATGGAAAAAGGAAGTTGACACCAAAGTTATCTCAAATAGTTGTTCAAATATCACTACTTCAAAAAAAATACATCCTCCGTTCCATTTTTACGATTTAACAAAAATCATATAGTCTAGTTTAAAAGATATTGTTGTAGCAATAAATTTATTTCAAATACTATTACTAAATGAGTTTTTCTACCATGTGCAAATTTCCATATATTAAAAAGTTTTACAAAGTAAGTTTGCATTGGAACTTGCACATTTAATAATAAATATGTATACTTTTAACAAATGATTGTTATTTTTTAATAAAAAGTTTTCACTTTTAGTTACTTTAACATGTGCAATCTTGCACATGTTAGACAAACCCTTACTAAATTAATACTCCATCCGGTTCTTATTATAAGAAGAAAAACAAAAAATATCAAAACCAATGTAATCATTAATTATTATAACTTTTTGAATAATTTTACAAATATACCCTCATAAAAAATTGTGAAACATTAAATACACCCACTAATATTAAAAAGACAAACATTAAATGAGGGATAGAAAAGTCTTCAAACAATAACTACACCTTAAGGGGGCGTTTAGTTTCACCTCTACAAATTAAATTCCCAGGAATCTAAGATGAGAATTATTTATTCTCATGTTTGGTACACATGTACACATAAAAGTTCCAAAGAATAAAACATTCAACAATATTACTCTCTTTTTATTCCCAGCATAAAAGGATGGGAATGATTTATTCCTGGCAGTTGGCACAATTTGTTTCTCAAAGGTTCATTAATACCCTTAAATAACAGCCAACTACACCCACTACCAGCACGTCACAACACACAATTTATGTGCCACGTTTTTTTTATTTCTTCAATTAAACACTTTTTTTCATAAGCATAAACACTTTTCATTACTTGCTTTTATTGATTGAATTTTGATAGGTGGTGCATTTATTTATTTTTTTACTCAAGGTATTAAAACAATAAAACTCATGCGATTTTGATTGCTTAATAAAAGTAGACATAGATGAATTGATGTATGATAAACTAAAATTGTCAAACACATTAGTTTATATATTGTTGTATAATGACCAAAAATAATTTTAAAAAATGAGCACACGTCTAGTCTATTTTACTAAGGGTATTTTAATAATTACACCATTTCCTTAAAATACAATTCCTGGAAATTCAAATCAACAACCAAACACTTTTGTCAAACTTTCCTAGGAATGAAATTTCCACTAATATAATCCCGGGAAAGTTAATCATGGGGATACATTTTGATTCCATGAAACAAACGCCCCCTAAAAGTTGTGACATTTTCTTATAAATATGACCAAATTTTTTTTTGAAAATTTTCCTATATTAAGGACCGAAGAGAGTATATGTAATCAGGGGCGGAGCCACCTACAACTGAGGGTGTGCAGCTGCACACCCTGAACTTTGAAAACTTGCACATGTCATCCTATGATTTTATCATTTTGAACACCCTTAATAATTGGTTTTGCACTGTGAAGTCTAGATACGTAGTACGGGTGCAGGTACGATACGATACGGGTACGTGGATACGTAAAATTTTAAAATTTAGGATACGATACGGCTAAGATACGTTAACAAAATATTTATATTAAAATTTACTTACATGTAAAATCCTTGAAAAAAAATAAACATTGATTACTCTTCAATAATATATAATCATAAAAGTCACAATTTATAAAAAATAATACATGTGATTACAATAAAAAATGAAACCTTTTTCGTATAAATCATATTCTATTTTCATTCATATGTTAGAATATCAACAAATGCATCAATAAAAGAACTCAAAACAAAGTTTGTTTAATGTTGATTGATTGAATCTTCTCTCTCGTTACTTTCATCCACCAAAAACATAATTTTTAATTGGTTAATAAAAAAACAATTATAGTGATTCATATCTTAAATTGAATCATATACATCTCCATTGAATTTTCACAACACAGTCTCACTTTTTTACCCTTCATTTTTTCCACGATACGTCTATGTGAAGTATCTAATAAGTATCTGTGTGTATCTGTCGAGTATCTTATAAGTATCCGATAAAATATATATTTTAAATTAAAATAATTAATTCCGATACTCCGTGGGTACGTATCCGAGAGTATCCGTGGAGTATCGGTATCCGATACGTATCCGATACGGGTACGTCTCTATTTTGGAGTATCCGGGCTTCATAGGTTTTGCACCACTGACCTGATCTCTCTCACTCACTAACGAAAAAGAAGGGAAAAAGATGAAGCAAAAGCACTAAAGAAGTAACAAGATAAGAGAGGTATTAAACAAGAAATATGAAATGAAATGGACACAATATGTGCAGCAGCGGCTGCTTCTCTTTTATTCTTAGAACGATGAAGTGTTAGGGTTTATTGTGGGCTTTGAACCTGTTTGTATGGGTTACTTTTGATACATAGGCCTCCTACACAAGGCTTGTACGTTTTGGCTCAAGTGAGAATAAATCCAAAATTGTTGTGCTATATTACTACTTGCTACTACACTATGAGCACTCATCAATTATTTTAACATTCCAAACTGTTTCTTTTATAACACTATCATCCAAAATTCCAAATTATTAAGCCATATTACATACGATCAATTTATTTATATGAAACATGTATATTTTTTTTTTTATAGGAAAACATAATTATTTTTAAAAGTCACACATACGAGTGATTGTGATGTGTTGACAATTCATCAGAATTCAACTCTCACTAGCGATAAAATGCTAAAAAAAGAAATTAAGTAGCAAGTAAATTTGAAAGAAAAATAACAAAACACAATTTTTTTTATATAAGATTAAAATTAAGTTTTTTTTATGGTTTCTATTATTCTGTATTTTTCATATTTTAATGGGATTTTATCAATTTTTTAATTGATAATTTAAATTATATTATAAAAATGATAATATAGTTAAATGAAGGGTAAAAATGAAAGAAAAAAAAAATTCAATCCAAAAAGATATATCCTCTTTATATATTGTTATAATTTATAAATATATTATAATAATTAGTATTATTATTATTAATTCAAGTTATAAAATTTGCACCCCCTGCTTCAGGGTTCTGGATACGCCACTGTATGTAATAAATATATTTAATGTTAATTTTTCATATACTAAGGTAAATTGTTACAGAGTAATATTTATGTAAATAAAAAAGAAGATAAATTGGCAATGTTAATAAATCATATATTTGAAAAAGAGTAATAAATGCATCTAAAAATTTGCAAAAGGTCTTATATTTAAAGTAAAACTTTTTTCGCAGATGATCTTATAATTAGGGACGAAAGAAGTACTTGGTGAAATTCTTTTTCTCTTGTGCCTCTCACACGTCCTTTTAATTTCCAAATATACCCCGTTCATATTTTATAATCCGAAATAGAAAAACAAAATACGAATTCTAGAATCCGGACATTTACTCAAATTTTTGTTAGTTAATTTGCGTATGTTCTCTTCATCATTTCAGTTTCTAAAATTCATTCGCTCAGATATTCTAAACAAAACTAGTATAATTAAAGGCCAAATATAATAATACATTGTGGTACAATGAGTACTATAAGCAGGCAGTGGTGGCCTTATCCGGGGGATAGTGGGGAGTGGATAAGTGGTTTTTCCTAAATTCTTGGAAAACTGCAATGTTTATTTGGCGAAGCTTTCGGGGTTTATGAAGGTTTAAAGTATGTGTGAAATTTCGGTGTGAGGCGGTTAAGCTACAAGTTGATTCCTTGGCGGTGTCTAATGTTTATTTGGCAAGGGAGGAATAAGTCCTTCTAGGTGAAGCTTAATTCAATGAATGTGTCAATGGATTGAGAAGGGAAGGCAAACTATTGAGAGGATGTTCTTACTAATATTGAAATTTGGGCTCTCAATTGATTATTTATGAGTTGTGTCCCGCTCAAATTAGACACCTATTGCTAGATTATTTAATTTATATAGGGTTTCTACCTTGATGTCCTTGTAGTTCTTTTCCTTTGGGATAAGAAATAATCAAAAAACTTGATTTGTCGTTAGTATTCAAAGTGAGAATTTTAACATCAATATTGAGATGACAGAGAATATATTGCAGATAGCCATTGCAGAATATAAAATAAATTAAGGAATACAATACTTAACACAATCTTTCCAAATTTGCCTGAATGAAAATGGAATAGGTGACCATATCACAAGTGTTTGAAAAATGCTATTCTCTCAATCGTGATACATCTCACAATAACACACCTAAGCTTGAGTGCAAAGATTTTCAAACCCCATATACTCATGATTTTCCATCTTCACAATCATGTTCTCTATTCCTACTCCACCTGTGATACATAAAAGAAAAAAAATACCTCAAATAATTATATTTCAAAGAAATAATAATAATAGTAATAATAAAACAGAATGTTATGCATTTCCAATTAAAAATCATAGAAAGTACCTAAACTGATTGCACTTATGAAGATGGTCGATGCAAGTATAAAGATAATAATAGATGCACGGCCAAGGATTGCAATTATCTTTCTCACCACATGCTGGCCAGCAAATGCAGCTATGGTTGCAACCAAAACAAAGTATGAAGCTGCAACAATGTGTCAAAATAAAATATCAATAACCAATAGCAACAAGTTTTACCATTGTTGATGTCAAATTAGCATCAAGAGGAGTGTTATAGACACTCTCTTTCTAACACTCTCTCTTATTAGGTAAAACACATATGGGTCTCATACTTTGAAAACGAATCCTAAATAAAGTGAACACCAGAAAGGGAGTGTTACTAACATTTCTCAATAACCAATAGTTAACATGTTTCACAATATTTTATGTTAACATGTTTAACATTTCTCTTATTAGGAAGTGTTACTAACATTTCTCAATAACGAATCCTAAAAATAATAATAATCAATAACCAATAGTTAACATGTTTCACAGTATTTTATGTGAGATTAACAACAAATTATCAATAACTAGTAAGCTATTTACCGTAAGGTACAGGGAAGCGATCTAAATAGTAATATTGTACTACTGACATGGAGGATGAAAAAAGCATGGAAAATGTTGATGTAGCACTTGCTACCTGCAGTAGAGAACAAATTTGATATTAGAATTTGGATTTTGACTTGACTTAACCCCAAAAACTAGAGCCCTACGAGGTGATAACTATCCTTTATAAATTTTAAAAGTTTTGAGATAAAAGTTTAAATATACAATGAAAATTGATCTAAAATGAGAAATTTTAGTTTTGGATCAAATTTGTAGTTTCAAAAAGTTGAAGGGCTAATCTTTAAATTTTTAAAATTTAAGGAGCAATTTGCAAATTATGGAAAAATAATTAGGGACTAATTTACAAATTTAAAAATATAGAGACCAATTTGAAAAAAAATAAAAATAAATATAGACTAATGTGTAAATTTTGAAGCTTATAGTAACCAATTTGTGTTATTTGAAAGAACTATAATGACCAATTTGCGATTAACATTTTAGAGTAAAGAAGAAATTTCAAATCCTTAATTTATAGGTGGTATTTAAAATCCACTAAAATTAGTGTTGACAAAATGTTTTTTAAAGTCCATTCATTGTAAAAAAAAAATCATTAAGTTTATCGTCCAAATAATGAAATATTAAAATTTACATTAAGGAGTTTGAATTACTCTCTAAAACTACATTATTTCGTAAAATTTTCTAATCGGAACACACAAGAAATATGAAGATTGTACCTGCGGAGGAATTCCCATTTCTAGAAACAGTGGCCCCAAAATGAAGCCACCTCCTAGACCAAGCAATCCTCCAACCATACCAGCTATTACTCCACATAAACAATATAGCAATATTTGATAAATCTTCCAATTTTTAATTTCTTTTCCCTTTGATTTAATCACTCTTGTTCCTTTGTATATGCACACGGCTTCAAAAAGCGTAACAGAGATAGCAATAGGAACCTAGGATTGGAAAATCATATTTCATTAAACAATTCAAAAACTAAACATGTGCTTGATAAGGGTAATTTTTTTTTTATGCTTGATAAGGGTATTCAAATATATTAGAAATTACTTTACCTGCAAGAAATTAAGAATCCAATACTCAATGGAGCAAGTCTGGGTGTATGTCTGCATAGTAACACATAAAAAATTAAAAAAATGGAAAATTTAAACAATGAATGATTAATTGATTATAATGAACCGAGCAATCAAACTCAAGTGGTTAATGAACTCCATCAAGGACGAATTGTTAAGGCGAACCTGAGTTCGATTTTTAGATTGAACAATTTTTTGTCAGACTTTACTTACTCTCGATTGAACTTCAGATTATTAGGACCTCTTTTCCAGAAACTCGGAGGGTTAATAAAAAAAAATTGATTATAGTGTAATATATTACCTTAACAATCTGAACAATTAGAAAGGCCACCCAAACATATACAAGGAGTGATAATTCTTTCCAATAAATGTTCTTTAGCAAAGGCACCTGCATGGATAAGTGATACATTTTAATAGTTGATAAAGCAAGATTAATTAGTAATAGAATTTTAAAATTGATTTTGAAAAACTGTTGCCATTACCACTTCATCTTGTATTTCACCTGGACCATTTGGTAGGGGCTTGTAGTCTTCTGCATAAGCATCTCAAATAATTGTTATAACTTGAAGCAATACAGTTCAAAGTTCCAACAATAAATATTGGAGATATTTTCTATAATATACCGATGAGTATCAAAGAATTTATTTACCGGGTTACAACTTATTTTAACTTATATTATAACAAATATTTGTGTCAACATTCGAGACAACTTATGAAAATATCTTATGACATGTCTATAAATTGTTTTTCAATTTATTTTAGTAATTTAAAACAATTAATTACGAGTTAGGACATATATGAATCCTTTCACTCTATTTTCCTAAGGTGTTTTTAATGTGCTTATAAGGACTTACCACCTGTTTTTGGTTCTTCTTCCAACTGCTTGGCTGCTTCCTGCATGTCAAAGTAGCTTTCTTATCCCCAGAGGATGAAGGAATGAGACTCAAATTAAAAAAAATTAGGTGTATAAGGTAAATTTACCTTTTTCAACATTGTTTCCTTTTTCCATGTATCTATGCCTTTGAATAATGCTTTTGTTGATGTACCTACCACCAATTAAATATTTCATTTTAACAAACCAAGACAATAATAGATAAGACAAGACATAATAGATTATCACTTCATCTACAACATCGACAGATCTTGATCGACTGCAGACAATGCAAGTCGGGCCGTTAGTTGGAGATCAAACAGTTTGTGTTTCAACTTCTAAAACTTCAGGAAATTAAGGTTCTGCCTAACTCAATTAGCTCACAACCGTCGAACATTTGTAACTAATAATTTGGCAATATCACTAGTCGGCGTGGGATCTCAACATTAATATTACCTATGAATAAGATGATGAGCAAAACTGTGACCATCCAATCAGCAAACATGACATTACACACAACTCCAATACTTATTCCAAGCATCAGCATAGGCTGGAAAAGCAAAGCCAAATCATAATCTATAAGTGGCATGTCTAGTGTTGGGTGTCTAAGCCTCATATTGTAGTAAACAGTTGATAATGCTGCACCCATAATCATACCTGCAATTATCAAATTAAATCAAAGCTATATCTAGTGTAACGCGCCCGGAAGGGTTAACAAGTCGGACCAGGTTTTGTACACCCGTAGCGTGAGTGTTGTAAACCCTAGAGTTTAGAGTTTGATTCCTACTGATTAAAAAAAAAACATAATAGATATTTTGAGGTATAGTATATACTAACACTTGGAAATTGCTGTAGAAGACTTGGGATCAAATCCAATGATCAAAGCAAGCATAGGGACAAAAATTCCTCCACCTCCTACACCTCCGACACTTCCCAAAGCTGCTCCCAAGAATCCAACGACTGATCCCACTATAATTTTCCAATCAAATTTCATTTCCTGCTCAACAGGCCAGTCAATATAATGCATTTCAGATATATACTATATAAAAAGAAATACCAATTAACAAAACAGTTTAAACACCATATGAAAATTAAATGCATAACGTTATCAACTCACAGGCCAAACAGGTTCATAAGAAGACTTTCCACTTTCCCATAAGAAATTAACCATTGCTCTTAGAAATCCTTTTGTTTCTTTCTCAACAAAATTTGCTGGTTCTTTTTCTTTCAAAACTCTTTCAGCTAAACTGACATTGCAGATCATAACAAGGATACACAAGATCAGCCATGTTGCTGCAGTAACCAAAGAACTAGGCTTGTGGTTCACTTTTGTTGCCATGTGTGGAATTTGAGAAACCAGGGATGGAAATCTAGGATGAATGATATGAAGATTTAAGAACAATGCTGTATTCTACTTTCCTCAACTTTCTTTTGTTTTTTTGTTTTTGTTTTTATTTGCTTCTACGAAGTATATAGCTGAGGAAGGAAATCATGAAATTGAGAAGTGCATTTCTAACCCACATCTTGTTTTTATATAACTCTTAACAAATAATAACAAATGCACACTTCTTAATCAATCCATCTCAATTATTAAGATAGCATATAATGTTAGTAACACATTCTTTAACACACTTACATATTGGTTAAAATATGGCCTTTAATATGGTCGTGGTCCAATGGTGGACCTCATGAAATGACTTGCTACAACCGGTTTCATTTGTGCTGTTACCGATTTATAATGATATTAAATTTTCTTAATAACAATAAAAAAGTTGGATTAACTTGATATACCAAGTTAACCCCAAATGTCCACCTTTAAACTTGTTTCATTAAACCACGATAATTACTAAGATCAATTTGAATTTCAACCAATATAAGATGTTGTATGTTGGCACTCTTCTAATTCGAATTTGGCTTTTACTCTCAAAATCCCTAGCGAGGAATGTCAACTTGAACTGCACAACATTTTATTTTTAATTTTTTTAGGGGAACTGCACAAAATTTATAAACACTAGTATTAATTTTATCACCATTTCTTATCGAATATACACGAAACTGACAACAATTTTTTTTGTCATGAAATGACAAACCACCTAAAACTCACACAAACAAACTGCAACGTTCTAGGTTCGAATCCAAATGAAGACGTCCAATCCAACAATTGAGTTGTGTCTTGTTGACAAAAATAATGTTTTTCTTACAAAACTCTCAACAAAGACGTTATTTTCTATAAAAAAAAGAATATACTTATTTTCTAAATGAAATAGTATTAGATTAATTTAAGGGTGCTAATTAGTCTCTTATAACCACAATTATTGCTTCAAATGCTGTTCCAAAGATTTATTTTTGTTTTAACATAGTATCCATTTCAGATGTTTCCTACTAGTGTTTGCAAGTACTTCTAACCGTTACCTATAAGAAACTCATGCCTGGTGTCAAGAAAAAGCCAACCGTTCTGGAGGAAGTTTCATGGAAGAAGCATTTTGCGTTTTTATGGCAATCTCGTCGTTTAGACTATTTTGGAATGATGGAATCTGGTAAGGATATGAAATGCAACTACTATACTCTTCCATCCCACAAAATAGAGTGACTCATTAGTAAAAGTAAAATTGTGTATTCATTTCATTTTCAAAGAAATATTAATTATTTTCCAATTATATCATTTAACTAATATTATTTGCATTACTCTGAATGAAATATAAGCAAAATTAACTCATATATTGTTTGAAATTAAATATAATTTTTTTCCCGATAATTAGAGTTTTATTGATATTATTTAATCAAAAAGCTAGATGGAGGGAGGGATACAAGCGCATTGCAAATCATGATCACGTCTAAAAAATGCCTAAGTATAAACCATTTAAAACTAGGGCTCTTATATATGAATCGATATTCGACTTCTAGTAAAATAAAATTGAGAGCACGCCACAAAGGGAATAGTCACAAATTATCTAACACCTTGACTTATGGATCGACTTTCTAGTCCGGGACATCCAAATCAAAGAGAAAATAATTAAGACTCGTAGGACACACATAGTCTTCTATGAAACACTACCCTAATATCACTCATAGCTCTATCTGATATCAATTATAGCACCTTGAGCTCTATGAAACACCTCATTTAAAAAAATATATCTTCCTCAAACAAAAAAAGTCACACGGTCCTTATTTGTTTGTATTGTTACAACTTTTGCATCAACAACGACGTTAAAATATTTTAGGGTAGACAAAAATTTGTAATTTTTGTTTTAACCACAAATATCTTTGTAAATTGAGGTAATTATAGTTATTATATATTAAAGATAAATATTTCATGTCAATATTTTTTACAAGTTATATATTATATATATATATATATATATATATATGCATACAGTAGATCGAGGTCGGAAGCTTCACGGTAATTGCATTTGTTTGTCTTTTCTCCATCTCGAATTTTAGTAAAGCTTTCATGCTGCATGTACTCTTTTCTCCCCTTCTTTATTTGGATTTATGCAAAATTAATCTTTCCGCAAGCTGTGTATGTTTTCATTTTATTTAAGTGATTTTCACTTAAGTGAAAATTCCTCAAATTACAAAAAAAAAAATTCACCAAAAAAAAAACTACTCAAGTATTCATAAAAAACAAGAAGTAACCATTTTTTACTGTTGGTTGGATATAAGTTAGCAATGAAACAAAAATTTCCTTTGCTGTTCAAAAATAAATCATTAAATCAGAATCCAAGTACGTAGTTAATCTAGCAGAGCATTGCGGATTCAAGTTCTCGTTAATAACAAAAAATCCTCTTCAATAAAGTTGTACATTCTTTAACTAAGGCATGGCATATCGTTAAATTATATAGTTTTTTTTATATGAATCATACATCAAACTCAACATAAAATGCACAAAGATATAGGGAAGAAATAAATATTCAACAATGATACATGTACACTCCTTATTTTCAAACATTAATTCAACACTTTATTTTCTCTCTATCTATCATATCATCAACCTATCACATGACTCTCTCTACCTCTATGGGTGTCCACCAAACATTTTTCAAGAAAATACCCTAACTTGAAGACCTTTTTCACTTGTGAAAGAAACACAAAATACGTATAGAAAGAAACTTGATTCAATAATACAGAGTAGTTAATCATGTCTATGCACTCCTTTTTCACATGTATAATCATTATTACATTACATAATAACCAGTGAACAAATTAAAGAAACATGTAACGTTGGCATAAACTTACACCCCGAAACAGAGCCTGAAACTCAAATTCTCCACAGAATGATATATTACTTCCCATCACAAGGAAACAATATATATACATCAAACAAAAGCAACACCTTTGAATCCCTTCCACATGTATGTATGTATGATTAACAGCTTAAGGCAATTGTTGTGGAGGCTTCAGCTTTGGTGGAGTTTGGCTCATCTCGCCACTACTGGAGAAGCTGCTTGTGGCAGATTCATGGCTGGAAAACACTGTCTTTTTGATCTTCTGCATATCACTGTTGTACTGCATTGTGTCATACTCGCTACCAGATGAGGTGTTAACAGTGGTGTGCCCTGGCTTAATTCCCTCCTTCAAGTCATCCAATGAGACATCTCCTTCCAATGTTCTTACAATCTACATATCAAGTCATAAACAAAAGTTTAGGAAGAACTAATTACACTATATGTCATACTAGCATGCATGTAGACATACAGGCACTCATGTGTCTGTTTTTCTCGCCAGCTTGAAGTTATTGACGGAATTCTATCATTTAGCATTGTTATTTTTATTTATTTAAATTTAAATTACTATATTTTTAATCAGAATTATTTTAGAATTCGATTTACTATGATTGATTTAAGGATTATATAAGATTTGATTATAAGTTAAAATTAAGATTAGATCATATATTATTTGATTCTAATTTGAAATTTAAATTAAGATTTGATTTAAAAATTAAATTAATATTAGATCAATACACTTTTTCTCATAGTTTTGGGTTCCAAAAGTTGTAACTCTTCATGGGAATGACTTGTATACATTGGGAAGTTATCATTTACTGATAAATCATGAATCATTGCATTGATTCAAGCCAAAAGTTGAATGTATATGGTTGTAACTTTTGATTAAAAGTTGCATTCTCTCATATGAAGGGGCATATGATGCACTATAAATGCATGACATTTGTGTATCAGAAGGAGCACGTTTTTGACATCAATTACAGTCAAATTCTCCCTCATTCTCATACTCTAAATCATCCATCAATTCTCTAATGCATGAGTGAATTGTTGGAAACATATTTCTGTCAAATATTGTTAGGAGATACGCTTGGTGTGATTGTGCAATACACATCAAGGAACTCATAGTATCCTGAAGGGGATTCGCTGGACATTCCTATTGCATCCAATATAAAGTTATTGGTGGGGGCGAATCGAACCTAAAGGTTAGTGTGGCAACCCATACGCTTTGAGTTTTCGTGCATAACCATTAATCATTTCAGGTTTCAAGTGCAGCAGCCTCTTCCCAACAAATCAAGATTGATAACAAATATTAATTGATTAGGTAAAGAAGGATAAAACTGTAAATAAAAGAGTTTAAATGAAAGGTAAAATTAGAAGAACAAAGTTAGACAAAAATTTGATATTTCCTTTATATACATGTATAGATGTATAAATATTTATGCAAGTGTTTGAAAGTGCTTGTGATAATAGTGGATGATAAGTAGATAAACTACTTTTAATTAACTTACTTTTCCATGCTCAGTTAACATAGAAATAACTTATATAAAATTTATATGTAGAGTTTCACTTCATTCTCATTTTAATTATTAATAACATCTTACATCAAAGCACCTATACCATAAGTGCTTAATACATAAACGCTTAATTAAATAGGCATAAGCATGGCATTAAATTATGTATCGTAAACATTGACGTTGATTAACAAGACTTGGTCTTTATATGAATCATATATATTTGGTTTCTTGCGGGAGGGACACAAGAGTTGGAGTGATAAAGAAGTCACAGTTTGAAGTTTGAGTCCCTCCATTAACATATCAGGTAAACTATTAATATTTGCTCTTTAAAAATATCCATACGTACGTACCTGACTCATTTTAGGACGCTTCCTAGCAGAGTGACGAATGCTAGCAGCAGCGCAAGCTGCCATTCTTGCGAGTTCTTGAGGATTATAGTTTCCTTCCAAAAATGGATCCACCAACTCGCTAAAGTTTCCATCCTCCTCGAGTCCACGAGTCAATAGTGGTCGAGCCTGCTCATATCACAGTTAAGTAATTCCCAAAAATTAATTAATTGAGAAAAAGAAGTCATAAGATAAGTGATAGATCCTTAAAATCAAATACCAACCCAGTCGACTAAGCTATCGTCCATGGTAATTGTGGCATCCACAGGTCGCTTCCCAGTTACAAGTTCCAATAGCATGACCCCAAATGAGAAAACGTCCGACTTCTCTGTCAATTTTCCACTTGATGCATATTCAGGGGCTAGATACCTATACATATTAATTGGTATATATGAAGCAAACCCTATTATACATATAAGTTTATACAATTAATAACAAAAAAAGTGGAAAAAACAAAAATTACCCGAAAGTTCCCATGACACGAGTTGATACGTGAGTATTATTATCAGATGTCAACTTGGCCAATCCAAAATCAGCAACCTACATTAATAAGTAATAAAACTTCTTTAACATGAGGGTAAAAACTAAATAGTTGAGATAGATAAAAATAAGTAAGTAAACAGGAAGAACCTTTGCTTCAAAGCTATCATCAATAAGGACATTTGCAGCTTTTATATCACGATGGATAATGCGTGGATGACCTGAAAGCACATGCAAATATATATATATACAACAAGAAATTAAAAATATATATAATGAGAGAAGAAATATATAAAAAATATAAAGACAAATTAAAGATGATATTAATTAAGGGGAGCAAGAATCTCACAATCCTCATGAAGATAAGCAAGCCCTTTAGCAGAACCAATTGCAATCCTCATTCTCGTCGGCCAATCCATGGTAGGTCGACCCTTTCCGTGGAGATGATACTCCAATGTGTTATTGGAAATAAATTCATAGACCAACATTCTTTGGCCACCAGAAATACAATATCCAACAAGTGAAACAAGATGGCGATGATGAACACGACTAATGATGTCAATCTCAGCTTGGAACTCCCGTTCTCCTTGTCCGCTACCCGATTTTAAACTCTTGACAGCTATTTCCTTTCCACTCGGCAACACACCCTTATGGACATATCCAAAACCACCTTGTCCTATCAAATTTGAATCAATGAATCCGTCGGTTGCAGCTGCCAATTCCTCATAAGTGAATGTGCCTCCTTTAAGCCCTAAAGCAAGGCTTGGTGAGGGAGGAGGAAGAGGAGGTGGTCCGGTCGAATAATTCGAACTCATTTCTGTACTGTTCATTGCCATAGGAGGAGGTGGTGGTGCACCCCATCCACCACCATTTGGACCCATTCCATTTTGAACCCTAACAACATGTTCCCCGTGCGGATCTCCATAGTAATTTGAGTGATGCCCACTAGTGTAATAGTTGCTATTCCCTGCATTATATATTGAAATGTTAACAGTAGAAGAGAGAAAAAGGATATTAGTGATACAAATTAACTTCTATTAGAAAGAAATGGTAAGAGTTTGACTTGTGGCAGTGGCACTTCAATTAATATATAATAAATATATACATGACACCTATATATAAAGAAAAATTACGATTTTGGAACCTTTTCCAGGAGGTGGCCGTTCTCCATAATAGTACATTTGCTTTCTTTTCTTCTTCCTGCAGCAGACAAAGCAAGCGATGACCAAAAGGATAAGAGCAACTGCCACCCCAATCACTACTCCAATTATTGCCTTAGTGGCATCATCATTGTTATTGTTATTGTTATTGTTATTGTTGTTGTGATTACCATTTGAGTGTCCGGTTGGCGTAGTTGGTAATTTGTGTGGAGGTGATTGTGAATTTCCGGATCTATTGGAGGCTGGTGGAGGATGTCCCGCTACCGGAGTTGGTGAATTTCCGGATCCATTGGGGGATGGTGGGGATGGGTTGTTTGATGTAGGTGGTGGAGGAGAAGGTTGTGATTCTGAAGATGGTGGCGGTGGCGTTGATTCTGAAGGCGGTGATGGTGGTGGTGACTCTTCTGGTGGAGAATCTGAAGGCGACGTCGAAGAAGAGTTATCAGCATCAGGAGGGGAAGACATTGTTCCTATTCCTTTATTTTCTTCTCACAAATACATGTATGAATAAGATCCTTTAGGGTTCCGGCCAAAAGTTCTATGTCCAGAATGAACACGCCGCCGGAAACACCGCTTTTGATCAATGGTTGGGACCCCTGAAAATAAAAACATATGTATATATGTAAATGGTAAACATGTAAGTGTCAAATAAAGGGGCATGCATTTGCAATCAACCTACGTACTAAACTTAAAACATACAATCTAAATACCAAGTTACTAATCTTCTATGATACTTTTTTTAGTAAGTTCATCATCATTAGTATACATTCTATGAAGGGTTGAAGAAGATGGCCAATGATTGAGAAATTTGGTAATTTCTTAGATGTTGTAAAGGAAATTGAAAGCAAGAGAAATGTTTTTTTTTTAATTTATTTTTTGATTGATGATGAATGGAGAAAAGATACCTGAGATGACGGATAACAGGGGATTCTCAACAAAAAGAAAAGGAAAACATGGTCAGACTAAAAAGTACGTAATACCAAAGGAACCAATTGTTGTCTTTCCTCAATGATCTCCTACAAAGGAGGACCTCTATCTTTCTCAATCAATGCCTTTGTTTCTGCCACCTTTTACTTAGTTTTAGTTTGTTATAGTTTTTACCATTTTTTTACAGGATATAATTAGATCATCTATTGTTTGGCCATAGTTTACTACAAGTTAAATTATTCTAGCTCACAACACATATTATATTACCTCAAATAGGAATACCAACCAAAACTTAGCTAAAAATAACACATTAAAAACTTCATTTAAAAGGCTAGCTTTATTTTCAATGTGATGAAATGTGATTCTGTACTGGTTTTTCACAAAGAACAACCCATTTTGTCTAGTAATTTCTGGAGAAGTAATTTTTTTGGAAACTTACATGATCATACACAATAATTCTTAACTTCAAAACAAAAGATGATAATGAATTGAACTAAAATCAAATGTCACACTCCATGTTTCCAAATCAGTGTTGTTAAATGGAGGCCAAGATGCCGCAATGGTGGAATGATGTGGCGGATTTTTTGACAACCGCCATAAGCTGCAATAGCATGTTTAATATGGCGACAGTTTTTTGGCATTCCACCATTTTCGGCCATCCGCCATAAACAACAATGTTTCAAATTCATTTTGTCGAAGCTACCTTTTTGTTACCCATAAGTTTACCAAAATAAAAGAGTGCTACCACAATTCCAATTGCAATAAAACATAAAATGTTGAGTTGGTTGAACTCAATAGGGGTCAACTGATAGTAATCACACAATGAGTAGAAAAGGAAGTTTAGTGTGCTACTTAAGTCATGAGACCCTCCCATCTAAACTAATGGATTGGTCTTTTGGATTGAGTTCTCCTCCTAAACTTAAGTCCTAACAATTAGCGTTTTTGTTGAGAGCTTAAGCCACGAGGCGACATGTCGCGCTAAACCCAGGATCTGCTTTCCCCAAAGTGGCAAAATCTGTCTTTTAATTATCAATCAACCCCATCATTGCATAATTGTCATTGTAACCCATGGGCATGCATCGTGCAAGCTTGGCCAAATCAAGAGCCTTCTGTGACAAAACTCTTACCAGCATAACACAAACCATACCAATTCTTAATATTACTCTCCCAAGTTCCAACCAACCATTACGTGTGACATGAGAAAGAAAACCATGAATGTGTACCTATGTTCATGAGTTATGAAACACATATAAATCTCTAGGATTGGATGTGTACAACACTCGTCGGTGGCCGAGACCTGTCCGACACAAGTCCGAGACAAGCATCCCAATTTTTGCTCATTGTTCAAACACATCTAGAAGAGCTAAAGATGTGTCGAATCACTGATAATCAATGGAGGGTAAAAGATGTTAAATTCAATTACATTATTCTAGCTTTTCGGTAGTAATGAATGAACTTGAAAGATCATCATATCTTATTTTAGAATTTTTTTTTTGTAATGAAACAATTACTCAATTTAATGTACATACATACATACATACATACATACACACACATATATATATTATATATATGTTTTGATTCTCAATTTATATACTCCATCCTCTCATACTAATTGTCACATTTATCTTATTTTTTCTCGGTCTCAAATTAATTATTGTCATTTTAGAATAGAATACCAATACGACATTTATCTATCTGGTGGTCAAGACCAGAATTCTGAAAGAAGGAAACAGCGAAAATGCAAATAAACTTGTACATATCAAGGCGGGATGAGCATGCAGTGGAATCGGGAAGGCAACATTGTCTGGTGGTTCTGACGGGAGAATTGGTTTCGGGGTTAGTTGAGAACCCCTTGCTCGGTAAACAACGAAAATTCTTTTATCTGGTGATTCGAGTGGAGTATCTGAAATTCTAATGACACCGCGGTTGGTTGTTGGGGTTGATGACTTAAAATTAAGAGCAAAAACAAAATATATTTAATGTGTTTTTTTAAAATCATATTCCTTAGAATCTTTTAATCCATTCGTCCTAATTATAATTCACTTCAATAATTTCACAGTTATTAAATAATATAATTGATTTTTGTATGAAAAATTATAAATTATTTTGGCTAAAGTGTATTTTTAGCCTCCTAAGTTTCAAAATGTTGCGATTTTGGTCCCCTATTAAAAAAAATAAAAAATTTGACCCCCAAGAACTTGCCCCTTTCAAATAATCTGTGGCATGCCACATGTGTAATTACTGATTTTTAAAAAAAGAAAAATGTCAAATAATTAATAATAAAATAAAATAATTGAAAAATAATATTTTTTTTAAAAACCAGAATTTTTTTAAAATGCTCATCCTCTTCTTTATATCTTCATCTTCATCATCATCATTCTTCATACATTCATCATCAAAAAATCCAGAATTTTTTTTAGAAAAAAAAAACTAAAATTATCATTTTCATACCAACACCTTAGGATTCTCACTATCAACCCTTCTTTCTCTACCTTTTTTTCTCTCTACCAACACCAGCGAAGATGGTGGGATAGGTGAGGAGCTGCGAGCGGCGGTGGTACGAAGGTGGTGGTCGCCGGAGGTTTAGGGCGGCAGATTTGATGGTTGGTGAACAAAGAGCGAGAATCACTACCACAAAGATTTCTAAACTCAGAAAACACAAAAAACAAAGAAAACAACAAAGATTTCTCAAAAATAAAACAACAAAGAACATTAAACAACACAACACTCAAAAAACCACCATGAGATCTCTTCTCCGCTACTTTTGATTTGGGAGAGAATTGAAGAAAAAAAATGTGACATAGGAAGTGGGTTTAGGTTAGGAAGACTTGAAAGGTGGAAGAGAGCATACACAGGCGAAGAAGCATCATTGCTTCATTGTTTTGCTATCATCCCATCATCTTCATATAAATATATTACAGAAATTAATTTACAACATTAATTTTAAATTACACTTTTTTTTTTATTGTAAAAGAAATCACACTTTGTTGTTTTTTTACTAAAATATATTGCTCATGTGATTTTGGGTTTAATGAAGTGGTTGGGTTTGATAAATTGCTGGGTTAAGAAGATGAAGGAGAAGGAAAAGAAGGTGAACTTGTTTAGAAGGATGAAGGAGAAAGAGATTAACTGATGTTGCTGGGTTGGTTTTGGAACCTCGCGTGCCTCTTCTTCTTCCTTTTATTTATTTATTTTATTTAATTCAGCTAGTTAATACCAGGCATTTTTATTTTTATTTTTAATTAAGTAATTATACACATGGTCTGCCACATAGACGTTGACTATGTCGAAATTGGCTAAAAGGACTACCATTGCAAATGAGCAAATTCTTGGAGGCCAAATTTTTCATTTATTTTAATAGGGTCAAAATCGCAACATTTTGAAACTTAGGGGACCAAAAATACATTTTAGCCAATTATTTTTTATTAATTATATAATAAATATAAATTAAAAGAATCGAAAGTAAAAAAGGGAACATTTGCTAATTCGTTAGGCAAATAATCTATTTGTTAGAGCTATCATCTTTTTTTTCATATAGTTTTCAATATGAAAATAAACGAGTGTCTTGAAAGAACAAAAAATTAAAAATATTTCAAATGAAAAGTTGTTTTTAATAGTTACTCTTAAACGAGTGTCTCACTTGTAATAATGCCAACATCTTCGCCGTTGGGGTAGTAGTTGTCTTGGAAAAATCATAACTCTAGCTTTTTTTTCTAATACTACGACCCCATCATATCGACGGATGTCGCTTAAATTGATGAATCATAGTAAAACCATTGATTGTGATCTCAATCAAATTGGACATGCCACAAAATAAAACTAATGTAGAGACACAATAAATTTACATTTACCATCACAACATTTTACACACAAAATATGTTAATTTAATAACAACAAGAGGCAGTGGAAAATGATATTACTAAGATGCATGGATGGAGCAACCACATCCACAAATACAATGATAGAACAGTAGTGGCTCATATCACATTATCCTAACGAAAATCAAAGGAAAAACAGAAAATCTAGCCAAAGCATTGATCAGCAGGGAGAGGACCTGGAATGTAACCTTGTTGAAAATACTGCAAACCAAAAACAACTACAATAGCAACCAATGCCAAATATGACAACCCTTCAACAGCACCTAATAACCCAAAAGGACCATTAGGAAGACCAGAACCAGTTTTTGTTTTGGTATATAAAGACCAAGCAACAATTCCCACAACAACAAGATAACTTACACCTTCTAATGCACCAATTGATCCACCTGGTCCTGGTGGAAGACCACAACCAGTTGTTTTGAGTGTGTAGAGTGACCAACCTATAACTGGAGTTGAGATTAAACCACCTGCTATTGCTGCTATCTCTGTTGTGCTGATGTTAGTGTCATTTCCTTCCTTTGCCATGTTTGTTATCTTGAGTTTGAGTCTCACATGATGAGATTTTGGCTTTCTAAGTGGGTGATTTGAATGGTTTCTGAATGTCTTTGGGGTTGATACTGGGGAGAATAGTAACATCTTTGAGGCTTCCATGGTTAGAGAGAACTTGCTATGAGAGTGAGAGCTTTTGAGAGTGTGCTTTAAGAGGTCGGTGGTTGTCGTTTTACAGTGAGGATAAGATATTCGCAAATAGATAATTTCAGAATAAATAATCGATTTATATTTTGTGTGTATATTTTGTAAGAAATTGAATTTTACAAAGTTATATTATATTTTAAATGTCAATGTTATAGTCAAGTCAATTATCTGATGAGCTAAGAGACACGGGAAGAGTTCAAATTTGCAATTCTCTACTTCTCAACACTGAGTGTATGTTAGTTTCGTTGCCTAGACTCTTTAGAAAAAAATGTACTGATAATTTTAAACTCAATTTTGTACATCAAAATGTGGTTAAATCCTACTCCAAATAATTAGTCCCTGCATATATTGCAGAGTAAAATAATATAATGAAAGATTACTTTTTAAAACTAAGTTTTTTTCACAATTGTATGAAGAATAACTTTTGCCTTGTGTAAAATAAGTTATTTTTTGACACAATCTAAAAAACACTTTAAAAACTTAAACATACAGATCAAAAGTGAATTGTTTTATTTACTGTTAATTCTACAAACTTCACTCATAATTACAAATGTAAAAGACATACAAAAACCAAATATGACTAAACTAATTTCAAAAAAAAAAAAAGAGAAAAAAATACAATGTTTCAACATTCAGAACAAATCTACCTGTTTGAATAATGAAATCCAATGCAATATGAAACGAGATAGTGTTACGTAAAAATTCCAGCAGTCAACAAATTCAAACCTCAGAAACAAGCCAAATGACACAACAATACATATATACAATAGTATACTCCCGAAGAAACCTACTCCTTTAATTTATCTGAGTTATGTTAGTAACATGCAAGGAATTCATTTCAGTATTCTGGAAAACCAGGCATTGTCTTAGACGATTGCAAGTGTCGAATATTTGGAGGAGCTGATGAAGGAGGAGCTGAAAGCGACCTCATAACAGAGCTTGAACTTGAAGCAGGAGGACTGTAAAGTTGGTTTGAGTTTAGAGAACTACCAATAGCAGCAGCACCATTTGTGACCTCTACCATGGGTTCAGGTTGTTGGTGGTTGCGCTGCAACCCACCAATATCCATTGATTCTAAAACATTTGGATTTTGATGATTCTGGGTCGCACTGGGAAGTTGGGATTGCCAAAACGTTGACTGTTGAATAGCTGTGGATTGGCTTGCACGAGCATTACTTTTACCTTCGGCCTCATTAGGTTTGTTTGGTTTAAATTCCTGGCAAATTTTCTGAATCTAAAGAAGAAGTAACCTCTATAGCATCAACCTTAGTTGTTGAAGGAACGTCCAGAAGCAATTAAGGTCGTGGGAAATGCCCGCTCCGGAGGAACAGCTGGGGTGTAATTAGAGGGAAGTAAATCATCCCAATTCTCCAGTAATTCTTTGTACACTTTACGGAGAGTGACTTCAGTAAGACCAGTTACTTTGCAAATTTCGGCCTGGGTTTTGCGTTTGTCTTCTAGTTGGCAAGCCAAATATATGGCGGCAGCTGAGATGCTAATTGGATTCCTGCGAGTGCAGAAGCATTTGTTGATCACAACGTCTCCTATGTGAGTAGCCAGTTCCTGAAATGCAGTGTAGGAGCCATTCTCAGACTTTTGTATTTGTAATATAAAGGAACAGAGTAAAAGCAAGCACCCTAAGAAGAGTTATTTTAGGGAGAATATAATTGCAAATTCACTACCACAAAGTGATCATTGGACATCCAGCCATCCAGGTCTAACTGACTGTCCACCCATGTAATGAGTAAACAGTACTCACTATGGACATAGAGACCTTCGCTCTGTCCATTACACAACCCTTTGGTTGAGAAAAGAACAAAGACAGCAATAGAAAATTCAGAACCTTGTAAAAGCAGAGCAGATATGTGGTGCCCCAATAGAAAAATCATAGAGAAGTGTATATACAAAATCTATTACTAATTGTATCATGGCATGATTCACAGCTTCTGTTTTTACTTTATAGACACATTGCAACCGTTTCAAGGTTTTCAAATGAAATAAGGTTAACTCTAGAAGTCACATTTTGGTGCAATTCCAGTTACCTGAGCAGATTTATTGAGCTGAAGAAGAGTGCAAAATCTTGGCATATGAACTGATATAGAATTGCTGTTAATAGGTTGACTTAGCTGCAAAGCTTCTCCCAGTATCTTGATGTATTTCCCGATTTCCTTTTGTGCCACATTGGCGGCAATTGAAATTTCCTGGCATTTCACAAGAGTCAATAAGGTATTCAATATCGAGATTTTACTTGGGATCACAAAGGGGAGAAAAAGCCTGTAAATTTTGGGATCCTAACATGAATTGTAAGATCCAAAGTGTTACCAATAGCAAATTGTGGAAAACAGCAGAACGGCCAAAAATCTGCTATATGAAATAGCAGATAGTGGTGCAGGCAAATAACAGAAGCCGCATAGCAAATGAAATAAGACAATTATACTAAAAAAAATGCTGCATATAAATAATAGAGGAAATGAAGGCAGAGCATAGGTTATATATAGAAAGCTTTATGCATTACAGTGAATATAGGAGTTATACCCACAACTATATAGTTTTTCTATTATAAAAATAGGTCATGTTTGGCACACATGAAGATTTTTCAGCTAGTGCCACCACATGAGCAAGTAGATACTGGAATTGCGGCTGCTATTACACTTATAGTAAAACTAGTGTAGCATCGCGGTTTTCGTAGAGAACTTGTCAAAATCTGATATGTTATAGCCCAGCTATTTGACAACACTTAATTGATAAAATAGTGAGATTGTTAATTGAGTAACACAGATTGTAAGAATTGAGAGAATTAACAACCTATAAATCATTGGGTTGTAATTAGTGTATATAAATCCATACATGTGCATAAAAAAGAAGAAAAAAAATCCATCACAAAAAAAACTTCAGCAAACTGAAATTCAAAATCCTTAAGGCCATACACAACTCTCATAAGTCAAAAATTAAGAACTTAAGCTAAAGTAGTAACAAGTACAACAACTGTAAAACTAAGCAGCGATAAATAGGCAAATAGAAAGGCAGATATGCATGTCAGAGAGAACACCAAGTAGGAGAAGAAAAAAGGGAGAGATCAGAGATGTAAGAGAGATGTGATTAAGATAGAGGAAATGCGTGCAAGAGAGGACGCTTAGAATCAAGAGAGAGATGCATGAGAACGGAGACAACAAGGAGAAATATGTTTGGTTGAATGAATGCTCATAATTGGGCAAGGGATTCCATTTTCATCAACAAAAATAACTGAGTGGTGATCGACCCCTAGGATTGCCGAAAAATTGTCCAATATTAACGATTCTAAGTGAAGACACTGTGATCAGACTAAATCACTTACAAGACTGTGATATGGATTGCAAGGGGCTACAAAGATCATAAAATAATATGATCTTATTAGTAAATAATATCACAATTTTGAAAGCCATTTGCAATATTAGACTATTAGAAACGATCCATGATATGGTAATGGTATTTTACTATTTTTATAAACTACGCACAGATTTAGTTTTTGGTTTTCAGTTATACGAGCTGGTTTAGGCTGGTACATAAGTTCCTAAATGAAAAACACTGAAACTTTTCTGAAAAGTTCAAATGCTGTTCGTTTAGGGAGTTGGCGTAGATGATGCTTCACAAATCCCTAAAAGTGGACCACAGAAGAATGAGTTCACATTTATTCTACGAAGCACCGATGCTTGCATCATATCAAATACATTTCTCGTATCTAATGCCGAGGGGTGTAAGTGGTTCGGACGAAACCGAAAGTCCAAACCGAAAAGGTATCCGACCTTGTCTGGTTCGGATCAAAACCAAACCGAACCAATCTAAACCGACCTTGTTTGGTTCGGTTCTCGGTTTTTCATTTTGAGATCCAAGGAACCGACGAACCGAACCTGATAGTAACCCCACTCCCCATTTTACTAATATTATCCCTCCTCACACTTATGATTAGGCCCAAAATTAAATCCCAACATAAAATACTCCTTAATCCATTAACTTTCTCCCATCATCATCTCATCTCATCACTCAAACTCTATTTCATTTCTTTTAAAAAAGAAACATTAGCCGTCAACCACACCTAACCCATCGTTCCTCACCACCGCTGAGGTCGTCCATCTGTTGGTTACAGAAAGTTGTTTGAAAAATAGAGAACATGAAAAAATAGAATATGAAATACAAAGTTCCATGAAATATTTTAGTATGATGTATGCATGAAATACAAATTTGTGAAAATATGATTTTTTAAATTCTATTTTCAAATAAACCGGTCAACCAAACCGATTTGTTTGGTTCCTTTTTTGAAAGAGTGAAATCCGAACCAAACCGAACCAACGAATAATTCATCGGTTCAGACATTTTTTTGACTAAAAACCGGTCCAAACCGAACCGTTACACCCCTACTAATGCAGATACTTGGATGATTCCCTGATACTTATTATAGGTATCCAAGTCAGCTTATAACTAACACCATCCGGTCACTATTATATAAAAAAAAAAAATCGCCTTTTAAGTTCATTGAAAAACTGATTATCTGGTCTATAATATTTATCAAATACATTAGTTACTCGATGAAAGTGGTCTATTCGCATTAATATTGATCATGTTTATGCTATAACGTTAATATTGATCAGATACATTAGTTACCCAATCAGTGGTTTTTCCCTTATAATAGTTACCAGAGGGTGTATATGAATATGATATATGTTATGCTATATGCGCTTAATTAAGTTAAGTTTAACCAATAATTGAAATTAAAAAAAAATGATGATATAACCTGAAGGGTTCTAGGTTCTTGAGCTTCACGAATAGCCTGAACAAGAGCAGCAGTAGCAAGAGCTTCAACACTCCGATTTCTCAAACAAGTGGCAGAACAACAATCCCTAAACAACTGAAAAGCATGATCAGAAATATCACAATCCAATCCAAGTATCGACGAAACATCGATAATCTGCATATAAGCCCTAAGATTATCAACAACAACAACACTCGACGAAGAATTGGTAGAAGATGATTCAAGAGTGCGTTCAAGTTCCGCAAGGTAGCCGGAAAAGGAGAGGGAAGATTGAAGGTAGAGCGGGCTGGGCTCTAAGGACCATGTCGAGAAAGCAGTTATGAAGCCCGTGGGCTCGAACGGGTCTTCTTCTTCTTCTTCTTCTTCTTCGTTGGTTTGGTTGAGAGTGGGGGGAGGGAGATCTGGTGTGACGAGGCATAGGGGATTATCTTGGGCGCGCAGGTGGAAGATGTGGTGAGGATGGGATTGTCGTTCTTCTACGACGCGGCCGCATGATGTGCATTCTGTGATTGATTTTCCGGTGGTTGTTGTGGTGCAACGCCCCTGCGCCGCTGAACAGTATGGGCACTTCATTCTTCTTCTTCTTCTTGTGTTCTCAATTCTCATATATACGGCTGATGGCTGTTTGTTAATCTCTACTTAATGTTGAAAAGTCAATACATACTTTTTAGGCAAAATTATGTCCATATCTTTTGATTCATTTTATGTCATTTCACCATGATCTTTTAATTTCATTTTATTTTTTGTCATTTCACAGTGATAAATAAGCTAATTTAACAGTTTATTTGATATTATTAATCATTTATTATAAGTTCATCTCCTATAAAATAGTTTTATGAATATAATATTTGTTACCAAATAGAGTCTTAAAAGGAGGTCAGGAGGAGATAAATGAACTTAACATGTCTAAATAGGTGTTTGGTAGTGCGGCACGTCAAGAAGAATCGTGGCAAAGAACAACGTTAATGTAGAAGCTACTATTTATAGCTTCTCACTTTTCACGCCAATATCACCTTGGGATGCGAAATTGAAGCTCTAGCCGCAGATCCAAACAAGTTCTAAGTGAGTTTTCTTGAATATTAAAATGTTGTGCATGCAAACATAGTGTGACACAAGTGATAGATACTTGGATCCTTTAACTATTTGATCCATTGTTTGATTTTTGGTCGGTGCATATGAAAAAACATTTCTTGGGAGAGGTCAACATTTTAAATGAATCTCAGATTAGTCTCCGCGGTTGTGTCCAAAAAATACTTTTAGTTTACTTAAAAAAAATGTTTTGCGTGCTTTTTTTAATGGAACTTCGCAGAAAAAAAAAGGCTAATAGTGAAACATAGGGTAACATAACACAGGATCAATTTAGTCAAATAAGTTTAAAAACCAAATCGAGGAAAGGATCAAACGTAAAGGACCACGTAGTTTTGCATATATTTTAATAGAGTCTTCTGCATTAGTAGCCTATGGAATGGTGTTTGATTGCAAGGACTTCAAATTTTTCTTCAAGAATGCAAATATTGTTGCATTCTCGTAGTTTGATTCAAACACAAACCTTTAGTTTAGTAGATACTTGAAACTCATCTAATTGAAACGCTATATAGACTATGGTATATATGTTTGATTTTATTCCTTCAAGAAAAGAAATATGTTTGATTTTATTCATAAGGTTCTATATAGGGTTTGGAGGAGAAGAGATGACATTTATTTATATATGTAAACCACACATAAATTCAATTTACACACCCAATAAAATATTTGTTTACCAAATAATAATTAAAATATAATTAAATAAACTTGTGCAGTTTAGCATAGTTGGCTGTGCCTACAAGAAAATATAGTCAGTTGAATTTGTACGACAACAAACGTGGTTTTAATTTACTACTGCTTTTGAACTTGACTGCAAAATTTGAAAGAACCACAACCTATTAAAATACATAATCATCTTGCTTATGGAAGCATGAAAATCTGAGTAGGGCTTTGCCCACCACTGTTTCTTCGCAATCTTTTGATAGCACTTCCAAGCACAAGCCAGACCCTTGACTGCTCCCTAGAGTGGTCTTTAAGCACGCCGCATCGCTTCTTTTCCTTTCTCAGCTTGCTTAAGGCTTTTACTAAATTCCTGTGCTCTCTGAAATATGATGCAGTAAATACATCAGGCCATAATATACACTCTAGTATGAACATATTTGAATTTAAGATTGAGCTAAGGCTTCATCGCATATGTTACTGGCAATATATTTGTCAACCAACTCCCTTTTTTCGCAGAAGAAAAACATGTTGAATATATAAACCCTTCAAATAATTGAGATTAGAAAATGTTGATCAGATTATATAAATAAACTAGCATGATATGCAAGCTACCTACATTTCTTTTTTGACAAAAAAGCTACTCTACATTTAAAACTACTATTCCCTCTCTACTTTCGCTAAATTCCCATGAGAGTCAAATGATTATCTTTTAATCTAAATTAACTGACAATGGCACAGAATTGAAAGACAAATTAAAACAACAGGAATGCCAATGTGAAGAGGCTCAGATGCGGCAACACTAGTTTTTCAATGCCCTTAGGACCAATAACATCTCTTTCTACTTTTTGACAGTTGTCCCTTAAAATGTTTCCAAAGTGATGACACAGTGGGCACATGCTTGATGAGTAACATTAGACATCATCATCAAAAACTTAATTTTAAAATGAATGTTTGAATAGAGGACTCAGCTGTCCCAGTTTAATTTTCTTGAAGACTATATGTTGAGTTTTGTTTTCTAAGGGACCAAACTGGTTCCCAGGTTTTTTTCTCAAGGAGCAGAATATATTTTCACTTCAATGAAGTAAATTAGCCAATACAAAAATGCCAAGTTTAGAAACTATTCTCAAGGACCAGAATAGGTCTTGAACCCCAGTTCTCCAAGGTCCTTCAATAATGTCCAGGACGAAGAAAGGCGTTTTCAGAAAGAAGATGCAATCTAGGAATTTAAGGGAACAATTTTTTTTTTTTAAAGGGAACAAAATATCAGTCTGTAGTCATTGTCAGGGACCATATTGTCCCTTAAAATCATTGACATAACATGTTAAATAACATTACACATCAGCACAAAAACTCAATTTTAGATGGAGGTTGGGAGAGGGACTAAATGTCCTAGTTTGTTTGTTTCGAGGACTAAAAGTAGAGCTTTTTTTAGGGACCAAACTAAAACCTGTATTTTTTGCTCAGTGACCATAATGGATCTTCACCAATTATTATTTAACTTTTAACGACCTCCTAACCACACTATTTCTGCATCATCAGTTCAACAATCTACCTGACAGCCAGCTTTGCTTCATTCAACTATATACAGTGTAGAGCACAACAATAATAAATCCATACTTATGACTTAACATGACTAAATTTTTTATCCATCTAATTTGTCACAAGTTTGATTATGAACTGTTAGCGTAGTCTTGGATCAATGAAAGTATAGTTAGAGAGGGTAGTTAGTAAGTTGAATTTCCTGTAATAAATAGAGGAAACCTTCTAATTCTTGTTCACTTTAAGTTCAATTATGATCTTAGCATCTTGGATCAATTAAAGGATAGAGCGCTCAAATTATAGTGAGTAAGGATAGAGTGCTTGGAGGGAAAAGACACTCTGAGATTCTCTTCTTCTTTCCTTGAATCTTTGGGTGATTGTAGCAACCAGGAACTTCCAGTTAAACTATAAAATATGATGAACATTGCAACAGGCCCTTTCATCTAACTCTAACAATATCTGTAACTAACGAGAATTTGTCAACAAGTGGCAAATTTTCTTTTAACAAAACATAATTTTCAACCATTTTTCTAAAAATTTATGCAAATTGTATCCTCTCTATTTGCTGACACAGCCATTATTTCTACCATGGAATTGAGTCATGCCATCACCAAGTTAGCACAGATGACAAGTCAAACAAGAGGACCAAAAGTGTAAATAGACAAAAAGGAAAAACCCATAAGTTATCATTAATAGTTGGTCAGTGATGCTGCCAAAACATCTAGTTAATTAAAGACTCTTCAAAAGTACTCATCCTAATTCATCATAATCATAATAAAAGGGTTATTCAATAAATTCTAAATATGTGTGGCAACTAATCTCCAATTCAACTTTAGAAGTGATGTGGATGTATAAAGAGGGAATACCATGTCACTTCATAGAGAAGCAAGAAGGAATTAGCCCACAACATAAAAGAAAATAAAAAACTCATGCAGCTAAATGTGTTTTTGCAGCCTCAACTGTCATGCAAAGAACTAATATAGTACTCTCTCCGTCCCTAATCTTTGATCATTTTAAGTTTGGCCACACATATTAAGAAATAATAAAGTTAGATAAGTTGAGACTCTTTTATCCTTAATTCATTAACTAAAAGTAAACTTCATTTAATTTATACTTTTGGTTTTTGTAAGGGTACAAAAGGAAAAATAGCATTAATTATATCTTGGTTTCGTAAGGCTTTGTTTGAGAGTTTGGAGGGGAGGGGAAGGGAGGGCTTTGGGGGGTTGAAAATATATAGAAAAATGGAAAAATCTTACACATTTTTCGAAAGAACAATTTTTTAGAGAATGATAAACTAATGTTTATGATTAATATATTTTTAATTTTAAGAATATCATCACAACATAGATTGAATTTGAAAAATTCATATAAACCCTCCCCCAATACAATTTTTTAGTTCCCCCAAATGAGGGGGATTTTGTATTATAAATAAAAAATTAACCTCCAAAGCCCTCTCCTCCCAATGTCTTCTATTTCTTCCACTTGCTCCTTCCTTTTTTCCAAAACCCTCCCCTCCCATCCAAACTCCCAAACAAAGCCTAAAAGAATCAAAGTTTTGGGACAAAATAAAAAGCTAAAAGGACCAAAGATCAGGGACGGAGGGAGTATAAATTTTTCAAGATCTTTGTTGTATTATGTCTTGAATGATATACAGAGGATATGTTATCCTTCCTACCCAAGTTGTCCTCTAGCTCTTTTCTCCCAGATAACCACAGATTAGATGTGTCACAGACAAAACATTTCAAGAAAAAAGGGAAAGTGATGAGAATGTGGACAGGGGTATCGTTACTTAGATAGATGATGGTCTGATCATACTGCTTGAAGATAAATATGTTAGGGAATGATTGCACCAACATAATAGCAACCAATCAACTTACAAAGTGATGAGAATTCTTATAAATCAAACCGACTTCAAACTGACCTTACCATATTATGCAAACAACAAAGATATTTAGTACAAAATTTGTACCAAAGTTAACAAATTGGAAACCAACGAATCTCGGGAAGCATAACCAAAAAAAACGAGCGATATGAGGTAAAAGATGTTTTCTAACATAACTAACAGGCGAATTCATATGACTTTTGTTTCAAACTGTTTAGCATTTTTCTCATGCAAAATAAGCCATGAATGTACATAATTGCATGAGACTTCCTACCCAACCAAACAAACCCCATTTGCAAATTACAACCAATAGAATGAAACATCTATGACAGAGGCCACATTCCAAATAAAACTAATTACCAAGACTCAGCTTGGATTAGCTTCTAGTTTCTGAAAGCTTTTCAATTAAAATATGTTTGTTTCTTTGTTAAAAAAAAAAAAACTTAAGTTTATAGGTGTTTATGGAGAAGCCATACGAAACAGCATTTAAAAAATAAAAACACAGACTAATATCAACTAACATGAAAAGCTTTCGTTTAACAAACTCGTAATTTTAATTACAAAACGCTCTTAATATTTATTTTTCCACAAGTCTTTTTGTGGAGAAATTTAACTCATGTTAAGATAAACAACTTAATTAAACGCTTATAGTATAAGCACTGTCATATAATTGTGCTTGCGTATAAGCTATTTTTAGAACAAAATATAAAATAAGGTGGTTTCATAAGCTATCTCGGAGAGATTACGGATATAAGCTGAAAACAGCATACAAACAATTCCAAAACAGGCCCATTGAGTTTGATCAGCAACATTAACTTGTCTTTTTAAACAAAATAGTAATCCAAATTAAAAATGAGTTATGAGCTTCCTGATTTCAGGTAAGTATGAAAACAATATCATTAACTAACAAAACCATGGATCGAGGAAGAAAAACGAACCGTGGATTGGATAGGAGGTGGATCATAATTAACAGAACGCACAGACATCTTAGCAATCTCAGTAATAGCATCATCTCTAACACCAGGAACATCACTTGTCAATTCTTCATAAGCAGCCTCAAAAGCCTCTTGCCAAAACCTTGGCAACCTGATCCTACGGCTGTTTGTGTACACATCCCACATATGCCTCACCACTTTCTCCCTCTCCTCCATTTCCTACACACAGAAACAAACATTCATATATATATCTAGGATCAAAATATGAGAGAGAGAGAGAGAGAGATTAAAAGAAAATGGAACTTACAAGGACATCGAGGTCATCGTGAATCGGAGTATCAAGGTCAGTGGATAATGAATTAAGATTACCAGACCAACGAAGAGAAACGGTACCAGTAAACATGGACCAAAAAGCGAGAAGCAAAATCGCAGCTAATGCCCAAAATTTGTACCTTCCTTTCCCAAACAAACCTGAATCCATGTTTTCCTTTTTGTTACTCGCTGCCGTCGTCGTCGTCGTTGGAAGCCCATCGTCATCCTTCATTTCTCGTTTCCGATCTAATAATCTATAATCCACGTGTTTCAATTCTTCTTCTTCTTCGATCAATAAAAGATTATAGATAATGTGAATCTAATCTATTTTTGTTGTGGTTGCTACACCGGTTTTAGTTTCATCGTTTTTCCGATCTGATTCTGTGAATGTGAATGTGAATGTGAGACACCACCGGCACCGAGTTATTATTGATTTATCAGATACAAATACACAAATACAATACACACTCTGCTGTGATGCAAAATGAAGATGGTGAAATGACGGATTTGGTGTTTGTGGGGTATTGCTATTTAATATTATTATTTCATTTTGGTCTGATATTAAGTGGCATTATCGTCACCGTCAATTATGCTTGACTATTTGTTGTCTCATATCTATTGTTTGAGCCAACCGACACTTAACGACACCGTTTTCAATGCATTTTGGAATAAATGACACGAAATAGAGAGTGAAAAAACAAAAGTAAAAATAAGGGTTAGACTTAGGTGAGGTTGTGTTTGATGAATTTGGTGATTTTGTCTCTATCTCTCTTAACTAATAACTAGATCGTCCACCCGCGCTGCCGCACGAGTCATATACATTTACAAACATTCTTTGCAATGCAATATTCAACGTTCCGAAAACAATACAAATGACCTGATTTTATAATTCAGATTTTACACGTTTCAAAAAATCTCTCTATACACCACATTTGAAGTCGTATTAATGCAGTTGGCATATTCATCATTCAATATAGTCAACACGTTTCAAACTATCTTTTTGATTATCAATCGAGTTTCATTTTTATCATCTTCGTCAGTTATCAATATCATCAATCCTTTTCATGTAACTCGTGAAATTGCAAGATACTACTGACCATGTGAAAACATATACTTTGTAAGAACTTATAATACCAGGCCCTCTCCTGATCTTTTATTGCTTTCTTTGGCTTTTATTAATAAAAAAAAAAGTAAGAACATATAAATTAACATAAAAGTCTATTTATTTTCATAAGTCGTTTTCATAAGCTAAATAATAAACCAATCCAAACAGACACTTAGAAAAGAAAAAAATAATAGCAAAAGTGAAAAACGTTTGGAAAGAAATTATGGACAACTATAGAAATAATATCGGGAGATTTTTATAGTTATTTTTAAATAGACACAACTTACATCAAATATCAAATGACCTCTAATTTATTCATATAGAAAAAATATTCACCCTCTGTAACTGTGCATCACATAAAACATTTCAGATTTTCGCAATCTTAAAAGGGATCAATACATATTTTTCTGTTCCTAATTTCATACTTCAGAGAACATCATCAATTTGCTTGCTCCTTATTTCAAAGCTCAAAGGACTTATGCCTCATTCTTCCTATCAAACATAAAAACCAATACAAATTAAAAAATGGCATAAGTTGATTAATAAACATACATAACTCTAAGCACCATAACATACACCAATAACAAAGATGCAGAATACAAATAACTAACGAAATGATAATAGTTCCTACAAAGGAGAAAAAAATAGGTATTGAGTTAATGAGAGACAAAAAAATGAACAACATTGTTTTCTTCAATCTTCAACATCATAGTTGATGAATGAATAAAAATAAAGATAAAAGAACAATACCATCTCTTTACTTCCAAGCGTGTCCACTTTCCATCATGACTATATTAAATTAAATTGGTTAGATATCCTATGCAAAAACAATGAGGGATGAGGAAGGCAAAAAGGAAATAAGGAAGAGACAAAATAGAGATAGAAGAGTTAACGGTGAGAACAAAAATAAGTGGTATATTTAGAGGAATAAATTATTGAAGTGGTTAAATAGAGAAGAGACTAATGAGTGAGAGAAAATGTTAATGAGAGACCATGTATAGAACCAACCAAAGAAAAGAAATGTTAACATGCAATGGCTTGAAAAGAAAAAGAAAGGGGTACATGGATTACAAAATTTAACAAACTAAGGAGATAATATCAAAAAATTGAGGTATGAGAATAGCATTAAGATAGCAGCAGAAACTTTAAGTTACTAATCCTCACCAAATTTCATCATTCACTAAATCGAAAGAAAAATTGAAGTCCATATATAACACAATCGAACTAAGAAACACGATTTCAATAATTTGAAAAACCAAGCAACAATCATTAACAAAGAATGCACATTACCTTTGCATTTTAACAGTAAATTAAACTTCCATTCACATCAATTGGGCTATAAAACCTCAAGGAATGACCTTATAAAATAGAGATGAGTTTCTTGGAACTTGAAAATGATGGTGGCTTGGAAGTAGCTTGAATTGAAGCAGTCTACAACTTTCACATGACAGGAATTCAATAGTCTTACTATGAATTAAGTCCACCAATATAATTAAATCAGCATGACACGTAGTCTACTCTTCATGTTTATGCTTCAAGCGTGATAATATCACCACAAACGCGTGTTAAAATCAGCATGACATCTAGCCTAAAAGTTTTGATTCCATAAAAAAAAGTCAATGCTTCTCTATAAATTAGAGTCAAAAATCAGACGCAACTTTAAAGGACCCTTAATCAACTTCTAACTAAAAAAAGGAACATTCAATTTACAAAAGCAAATTTTTGTAACACACATGAATTCAAGTCTCGGTATAAAGTCGTGTATTATGCAGTGTGTATAATAATAATGACTTAATTACACATATTTCCAATGCATTAACTTAGATTGAAATTAACTCAAATTAAAATTACCAATGCATAAATTGTATATGAAGTTGTAAAGTTGATAAAAAATTTGAAGTAATCAAATCAATGAGTATTTGCCACAAAGTTCAAATAAGGTTAGTAAGGCTCATAAAATATGAAGAATGAAATGCAGATACAATTAAATCAAACAACCATTGGGAATTAAGCAAGTATCATGACCATAAACCAAACACTTAGTTTATGTTACTATCATTTCTTATCAGATCTGAAACAAAAGAAAACAATAAGAAACACATACCATTTATTGTTGCTTTTGCTGTGAAGATATCTTGAGAATGAATGGTTCAACCCATAGCTGCTGCAGGTATTATGAAATTAACAGCTATATGCTTATCAAATGTAGCTATGTTGCTTTTCCTGCATAGTTTCATGTTACATCCAACTTGTCTAACACGATACCTGCAAGGAAATTAATTAAGATATAAATCTGAATTTCCATCACAAAGAGATGCTTATATTCATAATCTAGTTGCAAGATCAAAAACATAACACTTAATAAACATCAAAATATATTTTAAACTATACCAAGAAATACACATAAACTAATCTTTACCATATCAATTCTCATTTTGTTTCTTTCTCACACGGACCATGTTTTACACAGATATCCCATTGGTTTATTTTGCTGTTCTTGCTTGTAAACCCTCTAAACCTGATTGGCTAATTGTGTGGTGGAGTATCATACCTCTGGTTGTCTCTAATTGGAAACGCCTTGGAAAGTGTTGTACTGAGGCAGTGGAAAGGGCTGAGGTTGCGGCGACGGCGGGGGAGGGTGGCTGGAGGAGGATTTGAGTTTGTCGTGTTCGGTCATGATTGTTTGTTTGGTGGGAGTTGGGGGTGAGAACGAAGTCACGCACCGATCTAGAGATAAGAATGATTGTTTGATTTGTTCATGGAGGAGTTTGGTTCTTGAGAGGGAAATCAGAAGGAAGAGAGAAGAAGGACCGGAATTGGAATGATGTTAGAGAGAGAAAGTATGGAAGATGAGTATGAGAATGGAGCCGTGTACTGTTCATTGAAAATATAATAAAGTTAAATGTTACCTATCAGAAAGTCCACGTTGAGCAGTGTGATATTATTAAGGTTTTGGAAACCAACAACCCACTTTAGTTGGGAAGTGTTCATAGGGAAATGACAGCAATTAAATAAGCGTGAGGTACTTGAAATAAGTAAGGCTAGAGATCAACGGCTGAGATGCATTTGGCGCCTAAAGCAAGTCAGCCTAATGTTTGATGTATGTCATGGATTGTGTGCAGATTAGTTTTGATGAAAATCAATGGCCAGAATGAATTGGCGCCCAAAACAATTAGGTTTAGGGTTTTGCAATTAGGTTAGCAATGTTAGTTAGGATTAGAAATAAGTATGATTTATTTTAAGGTTAAATTATATAATTGGTCTTTTAACATATTTAGTGTTTTCATTTTAGTCTCTTAATTAATTAACGTTTCGTATTGGTCTCTTAACTATATCTCCATCGGCCAAATAAAAATATAATGTTTGTAAAGTTAATTTAAAATCAAGGGCAATTGTGGTATTATGATAAAAATATAGGGTTTGTCATCCGCTCTTTAATTATAGCGAACGACAGTTAACAACTATTAGGGGTATTAAAGTAATTTTTGGATGTGTGAAAACAATTTTAAAAGCTTAAATAAATTTTTTTAAACTGAGTTGTATTAAAATAAAATAATTTTTTATTAAACAATATTAAATTGAAATAATAACAATTTTAGAAAGAAAAGAAATTTCTTTAATAATTTAACATTGGATGAACTCTTAATCAATGGTTGAGATCTCAAATTAGAATTCAAAATTTGCATCTTTATCTTTGGATTGAAAATTTTAAAAGAATATTTTTTGAGTAATTATGAGAAAAGAAAACTTCCATAACAAGAAGGAAACGATTAACACCATAAAATGCAAAAAAGAAGAAAAATAAACAACAACTCAAAGTGCTAAGAATGACATCATAAATAACTTAAACACCTCATAATGAGATCAGAAATATCTCATGTGCACTAAAAAGTTGAAGAACATGATTGAACAAAGAAATATGGGATCAGAAGTTGCTCCATTTCAATCTTATAAACAAGATTCTTCAATAAAGAAGAACTTCATAATAGATATCAAAAACACTTTAGATTGATAAATAAAAAAAGGGTCCTGTTAACCGCTGCCTCGAGACACTGGTTAAGGAAACCAAAAAAAGAAAGTTTTAAATTATAAGTAATATTTTTTAGACTTTTAATGAGTTGATGCACAAGTTTTAATGTGATATTACTATATTTACTTCCTTAACCGGTGTCCCAGGACACTGGTTAACATTTCCCATAAAAAAACACGGGGCGAACATTTTTCATTGAAGAATATATTTAAATAATACAAAACAATTCTTTGTAACGAATAAATATAGAAAAAAGAGGACAAATATTTGTGTCTAATTAATATAAAAAAATACGGGAAAAGTGCTTTTCACTCTCTCAAAAAATATATAAAAAATATGTGACAAATATTTATCATTGAAATATCCATAAATGCTATATTTTAATATCCTTTTATTTTTTTCAGTTCATTTGCAATTTTTCAAATCGAAATTGTATTCCTATTTGCACCCTACACAACTGATGTAATTAAAATTTATGATTCATACTATAAAGTTAATAACATTTTACCACTTTTTTTCTTTAAAAAAACAATTTACCACTTTTTAAATTTTCGGATACGATATTTTGCATCTTTTTTATATTTAACGTGTGAATATGATTTTTGTTGAAAAATTATTCCTATGATAAAACAACAAAAATATATATTTTATAAATATGATTGATGTGTTGTTGCTTTCTTATTGCTACTATTGTAATAGTAGTTGTAGTATAGAAAGTCAGAAAAGGGACATACAATAATGATATACTACTTGACAAAAAAAGTATAATAATTTATTAACTATTGATTTGTTTATTATAAATATAAAGTGAATTTGAAAGTGATGATGATAATATTTATTGTTATTAAAAAGATGTTTTTTTTGTGCAAAAAAAAAGATGTTGATATCATTGATTGGAGGAAATAAATTATTATTCAAAATTAAAAGTGATAATCCTTTTTAGACATATATTTTTTCGAATTGCGACATATGTTGTGTGGCTGATGAAGTATTTATTTATATATTCAATTACCGTGTGGTATAACTATACCATATCTCATATGTCTTAATTTGACATTCTATATCTTTGATTGTATTATAGACACATTTACATTTATATATTATAAGTATGTTGTATTGTTAACTCAATCCCAAATTGTTGTTTTATACCCTTGGTCTTCGAAAACTTGCTTTTTTCCCAATGTCTTTTGCTCATTCCCACCTCAATGTCCCTATAATAACCCCCACGTGACTTAAGTCACGTTCGCTAGCATCAACGTGAGTTAAGTCACCTTGAGTCAGTGTGAGTTAAGTCACGTTCGGTACATACCAACATGACTTAAGTCACGTTGTGTTATGATATAGAAACAACACAAACCAGACCACATAACCATTGTGTTCCAGAGAAAAAAGTTCGAATTCTCTCCCTCCAATTGCAAATTTCATCAAACTCAACCAAATCAACATCAACTTCTACTTCAATCACAAGTAAGTGTTTATGGAGTGAGCTTTTGACTGAGGAAAGCGATGGAAAGGAAAGCGACTCGGATGAACAGTAACCCGGCGAGGGTTTGAACGGCGCCACCTCACACGGTGGTCTCTGTCAATCACTTTTTCTCCGGATCTCTCCCTTTCGTTTCTGGGTGTTCGCCGGTCTTCAAAACACGATCTCTGCCTCATGTTCTTGGTTTGATTGTGCGATCCGATTCTGGGTTTGTTTGTTTCTGGGTGGTTTTCTGTTCCGATTTTAGTACTGATTGAAGCTTGTCCGACTGTTCGTCCAGGTTGTTGTTGTTTGCTCAACTGTATTGGGTGTTTGATCTAATACTGCATTCTGTTATTTGCAGATTGCTGTTTTCTGCTTTGTAGGTTTCGATCTGGCTATGTCTGCTCTTGTAGCGAAATTCGTATGTCCTTGGCCTTGCTTGGTCTCACATACGCCGAAGCCTGTCTCAACTCGAATTTTTGCACAGGCTCTACTCAACAAAGTGAGTGTTCCTTTGTCTGATCTCCCGAAACCTTGTTTGAAAGGTAATTCCCTTTCAATCAAAATCTCGGAGGATGTTTACCAATCTGGTCTAGCTAATTGCAACAATTACCTCCATGGTAGATTAGTGTTGTGTAAAGGGGACAAGCCTTTATCATCTAAAGACTTACACGCTAAACTCTTACAATTGTGGAAACCTCTTGATCGATGGAAGATGATTCCTTTGGGTAGGGTTTTTTTGAATTTCGCTTCTCCACTGCTGATGATCTTAGAAGTGTTTGGTCGAATGTCGCTTGGAACTTGAAGCCGGGATTGTTACGCTTATCGCGCTGGTCTCCGGATTTTAATCCCTCTTATCAGACTCAAACCCATAGTCAGGTATGGGCTCATTTTCATTATCTTCCACTGGAATATTGGCAAGATAGAATCCTTTTTGATATTGTTGGGGCTATTGGTACCCCTATAATTATTGATAAGAATACTAGAAACAATTCTTTTGGTCATTATGCTCGTGTTCTAGTAGATATCAATTTTGCTGGATTTATTCATGATACTCTGAGTGTTGAAAGAGATAATTTTGCTTTTGACATTGAGATTGAGTATGAACATCCTCCATACTTTTGTTTCACTTGTAATTCTATTGGTCATTCATCGGATCATTGTAAAAAAGATCCAGCCAACAAAATTGCTCGTGAAAAGGTGACCACTAAAGTTAATCTTGTTAAGAATGTACCTAAAAGGCATGCGCAAGGCTGTAGTAATACTGTGGTTGAGGAAGATCCTATTATTTTTGACATAATGAGGTCTAAGGAAGTAACAACTAATGTGTTGGTGGGTGATGTTAACCTTGAGGAAGAACTACATTCTAGCACTTCCGTTGGAGCGACCCAGGTTCAATCAACTCCTGTTGAAGAGATAATACAAGGTGAAAAGCGACAAAGCAACGAACTTCCTGATATGCACATCGTTGGCCCTTGGAGTGACGCTGTGACGGACTTAGATTATATTCAAGATCCCCCATCTTGGTATGGTTTATGTTCTTCCAATGTCATGGTTTCTAAAGATGTTTTAAATCCTAACATTGCTCATGACTTGGAGACTTTACGACCATATTTGAAAGGCAATGATGCGTGTGCAAGTGAGCCTCGGGTTTATACTGATGAGGAAGAAAGAGAGGCAGCTATCAACTACTTGAAGAACTGTTCTGTTGCTGAAGAAGAGCCTTTTATTGAGGTGTCTAGGACTAAGAAAAAAAATGTGCAGAAAGGTTTTCAGGTTCATAACACTCGTTCTAGGGGCAGACCCCCGAATTGATTTGAGTTCTGTCATACCCCATTTTTGACCCGTTTTTAATTCGTTTTTCTCGTCTTTTAGGCCAGAAATTTTCGTCGTTTCAAACGAAATTTCGGCAGGGAGGTATTTTAAAATACCTCATATTTTGTTCCGAAGGCGACCGTTTTTTATTTTATTATTATTATTATTATTTTCTTTTTTCTTTTCTTTTATTATTATTTGTTCTTTTTTATTAGTTTTTATTTTATTTATTTTAGTCTCCTTTTTCTTTATTATTTATTTTCGTTTTATTTTCACTTTCTTTTTTACTGTTTTATTCTTTTTTCAGTTTTTAGTCAGTTTAATTAAACTTCCAGTCCAGGCCCAGAAGGGGGGCATTTTTGTCATTTTTCATTTTTCTAACCCTAGTTTTTTGCACTATAAATAGTGCATTGATTACTGTGCGTGGAAGAAGGTGAATATACAGTAGCAACCAAAAAACTCAGAATAGCCAAACAACCAACAAACCACCGTCTACCACCACAAGTTTAATCTCCGGCCACCACAAAAAAAAAACTAAAACATTTCCTTCATTTTTCTTTTCTGAATCCAGAACCCAGAATCATATTCAACAACCAAAAGCCATACCACTCTCGCGGCCAGGCAACAACACAACACAAATCTCAAAACCGAACCACACAATATCACAAAACCGAATCCACATAACCGAACCACAAGGCCATAACCCACATCTGAACCGCAAACCTTACTCAATCGCAAAACCTTAGTAACAACACGAAGCAACGCGTTCAACCCAGAAACCAAACTTAGGTAAGGAAAGCGCGAACCCACAAACAGAAAACAAGGTAGCCTCTTAAGTTTTTTCAAACTTAGATCTACACTGATTTAAAAAGATTTACTAAAAAATAAGTTGATTTTCAAAATCTAGAGAGAAAAGGATTTGAAAAACGTGAAAGATTTTGAAAAAAAGAGGGGTTGTCTTCTCCGGCGCGGTGGTGCCGCCGGCGGCCGCCGCGCCGGATTTATTTTAGAGAGAAGGAGGAGGTGAAGAGAGTTAGAGAGAGGAAAGGGAGAAGGAATGTGAGTTTATTTTTCAGTTTTTTGCTTATAAGCTGAATCCCAACCGAGCCCAGCATGCAGGCCCATCTGCGGCCCTTTGTTCATTCCTCTCCTCCTTTCTTCAGACTACTTTCTGCAATCCCTCCTTTCCCTCCTGCGCCCCCCTCTTCTTTTCTTTCCTTTTTTTTCTTTTTATTTCTTTCTAGTTATTTTTTTTCTTCTAGTTATTTAGCTTCATGCATTTTCTTTAATGCCTTTAATATTTAGCTTATCATGCATTTTTTTTTTATTTTTATTTTTTATTTTTTTTATTATTTTATTTATTTTATGTCTCATATTTATTTTTCATGTCTTGCATTTTATTTTATGCCTCATATTTATTTTTTATGTCTTGCATTTTTTTTTATTTTAGGTTCCATATTTATTTTATGCCTTGCATTTTTATTTTCCAGTATCATATTTTTATTTTGTCTCGCATTTTTATTTTATTTTGTTTATATTTATTTACGCATCATATTTAATTTTGTGCCTTGCATTTTTTATTTATTTTTTCTTTATTTATTTTCCAGCACCATATTTAATTTTATGCCTTGCATTTTTATTTTCTAGTATCATATTTATTTTTGTCTTGCATTTTTATTTTATCTTTTTTATTTTATGCATCATATTTATTTTATGTTTTGCATATTTTTATTTTTAGCATCATATTTATTTTATGTTTTGCATATTTTTATTTTTAGCATCATATTTATTTTATGTCTTGCATTTTTATTTTATTTTTAGCATCATATTTATTTTATGTCTTGCATTTTTATGTTCTTTATTTACTTTATGCACCATATTTATTTATTGTTTTGCATTTCATGCATTTTTTATTTCTTTTTAGCATATCTACTTTAATGCAATTTTATTATTTTTGTCATTTATTTTATTGCAAATTAGAATGTATCTAGGTCCAATGTAAATAAAAATATAAATGAGAATATGCACAGACACCACATTTATTTTTTATGCTTTATGTCGAGGACGATATCGTAATTTTGACCGTATCCGAGGAAAAGGACCCTCACTTGATCCAATGTCATTTTGAGGGATCCGGCGCGTCTAGATTTTCTCAGCATAACTTAGTCTCTGGACCTTAGGACTTAATCAAAATTTTCATAACAAAAAAATTCAAAAAAAGTCAAAATCCAAAAACATTTTATAATCAAAATCTTCAAAAAAAAAATCAATCTTTTCTTTTCTTTTCTTAATCAAATTTTTTAATCAACCTTTAATCAATCAAAACTTGTTTTCTTCAAATTAAAATCAATCAAACTCACTTCTTTTATTTCTTCTATGCCTTTACGGCCTCCTATCTTTCTCAAAACATTTTTCAAACTTTAAAAACAATCAAAACCAATCACTCGGCTTTTTACCCCGAACTACGAGATTTTGATCCCGCTCGGGTACGTAGGCAAAAGACATTGTCTTTCCAAATCAATAAAAATAAACAAAAAACATTTTCTTTCTTTTTAATTCATCACTTTAATCTTTTTACACTTAGGCATTTATTTACAAACAAATAATTAATTTAGCATAAAGATAATTAAAAACAAGAGGTTCCTATAGAGTACTATAGACGTTTAGGGTGCTAATACCTTCCCTTTGCGTAACCAACCCCCGGACCTTTGATCTCTTAAAAATAGGGTTTTTTCGAACTTTCTCCCTTTTCCTCGAAAAAATAAAAGATCGGTGGTGAAATTAATTTGAGAGTCAACGCTAATTAATAGCTTGATATCCGAAAATCACCGCGACAAAAATGGCGACTCCACTGGGGACGAAAATCCTAAGTGGGTTAAACCTATCTTGCTTTTCTTTATCTTTATGCTTTGTTATTATTTGTAATTGTAAATATGTGCTTAAGTGTTTATCCTTTTACGTGAGTGGTGAGATAAGTCCTACACCCGGACTTGAGGGAAACATAAGATAGGACGGTGGTATAATCATAGTGTCTTTCCGAGGGTAAATTTCGGATGTGGCACATGTGATAACCCCACTCAATGGAGGAATCTTGGAAGTATTACTATGTTGGCATGAGTAAGTCGTGTCCGGCATTGATATTTTCAAGTGACCTATGAAGTTGAGGACCTTTAGTCACCTTTAACCCATCTTGGCCTTTTAGGACGTAGTGCGGTGGCTAACCAAGAGTAATCTTGAATTAGTTGATACGCGATACTACACTCAAACGAGACTTTCTTACAAATATTATCGGATCGGGAGTCAATCTCGTAACCCGACGATATTTGGAAGGGGTTGAGGACTTTGGGAACTCGGTAGAACCCGTGATACAGGTACATGTGAAACCATAGTCCTTACCAAATGGTGTGTTTACCCTTGACTCCAACATTATGGACCTAAACTCACCATGTTTTCTCCGTTCTTTAGCATAATCATGCATACATGCATCCATGCATAAACTCTTTTCTTTTTCATCCAAAAAATCGAAGGACTTAAATAAGCCTTTTTGTAAACATTGTAGATATGGACATTCCACGAAGAAGCACTAAGAAGTATCTTTTCAAGAAACCAGACTTGTCAAAATTAAGGGAGCTAGGATCTTTAGTAAGTGATCCTACGGATTTTCAAGCTCATCATGGGAGGTTGCTTAGTATCCTGAGAGTAAATGTTGAGGAGGGATGCTTAGAGACTTTGGTTCAGTTCTATGACCCACTCTACCATTGCTTCACCTTTCCTGATTATCAGCTTGTTCCCACACTTGAAGAGTACTCCTACCTAGTCGGTTTACCTGTGCCAGACAAGATACCATTCCACGGTCTTGAACCTACCCCTAAACCCTCCGACATCGCAGCCGCTCTCCATCTTGAAACCTCCCTCATCCAAGCAAACCTTACCACTAAAGGAGGCCTCCAAGGTCTTCCCACCCGTTTCCTCTACCAACAAGCCTCCATATTCGCTGAAGCAGCTAGCACTTATGCCTTTCATTCCACCCTAGCCCTCCTTATATATGGCCTTGTACTCTTCCCAAATATTGACAACTTCATCGATATCCATGCCATCAAAATCTTCCTCTCCAAGAACCCTGTACCCACACTACTAGCTGATACTTACCACTCCATCCATGACCGTACCCTAGCCGGCCGTGGAACCATTCTTTGCTGTGCACCACTGCTTTACAAATGGTTTATCTCCCACCTACCTCAAACTCATACTTTCAAAGCTAACCTTGAAGATCTTCCTTGGTCCCACAGAATCATGGCCCTCCATCCCTCAGACATAGTTTGGTATCAGGCAGCCTGTGACGTGGGAAAAGTCATTGTCAGTTGTGGTGAATACCCCAACGTACCTCTTCTTGGTATGCATGGCGGGATTAGCTACAACCCTCTTCTAGCCCGTCGACAGTTTGGGTACCCGATGAGAACAAAACCAAACAATCTTGCCTTGACTAGTGAGTTCTATCTTTATCATGAAGACCACACAAACAGGAGAGAGAGATTTGCACGAGCTTGGAGCGCCATCCGCAGGCCTAACAGAAGTCAGCTAGGGAAGAAGTTTGATTATGTGCATGAATCCTATACTCAGTGGGTCATTGATAGGACCATGAGTTTTGGCCTACCCTACCACCTACCTAGATACCTATCCTCCACCATCCCACCATCATCCTTGCCCATCCCCTTTGACACCAAGGAGGAGTTTCAGGAGCAACTAACCAAAGAAAAGCAAGAGAAGGAAACCTGGAAGAGGAGATACCAGGAACTCGAACTCGAGCATGAGACCTTGAAGGGGAAGCTAGCCCAGCAGAGCCATGAGCTTTTCGTCCAGAACCAGAAGATAATTGAGAAGGATGACTTGCTTCGTCGGAAGGATGCTTTGCTCCGCCAAGACGCTAGGAGGAAGAGGAGGTTTATGGATTCGATCTCTAGTGCACATTCAGATTCCGAGGATCCATCTGCTCCGGGAGTTTGAGTTTGAAGTCCTTAGGACCTTATGCTTAGATTTTAGCTTCCAAAATCGCTTGACTTGTAAACAAAAAAAACTCTTTGTAATATTTCAATGCTTTAGTGAAGTGTTCAGTTTATGACGTTTACAATTACTCTAACAAGTCCTTCGATAATAATTTGTTCTTTTTCTTTTTTTTTTTAAGGCATAATCATGCATCATCCTGCATTCATAGTTTCCAAATCGAGTCTCATACTTTGTTCATCAATAAAAGGTTAATCAGCTGCTGTTGAAGAAAGTGGCCCGACGAATTCTTCGCAAGTCTACTCGCGTTTACAATACTCGAGCTAATCAGAGGAAGAAGATGGATCTTGTCGAGCAGGAAAATCAGAACCTTCGGGAAGAGGTCGCCAGTCTGCGAGAGGGGATGGACAGATTAACAGAAATGATGAGTTCTCTTTTGGCTGCTCAGGGTTCTCAGTCCGCTGCTGCTGCTGTAGAACAACCGTTTGTAAGCACCACTCCACTCTCCACTGCAGTTTCCCAACCACTGTTTATGCCTCCGGGCTGTTCATGGGGAATGCCTCCCCCGGTTAGTGAAAGTCTCCAACCCGCTGTAATAGAAGTTTTTCCTCCCTTCGTTCAACAATCAACACCGATTCCTCAACCCGGCCTGCCTTTTCCCCAAGCTGTGATGACCTATTCCGTGCCTCTAGTACACACAGTTCAGGATCAGGGACCTATTTTTCATACCGAAAGTGTCGCAGCTTTCGACAGGGTGGACGATCTGCAGGATAAGTATAATGAGATGCAAAGGGAAATGAAAGCTCTTCGGGGAAAAGAGTTGTTCGGCTCGAATGCTCACGAGCTTTGTCTAGTTCCCAATGTGGTAGTCCCGCATAAATTCAAAGTCCCAGATTTCGAGAAGTACAAAGGAAATTCTTGTCCCAGGGCACACCTGGTGATGTATGCGAGGAAGATGTCCACGCAGACAGACAAGGACAAGCTTCTGATTCATTACTTCCAGGACAGTTTGACCGGCGCTGCTATGAGATGGTACATGGATTTGGATGGTGCTGATATCCATACTTTCAATGACCTTGCAAATGCCTTTATACAACAATACAAGTACAATTCTTAGCTGGCTCCGGATAGAGATGAGCTCAGGGCAATGACTCAGAAGGAGAAGGAGTCGTTCAAAGAATATGCACAAAGATGGAGAGAGTTGGCTGCGCTGATTCGCCCTCCATTAGAAGAAAAAGAATTGACCAAGCTGTTCCTTAACACACTTAGTCCTTTCTACTATGAGAAAATGGTTGCAAGCGCTCCCAATGACTTCACAGAGATGGTAGGAATGGGGATGAGAATCGAGGAAGGTGTCCGAGAAGGACGGTTAGTGAAGGAAATTACCCCTGTTAACAATGCTAAGAGGTTCGGAAGTGGCTATCCGAGAAAGAAAGAGCAAGAGGTAGGTATGGTCGCCTACGGAGGACCCCAGTTGCAGTACCCAACTTACCCACACATTGCCAATGTTTCACCACCCGTAACACAAAATTTCCAAATACCTCAAAGACCACCCTCCCATTACCCACAAAATTACCCACAAAATTTCCAACAGCCTCGCCCACAATCATCATACCCTCAACAACAACAAAATCGCCCACAAACCCCTCAGCAACCATATCAGCAACAAAACCGCCAAAGAACAACATTTGATCCAATCCCGATGAAGTATGCTGACTTGCTCCCTGCATTACTCACAAAAAACCTTGTCCAGGTCAGGGCACCACCCCGTACACCAGATATCTTACCTCCTTGGTACCGGCATGACTTGACTTGCGCCTTTCACCAAGGAGCACCTGGGCACGATGTTGAGCATTGCCTTGCTCTTAAAACCGAGGTCCAAAGGCTAATCCGGGCGAAACTTCTGACCTTCAAAGATTCCGACTCAAGTCCCAATGTCCAGGCCAATCCTTTACCTAACCATGGGTCCTCTGTTAATATGGTCGGAGATGACCAAGAAGTTTGCTCTATTTTCAATGTTCAAGACATCAGGACACCTCTGGTCCCGATGCACACAAGGATGTGTAAAGCAGGTCTGTTCGAACATGATCATATGAAGTGTAAGGTTTGCTCTGTGGATACCCGAGGATGTGCGCAAGTAAAGGATGACATCCAAGGCTTGTTGGACCGCAAGGAGTTGTTTGTGACGAGGAAAAGTGAGAATGTTTGTGTGATAACGCCCGAATTCCACATCCCAGAACATTTAGAATTAACCCTTGGTAATCAAGAGAATGCTGCTGTTACTCCCTTGGTGATCTGTCTACCGGGAGCCTTACCGCACGCATCATTGAAGGCGGTGCCATACAGGTACAATGCAACTATCCTGGGCGATGGACAAGAGTCCCCTATACCTCCTCTGTCATCTGTTAGCAACATTGCAGACAGTAGCAAAGTATTGAGAAGTGGGCGCATTCTTCCGACCATAGTGCAAGAGAAGGTCAACACTCCAGTCATTGATCCAGTGCCAGCTAGCGGGGGTGGATGTTCAGAATCAGATGAAGTGCTGAAATTAATAAAGAAAAGTGATTACAAGATCATCGACCAACTGTTGCAGACACCTTCAAAAATCTCAATGTTATCCTTGTTATTGCATTCTGATGCTCACAGAGAGGCATTGATGAAAGTGCTAAACCAAGCCTATGTTGACCATGACGTGACTACTAGCCAGTTTGGAGGGATAGTTGGCAACATAACCGCTTGCAACAACCTGGGATTTAGTGATGAAGAGCTCCCAGAAGCTGGAAGAGATCATAACCTAGCCTTGCATATGTAACACCCATACTAACGTTAACTAGTATATTAGCATGTGCGTTAAACTGATACTGGGTACATTTAAATTTTCAATAATAATAATAAATACATCTGATGAGTACAAGTTGTCTCGTTAATACATTTATCCAAACATCATCTATAAATACATACACATATCCTGATAACCTTCTGAGCTTCTCCGCGACGAGCAACTGCACTCCATCCAGCGTCTTCCTGGTGAAAATCTTCATAAACATCACTAGCATACCTGAAAACCTGCACCAGAAGGATAGGGATGAGACATAATGTCTCAGTGAGCTCCTACCCTACCTACTGTTGGCAACCTCGGGGAACCTAGGGTCGCCGTGCCTACCTCGGCAATCTTGGGGATACCTATGATCGCCAAGTCTTAACCTTACCCATAGTGGGCTATCTGACTGATCCTGCTAACTGTGTAGTCATAAACTGGACTACATCCTGCTAATCTAGTGATCAAGGGGAAACCTAGGATCACCATCTGAGTCTGATACTGAAAAGTCCTGAGATCTAAACTATATCCTGATAATTGGGTGATCGAGGGGAATCTAGGATCACCGCCTGATAACTGATACTTATCTGATAACTATTCTCTGTCTGATAATATAATAAATAATTAACTGATAAATGTCTTATGTTAGCTGTTAGCGTTGAACAAACAATATTATCTGAGTTCATTTTACGGAATGCCCCCGGGTGGAGTAACCCCGAAGTACATTCCCCTGATAACCGGTGAAAATTCCTATCATATCAGGCTAATCACCGGACTCCTCTTGCCTGAGTGTGTGGTTATCCTCGCGGAAGATTCCTGCCCGTTCCAGCTGTATCCGGAACCCCCTGTGCTCTAACTGGCGAGAACACAGAAGACACACTATAACTCTGTGTGGTTATCCTCGCGGAAAGTTCCTGCCCGTTCCAGCAATGCTGAAACCCCCTGTCCTCTCTAACTGGTCGAGAGCACAGAAGACACAAAGTTTATCCTGATTATTATTATTTTTTTTTTATTATTATACTGATATATATATATATACATGTTCTGATAAATAACCTGACTGAAATGTGTATATCTGATACGCCATCTGTAACTATGCATATCTGATGCATTGCCTGAAACTGTGCATATCTGATGCACTCTTAAGTAAAACATTCATAAATGCCTAACCTATAAAAAGGTTCTTAACTTAAACATTATTCCTCATATTAAGTACTTGTAAGTACTTCTAATACTTCCTCTAGCCTTGGCATATTAATGCATTCTTAAGGAGGATAACCTCCAAATACTTAACTTAGAAACTTGCAGTCTAGGCTCATCGTTCACATAAGCCGTTGCTTGGTTATTGGGAACATTCCATAACTTAAATAACTTTGCTATGCATTCCTAATGCTTTACCAGATTCCTTGTCCAACCATTCATTCCTTAAATGTGGTGTGATCCATTGAACATGTCAAGAATGGTGTTTATCTTGGAAAATAGTGTTTACTTGAAAACAGTTATTAAAAAGCCTCGCCGAACACGTACACAGCACCCAGAACGAAGCAGAACAGACAAATGCTGTCTGTCCAAAATCGCTAGGCGATGTGGAGGCGAGGTGGAGGCGAAAATAGGCAGTGAGCACCTGCCAAACAGTAACTTCACGTTCGCCCCGAGCTCGCCCGGCGAAAATACCAGTTCAAAAACATGTTAAAAGTGTGATTTTCCACCATTTTGACACATTTAAGGTTACCCAGGCATTCCAACATTATAAGGAATGAATTTCCAACATAAATTGATAGTTTAAAACATAAATAATCAAGGAATTGGCATACATAGGAGATTAGGGTAATTTTCTAATCTTAGCTCAATATAAACAAAACTCTTCAAAACTTACAAAAGGGGATTCTAAACCCCTAGGAACTCACCTTGATGCTAGCTTTACTCCTTGCCAAGCTTCTAATCACTAAACTCAAACTTGAAAGCCAAAGCTCTAGCTCTTCTCTTGATACATCTTCAATTCTCTTTGTTTCTTCTCTTGTTCTTGCTTTCCACACAAACTTACTAGCTCTTTCTCACATGAATTGGCCATGTTAATGGATGATTATGTGAAGATTGGGAGGAGGAGGAAGGGAGGGTGGCGTGAGAGAAGAGGAAAGATGGAAGGGGAAAGAATAATGGAAAATATCTTCCCTTTCCATTTCTTATAATCCTCCTTTTCAAAATAATTACCAAATTGCCATTCCCCTTAATTACAAAAACGCCTTGCTTGTTTCATAAGTTTCTAACACTGTTAATCATCACATTTAAGCGGAATATTACTCTTGTCATATAAATAACCCTTTAACTGACAATTTACCAAATTGTCCTTTGCTTAAAACATCTCCGATACATTGTCTCAATATTAATAATTATTCGAGTCTTGGGCGGGATGTTACAATCTACCCCCCTTAAAGAAATTTCGTCCTCGAAATTTAGAATCCACTATCATACATGAATTAATCTCACTTACAACTTCCTTCATTATCCAAGACTCCAGTCCATCTTACTTATCGGAATCCCTTGGATTTCCAACTCTATATATATCGGATACACTCGATAACTTTTCCTTTAACTGAAATGCTCGTGGTGAAGTGCATAACTCTTACGTAGTAGGATGTGAAGTTATCTGAATCATTATATCCAACTCACTTGACTTTGATCCTGGTGCAAATACTTCTTGCAAACCAACTTAAGGTCTCTAAATCTCAAATACTTTAATGGATAATCTTATCCTCCTCAAATATTTTCACTTTTAAGGGGTCACGACACTGCATCTAACTCCCATGAATTATTATCTTTAACTTTCGTCTCATACGACGACAACTTACTTATAGACTGATATCACCATTCCATATAGAATCATCATTACTCCGAAAACATCTGATATTATACTTGCACATACAAATGTAAGAAGTATTTTAACTTTGTTTAGTATTCCAAGTATAAGCAGGAAGTTTCACCTCTATCACCTGCTCCTTTCTCTCTAACATTCCGATGTGCTTCTTATCATAATCATTAACTATCTCGAGTTCTAACCATAACATAAATATTTCTGTGTCGATAGCCCAGGACTCATAAGAGTCTAGCCCAAGTGATGAATGGTATAAGTCGTCCTACATTCTATCGACATCGCAAACTTATTTTCTCATTCTGGACGCTGAATTCCAAGATCCTTGTTTTCAAAAGAAAGTTCCACTTGAGTACTACCAAAATAGCACACTTTAAATTCTTTAGTCAAAACCTAAACTTACGTAGCCTCTTTACTGTAGACTACGAGTGACTTTTAATCTACATAAAAGTTCTTCTTCTTTTACAAGTGAACATTAAGTGCCTTCATTTCCGAACTCTTCTGCCAAGCTATGGCTGATATCAATAAATCTGTTTCTGTAAAAACATTCATACTTATACTTTCCTGATTGCGTACCACCATTGCCAAAACACGTCACATAGCCGAAAATCTGCTACACTACTATCTGTGTAGTTTAAGTATTGCCTGATAAGTATATATAATACTAACATAACCTGATACAGGTGACATATTGACATAGCGGGGTACAACATGGTTTAAACTCATATGTCACTGCGTTGACATTTTCTGATCAACGCTTCTATCTCAAAATATCACCTTGCAAGTACAACCTTTATTGATATTTCCTTATGCTTGATCCTGTTGATTAAACATTACTCTTCAAGTCCTCCTAAAGTTACTGGGCTGAATTAGCTAGTTTACCGTATTAGTGGTGACTTTCCTTGCTCTAGACTTATTGTGCTAAAAGCATATCTTTCTCATTCTTATCACATAATCTTAAACTGCTTTGATTTCAATTTCTCTTGTGTCTCGAGGTTTGAAATATCCCTCGGCTTTACTCTTAAAATTTCCTCCTAGAACTTATAACAAGTTCGAGTCGTCGCTGCTTACTGATATTCTGTGGTCCACCTAACACGGACTACACAAGCATCCTTGTTCTCTAAACTTCAGTTTAGAATTATTTGTTAACTCATCTGGAATTACTTTTCCGCTGCGCAACTCTGATCTAACAAAACACTTTGGAGTAGGAGTAATACACCATTATCCAATTCTCCGGCTGACTTGTTCCTTAATGACTTGTAGCTATCACAGCAGATTCATCTTACGTTCGTTGATTCTCTTGTGACTTAAACCACCTGTTTAACTTACTGATTGATCGTCATCTGACATTGTACTTCCTTCCGAACATAAACCATATATTCACTTACTTTCACGATAAAACGTCAGAACTTGTATACGGTTTCCAACGACTGTCAAGAGTTCAACAATGTTCCTATCAAATAGTTTATACTCTGGTTCTAACTTTACTTTCCATATCCTGAAGTCCGTAACCATCTCTTGGCCAGCTCTTTATGTATAATCATTAAAACATTGCGAAAACCGACTGAAAGCTTGCTTAAGACAACTTAAGTTCACACACACAAACACTTGTGTCAACTTCTAAAACGACTTATGGTTTCTGGAGGTTCACATCTTTTTCATATACTGAATCTACTGAGGGTTTGAGTTCCATTACTAATCGTTCTATCTCTATCCATAAGGATTTCATACCCATGATACCATACCCCTTAGGTTACCTTTGAATCCCTCCAGTTAAATGATCTTGAGCTTCAAAACCTCATCATTACCTTTTGATTCATTCAACAACTCGTTACTGCATTCACAATTCAAACCTTGATCTTAACATCTGAACAATTCTGGACATAGTTGAATAATCCGAAATGTATTCCTCATTACCGCCCTCGGAACTTATCAACACGAGGTGATCTCTTTCAGCTTCTAGGATAACTGTGGAAGGAAACTCATCAGTTGAAAACTTAACTCATTAACATTAACCACAATCTTATCCTTTCGTAGTTAAGACGATCCTCTGTATAATAAAGTCTCGATATAATTTCTCGGCTAAAATTCCGACTATCTTTCAACACTGGACTACTATAATCATTTGTCCTCTTAAACTCATCTTCTTCATCCAATCAAGGGACCTCAACTTATTATTCAACCTTCATTAAGTAAAATTCCAGTCTAGCTTCTCTTACTTCTAATCTTCTTACCATTAGGGTACATCCACAAATTTGATTCGTGCTTTGACATGCAACGAGTCTTATTATTACCACTTATTCATCCATCTTAGTCCTTAGGCTGCACATCATCTCCTCTTCTTATTTCACAAATCTGGTTCCGCAGACGTGGCTGATCTGATGAGATCAAACTTACTGGCGATTCACGCTCAATGACCACACTTGAGTGGTTAGTTTCATTTGTCCAAATAATTCTCTTAATCCACAATTTATTCCCTTAACTGCCTGAACATTAAAATCTCATCCAATTGGAGTTTGGTTCTCAGCACTCTATCTTTACCGATAATTCCTCATTATGAGTCTCTAGGTTTGGTACCACAATTCCTTAACTCTGTACTCAAATTGATACTTAACCCACACTTCACTTCAACTTCTCGAACTGCGGTTCCCGTTAAGGTTCCATGTCATTCTTTAGAGTATTCCATAACTTCTTAATCCGTAAGTCTTCCGCAGACGAGGTATCATCCTACGACGCGTACAACAAGGTTGAGGTGCTTCACCTTATTCTTAAATATCCTTTATGTTTCTGAACTTTGCCACTGACGGGCTTCGTTACTTATAGTCCATTCGGCATTAATACTTCTTCGCCAAATCCGTCTTAAAATTCTGTCACCTTAATCTTTGCCCTTCATACACTTCATTCCTCCTTGGTCACATTCAGCTCTCGGACATATACCCTAACTGTCACATACTAGACTGAGTTGATCAGGCTCAACTAGATGTGACATTTAGAACAACATCCGGAACCCAATGGTCCCACTACTTTTATTGAAACTTTAATGACCCAAGGCACGGTCTGAATCGACCTGCTCTGATACCAATTGTAACACCCATACTAACGTTAACTAGTATATTAGCATGTGCGTTAAACTGATACTGGGTACATTTAAATTTTCAATAATAATAATAAATACATCTGATGAGTACAAGTTGTCTCGTTAATACATTTATCCAAACATCATCTATAAATACATACACATATCCTGATAACCTTCTGAGCTTCTCCGCGACGAGCAACTGCACTCCATCCAGCGTCTTCCTGGTGAAAATCTTCATAAACATCACTAGCATACCTGAAAACCTGCACCAGAAGGATAGGGATGAGACATAATGTCTCAGTGAGCTCCTACCCTACCTACTGTTGGCAACCTCGGGGAACCTAGGGTCGCCGTGCCTACCTCGGCAATCTTGGGGATACCTATGATCGCCAAGTCTTAACCTTACCCATAGTGGGCTATCTGACTGATCCTGCTAACTGTGTAGTCATAAACTGGACTACATCCTGCTAATCTAGTGATCAAGGGGAAACCTAGGATCACCATCTGAGTCTGATACTGAAAAGTCCTGAGATCTAAACTATATCCTGATAATTGGGTGATCGAGGGGAATCTAGGATCACCGCCTGATAACTGATACTTATCTGATAACTATTCTCTGTCTGATAATATAATAAATAATTAACTGATAAATGTCTTATGTTAGCTGTTAGCGTTGAACAAACAATATTATCTGAGTTCATTTTACGGAATGCCCCCGGGTGGAGTAACCCCGAAGTACATTCCCCTGATAACCGGTGAAAATTCCTATCATATCAGGCTAATCACCGGACTCCTCTTGCCTGAGTGTGTTGTTATCCTCGCGGAAGATTCCTGCCCGTTCCAGCTGTATCCGGAACCCCCTGTGCTCTAACTGGCGAGAACACAGAAGACACACTATAACTCTGTGTGGTTATCCTCGCGGAAAGTTCCTGCCCGTTCCAGCAATGCTGAAACCCCCTGTCCTCTCTAACTGGTCGAGAGCACAGAAGACACAAAGTTTATCCTGATTATTATTTTTTTTTTTATTATTATACTGATATATATATATATATATATATATATATATATATACATGTTCTGATAAATAACCTGACTGAAATGTGTATATCTGATACACCATCTGTAACTATGCATATCTGATGCATTGCCTGAAACTGTGCATATCTGATGCACTCTTAAGTAAAACATTCATAAATGCCTAACCTATAAAAAGGTTCTTAACTTAAACATTATTCCTCATATTAAGTACTTGTAAGTACTTCTAATACTTCCTCTAGCCTTGGCATATTAATGCATTCTTAAGGAGGATAACCTCCAAATACTTAACTTAGAAACTTGCAGTCTAGGCTCATCGTTCACATAAGTCGTTGCTTGGTTATTGGGAACATTCCATAACTTAAATAACTTTGCTATGCATTCCTAATGCTTTACCAGATTCCTTGTCCAACCATTCATTCCTTAAATGTGGTGTGATCCATTGAACATGTCAAGAATGGTGTTTATCTTGGAAAATAGTGTTTACTTGAAAACAGTTATTAAAAAGCCTCGCCGAACACGTACACAGCACCCAGAACGAAGCAGAACAGACAAATGCTGTCTGTCCAAAATCGCTAGGCGATGTGGAGGCGAGGTGGAGGCGAAAATAGGCAGTGAGCACCTGCCAAACAGTAACTTCACGTTCGCCCCGAGCTCGCCCGGCGAAAATACCAGTTCAAAAACATGTTAAAAGTGTGATTTTCCACCATTTTGACACATTTAAGGTTACCCAGGCATTCCAACATTATAAGGAATGAATTTCCAACATAAATTGATAGTTTAAAACATAAATAATCAAGGAATTGGCATACATAGGAGATTAGGGTAATTTTCTAATCTTAGCTCAATATAAACAAAACTCTTCAAAACTTACAAAAGGGGATTCTAAACCCCTAGGAACTCACCTTGATGCTAGCTTTACTCCTTGCCAAGCTTCTAATCACTAAACTCAAACTTGAAAGCCAAAGCTCTAGCTCTTCTCTTGATACATCTTCAATTCTCTTTGTTTCTTCTCTTGTTCTTGCTTTCCACACAAACTTACTAGCTCTTTCTCACATGAATTGGCCATGTTAATGGATGATTATGTGAAGATTGGGAGGAGGAGGAAGGGAGGGTGGCGTGAGAGAAGAGGAAAGATGGAAGGGGAAAGAATAATGGAAAATATCTTCCCTTTCCATTTCTTATAATCCTCCTTTTCAAAATAATTACCAAATTGCCATTCCCCTTAATTACAAAAACGCCTTGCTTGTTTCATAAGTTTCTAACACTGTTAATCATCACATTTAAGCGGAATATTACTCTTGTCATATAAATAACCCTTTAACTGACAATTTACCAAATTGTCCTTTGCTTAAAACATCTCCGATACATTGTCTCAATATTAATAATTATTCGAGTCTTGGGCGGGATGTTACAGCATATCTCTGTTAACTGCGGGACGGACGCTCTGTCTAATGTGTTGGTGGACACCGGGTCGTCTTTGAATGTGATGGCAAAAACTACACTCGATAAATTGTCATACCAAGGTGCGCCTTTGAGGTACAGTGGGGTTATTGTGAAGGCGTTTGACGGATCAAGAAAGTCAGTGATGGGGGAGATAGTATTGCCTATTACTATTGGACCCCAGGTTTTCCAGATACCTTTCCAAGTCATGGACATTCAAGCCTCTTACAGTTGCTTGTTGGGAAGACCTTGGATTCATGAAGCAGGGGCGGTCACATCCACGCTCCACCAAAAGTTTAAGTTTGTGCGGAATGGGAAGCTGGTCACTGTGAATGGTGAAGAAGCGTTGCTAGTGAGCCATTTGTCGGCTTTTTCTTTCATCAGTGCAGATGAGATAGATGGAACGTCCTTCCAAGGACTTTCTATAGAAGGCGAGAGTTCAGGCAAGGAATCCATGGCATCTTTGAAAGATGCGCAGAAGGTTCTAAAGGAAGGAGATGCAGGAAGATGGGGAAAACTAGTACAGATACCCAAGAACAAGAACCGAGAAGGTTTGGGTTTTGCGTCATCAACAAGTGTCCTTAAGGCCAACATTGGTTTGGAGCCCACCAATGTCACGTTCAATAGCGCTGGGTTTATTCAAGCCCCGCCGGAAACCAATGCTATCCTGGAGGATGATCCGAAGGAGGTGGCACCTGTGTTTGTGACGCCAGAAAGTTCTGCCCGCAACTGGAATGTTGTTGACGTGCCCCTTGCCATCCATGTGTCTAAGTAATGTGTTTGTTTGATTTACTTTCTTTCCAAAAATCCTTTCGTCTCGCCCAAGACGAAAGTGAAGTCATGTAGGGCTCAACTTTGATTTTAAGTTATCGCTATCAATGAAAAATCGTCGTTTTCTTCCACGACGTTTATTTTTATTTTACTGCTTTTTCTGAAAAAATGGTAACACTAAAAAACCAAAAAATATTTTATTTTATTTTCGATCGATTTCAAAAAGTCTGCATCTTTCACTCATTTACTAAAAAATTAATCATCAATCATATGCAGACTAAACATCAATAAACCCGTTGAACACCGTGACCCTATGCTTCCTCCCAACTTTGAGTCTCCCGTTTATGAAGCTGAAGAGGAGGATGATGAAGAAGTTCCTGACGAGATTAGACGTTTATTAGAACAAGAGAGAAAGGCCATTCAACCTCACGAGGAAGCAGTGGAGGTTATTAACTTGGGTTCTGAGAAGGACAAGAAGGAAGTCAAGATTGGGGCATTGTTGGATGCGTCTGTCAAAGAAAGAATGGTTGAGCTTCTCAAAGAATATGTAGATATCTTTGCATGGTCGTATCAAGATATGCCAGGGTTGGACCCTGAGATCGTGGAACATCGTTTACCTTTGAAGCCTGAATGTCCTCCAATCAAGCAGAAGCTGAGAAGAACTCGCCCTGATATGGCCCTTAAGATCAAGGAGGAAGTGCAAAAGCAGATTAATGCAGGTTTTCTTATCACATCAGAATATCCTCAATGGTTGGCCAACATAGTGCCCGTTCCCAAAAAAGATGGTAAGGTCAGGATGTGTGTTGATTATAGAGATCTGAACAAAGCTAGTCCAAAGGATGATTTCCCGCTACCCCACATCGATGTATTGGTTGACAGCACTGCTAAGTCCAAAGTTTTCTCCTTCATGGACGGTTTCTCCGGGTACAATCAGATTAAAATGGCAGTGGAAGACAGAGAAAAGACGTCTTTTATTACGCCTTGGGGTACTTTCTGTTATCAAGTGATGCCTTTTGGGTTGACGAATGCGGGTGCTACCTACCAAAGAGGCATGACCGCTCTCTTCCATGACATGATGCACAAAGAAATTGAGGTTTACGTCGATGACATGATTGTCAAATCAGGTACTGAAGAGGAGCATGTCGAGTATTTGTTGAAGATGTTCCAACGATTGAGAAAGTATTGGCTTCGCCTGAATCCTAACAAGTGTACATTTGGTGTGAGATCTGGAAAACTCCTAGGTTTCATCGTCAGTCAGAAAGGTATTGAAGTAGATCCCGATAAAGTCAAAGCCATCAGAGAAATGCCTGCTCCACAAACCGAGAAACAAGTGAGAGGATTTCTAGGACGTTTGAACTATATCTCCAGATTCATATCTCATATGACAGCCACATGTGGACCTATTTTCAAGTTGCTCCGCAAGAACCAAGAGATAGTATGGACAGAAGACTGCCAGAAGGCCTTCGACAGCATCAAGAATTACTTGCTAGAACCTCCAATTCTTATCCCTCCAGTTGAAGGAAGACCTCTGATTATGTACTTGACGGTGTTGGAAGACTCCATGGGTTGTGTACTCGGGCAGCAGGATGAGACCGGTAGGAAGGAGCATGCTATTTACTACCTGAGCAAGAAATTTACAGATTGTGAGTCTCGATATTCCCTACTTGAGAAGACTTGTTGCGCACTAGCTTGGGCCGCCAAGCGTCTTCGTCATTACATGCTTAATCATACTACTTGGTTGATATCCAAGATGGATCCAATCAAGTACATCTTTGAGAAACCCGCTTTAACAGGGAGAATTGCTCGTTGGCAAATGTTGTTGTCAGAATATAACATCGAATACCGCACTCAGAAGGCCATCAAAGCCAGCATCATTGCCGACCATTTGGCTCATCAACCGATCGAGGATTATCAACCAATCAAGTTTGACTTTCCCGACGAAGAAATCATGTACTTGAAGATGAAAGATTGTGACGAACCATTACCTGAAGAAGGACCAGATCCTGAGTCTAGGTGGAAATTAATCTTTGACGGGGCAGTTAATGTTTATGGTAATGGAATTGGGGCAGTTATTGTCACCCCTGAGGGCAAGCATCTTCCTTTTGCTGCAAGACTGTTATTCGAATGCACAAACAATATGGCAGAGTATGAAGCGTGTATTCTGGGAATCGAAGAAGCCATTGACCTAAGGATCAAAAACCTTGACATTTATGGAGATTCAGCGCTTGTGATCAATCAGATCAAAGGAGAATGGGAAACTCGCCACCCCGGCCTGGTTCCTTACAAAGACTACGCAAGGCGTTTGTTAACCTTCTTCAACAAGGTCGAGCTGCATCACATCCCTCGTGACGAGAATCAGATGGCGGATGCTTTGGCAACCTTATCTTCTATGTACGAGGTCAGCCGTAGAAATGAGATTCCAACGATCAAGGTTCAAAACCTAGAGAGGCCCGCACATGTGTTTGCAGCTGAAGCGGTGATAGATAACAAACCTTGGTTCCACGACATCAAATGTTTTCTTCAAAGGCAGGAATACCCACTTGGGGCATCTAACAAGGATAAGAAGACTTTGCGAAGACTGGCTGGCAATTTCTTTCTAAATGGAGAGGTGTTGTACAAGAGAAATTTTGACATGGTGCTGCTCAGATGTGTGGATGAGCAAGAAGCAGACCGGATAATGCATGAAATACACGAAGGCTCCTTTGGAACTCATTCCAGTGGACATACGATGGCTAGGAAAATCTTGAGGGCAGGATATTACTGGATGACTTTAGAAAAAGATTGTTACAAACATGTCAGGAAGTGCCATAAATGCCAGATTTATGCTGACAAAATTCATGTGCCGCCAACTGCTCTAAATGTTCTTTCGTCCCCTTGGCCCTTCTCCATGTGGGGCATCGACATGATTGGCAGGATTGAACCCAAAGCTTCAAATGGGCATCGTTTCATTCTAGTGGCGATTGATTACTTCACCAAGTGGGTCGAAGCTGCATCGTACGCCAATGTGACCAAGCAAGTGGTGGTCCGTTTTATCAAGAATCATATCATTTGCCGCTACGGTGTGCCTAATAGAATCATCACAGACAATGGGACTAATCTGAACAACAAGATGATGAAAGAGTTGTGCGAAGAGTTCAAGATTGAACATCATAATTCCTCTCCTTACAGGCCTCAAATGAATGGCGCAGTTGAAGCTGCAAACAAGAACATCAAGAAGATAGTGCAGAAGATGGTAGTCACCTACAAGGACTGGCATGAAATGTTACCGTATGCTTTGCACGGGTATCGTACCTCCGTACGCACTTCAACAGGGGCAACCCCTTTCTCTTTGGTATATGGCATGGAAGCAGTTCTTCCCGTAGAGGTCGAGATCCCATCAATGAGAGTCCTGATGGAAGCTGAGTTATCCGAGGCTGAATGGTGTCGAAGCAGATATGACCAGTTGAATTTAATCGAAGAAAAACGCATGGCGGCCTTGTGCCATGGTCAGTTATATCAACAGAGGATGAAGCAAGCTTTTGACAAGAAAGTTCGTCCCCGTGAATTCAAAGAAGGAGATCTTGTGCTCAAAAGGATCTTATCATTTCAGCCCGACTCCAGGGGCAAGTGGACTCCTAACTATGAAGGCCCGTATGTTGTCAAGAGAGTTTTCTCCGGTGGTGCAATGATTCTCGCAACCATGGATGGTGATGAGCTTCCCCGTCCTGTAAACACCGATGCAGTCAAGAAATACTTTGTCTAAAAAATAAAAAGAACAGCTCGGTAAGTCGAAAACCCGAGAGGGCGGCTTAGGCAAAAATGAGCGTCTCGGTGGGCTGAAAACCCGAAAGGGCGGTCCAGGCAAAAATTAGAGACATAAAACAGAAAAACAGTCATCCTGATAGGTCGAAAACCCGAAAGGGCGATCTATGCAAAAATTAAGGAACAAAAGACAAAGTAACTGCATCAGGTTAGCCATGACTCACTCGGGGCACATTAGCTGTCAAAGAAACTCTGAATCTGAAGCATCTAAACGGTGAAATTCAAAGTGGGTAGGGAGAATAACGGTTATTGTGCTCAATGTACCTTCCCCTTATATTTACCATTTTTTTTCAAACTTTGTGAGATCTGTGGAACCACGCCATTGGCAGGCCACCACTCTATTAAATAAATTTGAGCTTGTTTCTCTTGTTTGGAAGTCTCATTTATTCTATTTTTCAAAAAAATTCTTCTATTATTGATAGCAATACTTGAAAGTAAAGTTTTTTTTAAATAATAAAATCTTCTTCATGCCTTTTGAAAAGTGTAAACAAACAATTGCGTTTTCTTCATACTCATGAATAAGTAAGGTGTATATCAACATCCGTTTCAGGAACGAGCAAACTCCGCAGATTTAACTTGGTCAAATACAAAAAATATAGAAAAAAATCAAAAAAAGAAAAAAAGAGAAAAAGAAAGAGCTCGGTAAGTCGAAAACCCGAAAGGGCGGCTTAGGCAAAAATGAGCGTCCCGGTGGATCGAAAACACGAAAGGGCGGTCCAGGCAAAAATTAGGGACATACAAAAGAACATATTCCCGATGGATCGAAGACCCGAAAGGACGGTCCAGGCAAAGTTAGGGATTCCAAAAAAAAAAAACAAAGGATAAGCATGACCACAGAAGCATCGGTTCTTCCGCCAAGTTCTCAGATTAGCATGTTTTCCCCAAGAAGTGTTTACTCCTCATCAGTTATTGCATATGCCGGGCTTTACCCCATCACTGTTTTGATACGCCCCCAGTGGCGTCATCCCTATTGAAGATTGCCGAGTGTTTGTGATGCGACGTCGGGTCATTTTCCCTCTCACCTGTCCAATCTTGTCTCATCAAGTTTATCAGTCTTACAATCATGTAAGTCAATCCTTCATACAATCATACAAGTCAATACTTCATACAATCACAAGTTAATCAGTCATCCAGTCACATAATTCAATCCTCTATCCAGTCATACAAATTCGTGTCGTCATTCATGCATTCATACATTCATGCATATACACATTCATGTATATACAACATATAGGCAACATCATTTATACATGGTTGCATTAACCACCCTGAGTCTTGCTTTAATCGTCTTTTCATGCCAATCAATCATGAATAATTTGTAACCGTCTCTCCCCAAGTGTCATCCCCAGTGTGTCTGGTCCAGAGATGTCACCCTCTTTTCGCCAAGTGGCAGTTCTTTAATGAACAGCTTGCATCTTCTTATCCAGTTTTTGTCGTCAGTGGCAAGTTCGGCATCATCCGAACAGCTGACATTTATCTTTTATCTTGTCGTCAGTGGCAAGTTCGGCAACAACCCGAACAGCTGACATTTATCCTTTTATCATGTCGTCAGTGGCAAGTTCGGCAACAACCCGAACAGCTGACATTTATCCTTTTATCATGTCGTCAGTGGCAAGTTCGGCAACAACCCGAACAGCTGACATTTATCCTTTTATCATGTCGTCAGTGGCAAGTTTGGCACCAACCCGAACAGCTGACATTTATCCTTTTATCATGTCGTCAGTGGCAAGTTCAGTAACAACCCGAACAGCTGACATTTATCCTTTTATCATGTCGTCAGTGGCAAGTTTGGCACCAACCCGAACAGCTGACATTTATCCTTTTATCATGTCGTCAGTGGCAAGTTCGGCAACAACCCGAACAGCTGGCATTTACCTCTGTTTCTTGTTGTCAGTGGCAGTTCGGCATTAACCCAAACAGCTGACATCTATCCCCAGTGAAACCATGTTATCCCCAGTGGAGCCGAGCCCCATTTCTTTAACAGACTCGGGTATCCTTTTGTTTTGTTATCCCCAGTCGAGTCATCCTCGCCGTCTTGCATTCATACTTGCATCGCGAGCATTCGCAACAGTACATGCATAGCGTCACATGCATTCATAGCATTTTACGTTTGAAATTGGTCAAAAATGGTGTACTCTGTATTTAAGTCTCTTCGACCCGTCGATCTAAAAAATTTCACTTTTAAATCTTCGTAACGAAGAAACTTAAATAGGGGCATCTGTCATACCCCATTTTTGACCCGTTTTTAATTCGTTTTTCTCGTCTTTTAGGCCAGAAATTTTCGTCGTTTCAAACGAAATTTCGGCAGGGAGGTATTTTAAAATACCTCATATTTTGTTCCGAAGGCGACCGTTTTTTATTTTATTATTATTATTATTTTCTTTTTTCTTTTCTTTTATTATTATTTGTTCTTTTTTATTAGTTTTTATTTTATTTATTTTAGTCTCCTTTTTCTTTATTATTTATTTTCGTTTTATTTTCACTTTCTTTTTTACTGTTTTATTCTTTTTTCAGTTTTTAGTCAGTTTAATTAAACTTCCAGTCCAGGCCCAGAAGGGGGGCATTTTTGTCATTTTTCATTTTTCTAACCCTAGTTTTTTGCACTATAAATAGTGCATTGATTACTGTGCGTGGAAGAAGGTGAATATACAGTAGCAACCAAAAAACTCAGAATAGCCAAACAACCAACAAACCACCGTCTACCACCACAAGTTTAATCTCCGGCCACCACCAAAAAAAAACTAAAACATTTCCTTCATTTTTCTTTTCTGAATCCAGAACCCAGAATCATATTCAACAACCAAAAGCCATACCACTCTCGCGGCCAGGCAACAACACAACACAAATCTCAAAACCGAACCACACAATATCACAAAACCGAATCCACATAACCGAACCACAAGGCCATAACCCACATCTGAACCGCAAACCTTACTCAATCGCAAAACCTTAGTAACAACACGAAGCAACGCGTTCAACCCAGAAACCAAACTTAGGTAAGGAAAGCGCGAACCCACAAACAGAAAACAAGGTAGCCTCTTAAGTTTTTTCAAACTTAGATCTACACTGATTTAAAAAGATTTACTAAAAAATAAGTTGATTTTCAAAATCTAGAGAGAAAAGGATTTGAAAAACGTGAAAGATTTTGAAAAAAAGAGGGGTTGTCTTCTCCGGCGCGGTGGTGCCGCCGGCGGCCGCCGCGCCGGATTTATTTTAGAGAGAAGGAGGAGGTGAAGAGAGTTAGAGAGAGGAAAGGGAGAAGGAATGTGAGTTTATTTTTCAGTTTTTTGCTTATAAGCTGAATCCCAACCGAGCCCAGCATGCAGGCCCATCTGCGGCCCTTTGTTCATTCCTCTCCTCCTTTCTTCAGACTACTTTATGCAATCCCTCCTTTCCCTCCTGCGCCCCCCTCTTCTTTTCTTTCCTTTTTTTCTTTTTATTTCTTTCTAGTTATTTTTTTTCTTCTAGTTATTTAGCTTCATGCATTTTCTTTAATGCCTTTAATATTTAGCTTATCATGCATTTTTTTTTTTTATTTTTTTTTTTATTATTTTATTTATTTTATGTCTCATATTTATTTTTCATGTCTTGCATTTTATTTTATGCCTCATATTTATTTTTTGTGTCTTGCATTTTTTTTTTATTTTAGGTTCCATATTTATTTTATGCCTTGCATTTTTATTTTCCAGTATCATATTTACTTTTTGTCTCGCATTTTTATTTTATTTTGTTTATATTTATTTACGCATCATATTTAATTTTGTGCCTTGCATTTTTTTTTATTTTTTCTTTATTTATTTTCCAGCACCATATTTAATTTTATGCCTTGCATTTTTATTTTCTAGTATCATATTTATTTTTGTCTTGCTTTTTTATTTTATGCATCATATTTATTTTATGTTTTGCATATTTTTATTTTTAGCATCATATTTATTTTATGTTTTGCATATTTTTATTTTTAGCATCATATTTATTTTATGTCTTGCATTTTTATTTTATTTTTAGCATCATATTTATTTTATGTCTTGCATTTTTATGTTCTTTATTTACTTTATGCACCATATTTATTTATTGTTTTGCATTTCATGCATTTTTTATTTCTTTTTAGCATATCTACTTTAATGCAATTTTATTATTTTTGTCATTTATTTTATTGCCAATTAGAATGTATCTAGGTCCAATGTAAATAAAAATATAAATGAGAATATGCACCGACACCACATTTATTTTTTATGCTTTATGTCGAGGACGATATCGTAATTTTGACCGTATCCGAGGAAAAGGACCCTCACTTGATCCAATGTCATTTTGAGGGATCCGGCGCGTCTAGATTTTCTCAGCATAACTTAGTCTCTGGACCTTAGGACTTAATCAAAATTTTCATAACAAAAAAATTCAAAAAGTCAAAATCCAAAAACATTTTATAATCAAAATCTTCAAAAAAATCAATCTTTTCTTTTCTTTTCTTAATCAAATTTTTAATCAACCTTTAATCAATCAAAACTTGTTTTCTTCAAATTAAAATCAATCAAACTCACTTCTTTTATTTCTTCTATGCCTTTACGGCCTCCTATCTTTCTCAAAACATTTTTCAAACTTTAAAAACAATCAAAACCAATCACTCGGCTTTTTACCCCGAACTACGAGATTTTGATCCCGCTCGGGTACGTAGGCAAAAGACATTGTCTTTCCAAATCAATAAAAATAAACAAAAAACATTTTCTTTCTTTTTAATTCATCACTTTAATCTTTTTACACTTAGGCATTTATTTACAAACAAATAATTAATTTAGCATAAAGATAATTAAAAACAAGAGGTTCCTATAGAGTACTATAGACGTCTAGGGTGCTAATACCTTCCCTTTGCGTAACCAACCCCCGGACCTTTGATCTCTTAAAAATAGGGTTTTTTCGAACTTTCTCCCTTTTCCTCGAAAAAATAAAAGATCGGTGGTGAAATTAATTTGAGAGTCAACGTTAATTAATAGCTTGATATCCGAAAATCACCGCGACAAGTTCCATCTGTGGGTTTCGTTTCTTTCCTTGCTTTCTTTTGGTTTTTTGTTGTTTTTTTTCTTTCTTGTTTTGCTTTTCCTTGTATGAGAAGGTTTTGGTTTATGTCTCCCTTCTCCTTTTGTTCTTGTTTCTTTTTTATATATTTCTAGGGTGTTGCAGTTGGTTCACCATCTGCACCTCTTTTTGCTTTAAAAAAAAAGTGTTTATGATCATGTTGCTTTGGCTTTCTTTGTTTTAAATGTTAGATTTTTTGGATTAAATTGTGAAATTTTAGGTTTTAGGGTTGATTTGCATGTTTGATTTTTTTATTGTTAATGATGAAATAAGCCAGAAATTGTAGTTTAGATGTTGATTAGAGTAAGTTTGACTCAAATATGGTGGTTTAGAGTTAGAAATTGTTAGATTTTATGTTGAACTTTAGGTGTTTGAAAAAATGTCTCAATGAAAAATTGTTTGATATTTTGCATGTTAATGATAAAATTAGTTAGAAATTGGATTGTTAATGTTGATTATAGTGAGTTTGAGTGCAATGCGGTAGTTTAGAGATTGAAATGACACAATGTGATAGTTTCAGTGCAATGTGAATTGTTGTGTTGATTAGTTAGAAATGGCACAATGTCCCTATGAAAAAATCATTGATTTTTTGCATTGTTTTATGTTGTGTAGATATGTCTGAGAGACCGGACAAGCTGAGAGGGGACATGGAGACTATGACTGGGAGTGCACTGGCCGATAGGCAGGCTAGGCACCCTCCTGTTAGAAGGAGACTTGGCAGTAGGAGTGGGGATGGGGAGGGGACGTCGTCCCAGACGAGTTCGTCCCAGATAGTGGACCCCACACAGCAGTATGACAAGCAATATGAGCAGCCTCAGCATCATGAGGGTGAGACTTAGCATGAGGCCGGACCGGAGAGTTTTCTTGGAGACCCTACCAACATGTCGCTTCTACCGAATTTCGGTAGACACGTGGCCTGCAAGCTTTGGAGCGACGCCACAATAAGTTTAATTGTTTAATTTTATTTAATTACTGTCTATTTATTTTTAACGATTCAACTGTTATTTTTAATTGTTTGATTTTAGTCTTGTTTACGGTTCAATAGATATGTTTATTTTAATTGATATGTTTATATGTTTATTTTAATTATTGTTTTTTTAACGATTCAATTGTCATATTAAAGTGTTTATTTTAATTTTAAGATTTAATTGTTACGTTAAAATGTTTAATGATTATTTTAATGTCATTTGATGATATTTGCTGGTACTCCGGTTGGATCATGGCAAGCAAATCGACGACATGCCTTCACTTTCCAGAGCGGGTTATCAGGCAGTACGACTATGTGCAGGGCATTCTCAGGTCTCCTACTGTGTTTGTGGCTCTTAAGCCATAGGAGGTAGTAGTGGCCTTCCAAGATTATCTGCTCCATGTCCTTCCACAGGCTGATCAGGGTTGGGAGGCAGCGGATCAATGAAGGTTTAAAAGGGGGTACATCACTTGGTTCTGCAATGTCTTTCATCCTATTTTGCGTATTTTTATGACATTTTGATTAATTTTCAGTTTTATTTTGTGCATTTTAACTTTGAATGAATGATTGAATGAATGGATGAAACATGGATGAAAATGAATGAATGAAAATGTGGATTATAAGCAATCCTGTTGTTTTGCTAGCTGACACAAACAGAACGTGAGTTAACTCACGTTGGGCCATAACCTACGTGAGTTAAGTCACGTTCGGTATAGCCAACGTGAGTTAACTCACGTTGCGTTGTTTTATAGCTCAAACAATGGCTCATTTCTTCATTTCACATCTCAAATCTCTAAAAACTCTCTCAAATCATCCAACCTCAAATTTCAAGTTCAAACCAGTCACCACTCCAATAACAAGTAAGTTTTCATAATCAATTACCATTGATATTTTATGTTTATATGTTACATTTTTCCTCTTAAAATAGAAATGTTTTAGTTTTAGGGTTTTTTAAAATTTTGATTTTTTTGTTAAGAAATGATACAATGTTTACATGTAAATTACTTATGTTGATTAAATGTTTAGATGTTTGCATGTTTATGTTGTAGTTTTTAGTTTTAGGGTTTATGTATAATTTGCACTCCAAGTGTTTGATGAAATGTTTGAATGAGTTTTTCATTGATTGTTATTAATTTCTTATGGTGTAGATCTGAAACAATGAACAATTATCTAGTAGATCCGAACACAATGTTAGCAGAAGTCTACTTCAATTGTGGAAAGCCCAACAAGTTGTTCAGGGTTCGGGTCGATGTCACGTTAAAAGATCTGAAGGATTAACTAGATCAAATCAACCAACGACTCAACCACGGAGACACAAGGAGGGTGGAAGACGTTGGGTATCAACGTCCATCGATCGACTCAGTCGGGAGATTGACGTTCTGACGAATGATGCTCACGAACGACGACGATGTGAGGAACATGTTCTCGATATTTGGTCAGCACATCATGTTCCTGACGATCGAGATGGATGCTTCGTTGCTGAGATCACCTGAAGATATTCTCAAGAGTTTGATTCGGCCAAATGAAGATGTTTAGGTAATATTATTATGTGTTGGAACAAAATGTGTTTAACAAGTCTCTTATAAAATAAGGGGGAGATTGTTGAAACATTATGTGTAAACATATCTCCCTTTATGGTTTTGATGATAACAAAGTGTTAAAGAGAAAATTGGTTATTTGCTAATGCTTTGTTCAAGTGTTTTCAGAACCATGTGCTTTATGATTATTTATTAAGAATGGTTATGGAAGAACAAGCTAAGAAGCAAGGTTGCAAAGCTAGAAGGAAACTGGGTCTGAAGAAGTACTCCTGAAGAAGTGCTCCTGAAGTAAGAGCTTCTGAAGTGGTCCTGAAGAAGTGCTCCTGAAGTAGAGCTTCTGAAGTGCTCCTGAAGTGGTGCTCCTGAAGTGCAGCTTCTGAGTCTGAAGGCAGCTTCTGAAGTCTGGGTGCTTCTGAAGAAGTCAACGCAAAGTCAACTCCTGAAGCCAGCTTCTGATCCGTACAAGGCAGCTTCTGATGCAGTAGCTTCTGATACACTGTTCACAAAGAAGCTACTGAAGCTGATGTGGCATGGAAAGTGACCAGTACTGTGCGCATTTAATGCCTGGATATGTCAGAACAACTCAATGGAACAGTTGTCTCCCTGACCCAAACATTCTCCAGCTTTTAAGGTAGGCCATTTCAAAAATGGATGCTGCTCTGTTTTGCTTGAAAAAGTGCAGCACACTTTTGCAGAAATTCTAGCTTAGCTTGCAACGGCTCTTTCCTCAAATCAAGCAAATCTTCAACAGCTATATTTCATCTATAAAAGGAAGAAGATTTGAAGAAGAAATTGTCTAAGACTCTTGAAACTACATTGCTGAACCTGCACTCTGTTTTTTGTCAAAAACTGTCAAGTTCATAAAAACTCTTAGAAATTCTTTAGTCTTGTAACTTAGAATTTCTTAAGGTTAAGAGTCTTAACCTGTGTTGTATTTAGAGAACACCTCTGATATTTGATCAAGTGTTCATCCCAAACTATTTCATTTGTAAACCAGTTCGGTCCTCAAAGTCTCAGTCTGTATACTGAGCAATTGTAACCTCATTCCTTTGTGGTCTGAGTCAGAAGCCTCTTGACTTAGTGTCTTGAGCATTGAGAAGTCTCTTGACTAAGTGTCTTGAGCATTGGAAGCCTCTTTCTTAGTGATTGAGCAGTGGAAGCCTCTTCCTTTTGGTTGAGCACTAGAAGCCTCTTCCTTGGTGGTTGAGCAACTGGAAGTCTTTTTCTTAAGTGATTGAGCAAGTGTAATCTTCAGATTATAGTGAAACTCTCTTGTTGGAAAACAAGGGGACTGGACTACTTCTCACATTGAGAAGGAACCAGTATAATTTCCGTGTGTCTCTCTTTCCCTATCTCTTTTCCATATTTGATCCGCTGCATAACTCTTGATAAAAGTTCAGAACTGATTCATATCAGCTTCTGAACTTAACCTTAAGTTTGAAAAGAAAAGATAACAAGTTTTTGAGTCACATAATTCAACCCCCCCTTCTTGTGTGTGTTTTTCTCACCTTCAGTTGGTATCAGAGCTCCGGTTCTGATATTAACACTTAACAGTGTGTCAGTAGGATCCTGAGAAAAACATGACCTCAACTAGTGGTTCACCTCCACCCTCTCCCAGAAATCCACCCTCTCCCAGAAATCAAAGAAATGTACAATATGACTATGGTACTGATGAAAAGAAGTCTAGGTCACACAATAAACCTCCTATGTTTACTGGTGACCCAGAAAAATTCTCTTGGTAGAAGAGTAAAATGTACAGTCATATTATTGGAGTTGATGATTCACTATGGGACATCATAGAAGATGGAATCACAATTCCAGTGGATGAAGAAGGTGTTGCTGTTAACAGAAGATCTCTAAGTGATGCAGAAAGAAAGATCTATAGGAAGCATCATCATGTCAGAGGTATCATTGTGGACTCATTACCTCACACTGAGTATCAGAAGCTGAGTGACAAGTCCACAGCAAAAGCCATCTTCACATCCCTATGCTCTAACTATGAAGGTAATAAGAAGGTTAGCGAAGCTAAGGCAAACATCCTTGTTCAGCAATATGAACTGTTCAGAATGAAAGAGGATGAAAATATTGAGACTATGTTCTCAAGATTTCAGACTCTGGTTTCTGGACTTCAGATTCTGAAAAAGAGTTATACCACAGCTGACCATGTGAACAAACTCTTAAGAAGTCTGCCATCCAAATGGAGACCTAAAGTGACTGCTATTGAGGAAGCTAAGGATCTGAATACTTTAAGTATTGAGGATCTTATAAGCTCCCTCAAAGTGCATGAACTGGGACTCAATGAGGATGAGTCTGTTAGAGAACCAAAGACATTAGCTCTTAAGTCTAAAAGAAAACCTGCTAAAGCTTTGAAAGCTATTGAATCTGAAGAAGAACTTCCTGAGGGAAATTCTGATGAAGATTCAGATGCTGATGAGCTTGCAATGATTTCTAAAAGACTTCAGTATCTGATGAATAGAAAGAAAAAATTCTCTAACAGAAGCAGCAACTTTAGAGGATCTAGTTCAAAAAGGGATGTCCAGAAGGAAAGCTGCTACAACTGCAAAAAGCCTGGCCACTTCATTGCTGATTGTCCTGATCTTCAAAAGGAAAAATCAAAGGAAAAAGCAAAGAAGTCCAGCTCAAAGTCCAGCAGTTTCAGAAATAAGCTTAAGAAGAGTCTCATGGCTACATGGGATGATCTGGACAATGAGTCAGAATCTGATGAGGAAGAAGCAAACCTGGCCCTGATGGCAACTGCATCTTCTGATACAGAATCATGCTCAGATTCTGATGAAGAAGATGAGGTATACTCTGAACTCTCTAGATCTGAATTGATTGAAACAGTTAATGATCTTATGAGTCATCTTAAAAGCAAGTTAAAAGAAATCAAATCTTTGAAAAATCAAAATAACTTGCTGTCTGAGGAAAATCTTAAACTTCAGAATCAAATTTTTGAATATGATGAAGAAGTTGAAGAACTGAGAAAAGAGGCTCATAAGAAATCTGAAGAGGTTCCTAATGAACAGGAAATAGCTCTTCAGGATTTTATGTTAACTGGGTTAAATAGAACTAAAATTGCCTCCATGATGTATAATATGATCAGAAACAAAGGTGAAGGCATTGGCTATGATTTATTTAAACCTTCAAATGAATTAAACTCACTTTCATGTTCTGAAGATATTTTAAAAGGCAATGGTATATGCTTTGTGCCTGCGTCTGATAACTCTGAGAAGTTGAAAATATCAGAATCTGAGACTAAGTCTGAAGTTCTGAACAACTCAGACTCTGAAGCTTCTGAACCAAAGGATAGGATTAAGGCAGATGTTAAAACCTTGCCTAAATCTAAGCTAAAAGTTCCTAAGCCTAAGATTAAGAGGAAATCAGACTCTGAACCTGAAAAAGTTCAGAATCTGAAGTGTTCAGAACCTGGAACTGGTAAGTCTCAGAATCTGAATAAATCTGATTCAAATTTTTCTAAGACTGGGGTTATTAAAACTTCAAAATGTGTTAAACCAGTCAATGTAAAACATTTTCAATCTCAGAATGTTAGGCAAAGCAAGCCAAAGCAAACCAATCAGTTTTCTGCTTCAAACTGTTTTAAGAAAGGCAAAACTGAAGCTTACTTTGTGCCTGAAGTAAACAAAGTTAGAATTCTGAAGAGATCAGAACAAAAGTACTCAAAGGCTCAAACTCTAAAGGATTCAGAACCAAAGACCTTCAAGTCTCAGGTTCTGAAGAAATCTGAGTCCAAACTTTTGAGAACTCAGGTTCTGAAGCACTCAGGTTCTGAAGCTCAGACTTATTCAAGATATAAGGATTCATATCCTAAGTATCAGAACAAGTCTGAACATCATAACTTCAGACACAAGTTCAAGAAGCCAAAACCTTTCAGGACTAACCCCAAAGAACCCATGAAAATCTGGGTACCTAAGTCTGAGATTATTTCCATTGCAGATATGCTTGTCATCCAAAGAAAAGGAAAGGTCCTGGTACCTGGACAGTGGATGCTCGCATCATATGACAGGAGACAAGTCTATGTTCCAAACCCTGACTCTGAAAGAGGGAGGAACTGTGGGGTTTGGAGGAAGTCAGAAAGGAAAGATCATTGGTACTGGTAAGATAGGTAATTCTTCCCTGTACATTGACAATGTTTGGCTGGTAGATGGACTTAGACATAATTTACTTAGCATAAGTCAATTATGTGATAGTAATTATGAAGTTCTGTTTAATAAGAACACATGCACTGTAATCAGTAGCAAAGATAAGTCTGTAGTGTTCAGTGGCAGCAGGAAAAACAATGTTTACAAAATAAACTTTTCTGAATTGGTTCAGCAGAAGGTAGTTTGCCTTCTGTCTGTGAGTGATGAGAAATAGGTCTGGCACAAAAGGCTGGGACATGCTAACTGGAGACTCATCTCTAAGCTTAGCAAGTTACAGCTGGTCAGAGGCTTACCCCAGATTGATTATCACTCAGATGCACTGTGTTCTGCATGCCAAATTGGAAAATTTTCTAAAACCTCTTTTAAATCAAAGAACATTGTTTCCACCTCTAAACCTCTAGAACTCCTTCACATTGATGTGTTTGGTCCTGTTGGAACAGCATCAATCAATGGGAAGAAGTATGGACTTGTAATTGTTGATGATTACAGTAGGTGGACTTGGGTTAAATTCCTCAGAACCAAGAATGAAACATATGATGTGTTTTTCAAATTCTGCAAACAAGTACAAACTGAAACTGATTTGAATATTTTAAAAATCAGAAGTGATCATGGTGGTGAATTTGAAAATGAACCTTTTGAAAACTTTTGTGAAGACCATGGAATTCTCCATGAGTTCTCATCTCCTAGAACTCCACAACAAAATGGAGTTGTAGAGAGAAAGAACAGGTCTTTACAAGAAATGGCAAGAACCATGATCCATGAATCTAAAATTGCTAAGTACTTTTGGGCGGAAGCTGTAAACACAGCATGTTATATTCAGAACAAGATCTATATCAGACCCATTCTGAATAAAACATCATATGAATTGTTTAAGAAAACGAAGTATTTCTTATTTTCATCAGTTTGGTTGTACATGTTACATACTAAACAATAAGGTCTACCTAAAGAAATTTGATGCCAAGGCTCAAAAGGGTACCTTTCTAGGATACTCAGAGAGATCTAAGGCGTACAGAGTGTATAATTCTGAAACACATGTTGTTGAAGAAGCTATACATATTAGGTTTGATGATAAGAAGCCTGGTAGTGAAATACCAGAGCTGGCTGAGAGTTTTGCAGATGTCAGAATCTCAGAAGAGCCTTCAGAAGCTGAACCCAGTTCAGGTTCTGATGAAGGTTCAGAAGCTGATAACAATGAAAATCTGAGAAACTCTCCAGCAATGACACTACTCCTGATGCTAATCAAGATCAGCATGGTTCTGAACAAATCCCTGATGGCCCTTCAGAAGCTAATCCACCCAGAACCTCATTCAAGTACAAGTCTTCACATCCTGAGGAGTTGATCATTGGAAACAAGAACAGTCCAAGAAAGACAAGATCAGCATTCACTCAGAATGAGTCCATGCTTGGCCTGCTATCCATGATTGAGCCTACAACTGTTGATGAAGCACTTGCTGATGATGGTTGGATTGTAGCAATGCAAGAAGAGCTGAACCAATTTCAAAGAAATGATGTATGGGATCTTGTTGCAAAACCTGATCAGAAGAACATCATTGGAACAAAATGGGTGTTCAGGAACAAGCTCAATGAACAAGGAGAAGTGATCAGAAACAAGGCTAGATTAGTAGTTCAAGGGTACAGCCAGCAAGAAGGAATAGACTACACAGAAACTTTTGCTCCAGTAGCAAGACTGGAAGCAATCAGGTTACTTCTTTCTTATGCTATTAATCATGATATCATCTTATATCAAATGGATGTTAAGAGTGCCTTCTTAAATGGTGTAATCTCTGAAGAAGGAAATCTTAATTGTGCAAATATATGTTGATGATATCATATTTGGTTCTACTAATGCCTCCCTTTGCAAGGAATTTTCTAAGTTAATGCAGGATGAATTTGAAATGAGCATGATGGGTGAGCTGAAATTCTTCTTGGGAATTCAAATCAACCAATGCAAAGATGGTGTTTATGTTCATCAGTCTAAATACACCAAGGAGCTTCTGAAGAAGTTCCAGCTGGATGATTGCAAGCTGATGACAACACCAATGCATCCCACCTGCACCTTAAGCAAAGAGGACAATGGCTCAAAAGTATATCAGAAGCTGTACAGAGGTATGATAGGTTCTCTCCTATACTTAACTGCTTCTAGGCCAGATATTTTATTTAGTGTATGTCTGTGTGCCAGATTCCAATCAGATCCTAGAGAATCTCATATGACTGCTGTCAAGAGAATCTTCAGGTATCTGAAAGGAACAACTAATTTGGGACTTCTGTATAAGAAATCTCTAAATTATAAGCTAGTTGGATTCTGTGATGCTGACTATGCTGGGGATAGGATTGAAAGAAAGTCCACCAGTGGAAACTGTCAGTTTCTTGGTGAGAATCTGATATCCTGGGCCAGCAAGAGACAAGCAACCATTGCTTTGTCAACAGCAGAAGCAGAATACATCTCAGCTGCAAGTTGTAGCACACAACTGCTCTGGATGAAACATCATTTAGAGGATTATCAGATTCATGCAGACAATATTCCTATTTATTGTGATAATACTGCTGCTATATGTCTGTCTAAAAATCCAATTATGCATTCTAGAGCCAAGCACATAGAAATAAAACATCATTTTATAAGAGATTATGTTCAGAAGGGTGTGTTAGATATTCAGTTCATTGATACTGATCATCAATGGGCTGACATATTCACAAAACCCCTAACAGAAGAAAGATTCAATTTTATTAAAAAGAATCTGAACATGCATTTTATCTCTTGAAAATGTGCTTGAATCTGAATGAATTCCTTGATTCTGAGTTTATCATAAGCTAAGACTTATCAAACACTCATCTCCTGAGAGTTTGAATAAAGTTAAGCCTGAAAAACTTCAGAGTCTGAAGGATCAGAACCTGGATTTTTTGCCTTCTGAATCTGATAAAAATCTAATGTTGGTCAGAATCTGATAAGTATAGCTATGGGCAATGATGATTAAAGCTTTGAAAGTTTATACTCTAATCCTCCCAAAGTCATCAATTTAAAAATGTGATTTTCTGCTCTGATATTTATTGATCAAATTGCTTGACAAACAATTTCCATTTGGTATCAGTCTGTTTTCAAACTGTTTAGCACAGACACATTTTTCAAATGCTCAAAGTGTTTCAGACATGTTCAGTCTTAAGAACTCATTTTATCTTGGTATCAGCACTGAAATGTCAATTTGGTATCAGACTCTGAACCTTCATGTTTTTAAATCAGGCTCTGATACAAGTTCATTAGTCTTAAAACTGTATTTTGGTATCAGACTCTGAGATAAATTCCTCAATTGGTATGAAGCTCTGAGATATCTTTTCAGTTGGTCTATAATCTAAACTATTTTGTTTTGAAAAATGAGTAAGACCTGCTCTGATCTGGACTATTTTCTTTAAACTAGCTCAGATTTCCTCTGATACTCTCTTGCAAGATTTGCTCTGATACCTTCTTGAGAAGTTTTGCTCTGATACTGAACCAATTTGTACTGAACAAGTCATGTCAGAACACAGAATGACCTGGTCAGAAGCTCCAAACTTTTTCTGCTTCTGAACAACATTCTATTTTTAATGCAAGTCATATACTCATTGAAAATCAAGTAGGCTCTGATGATTATCCTTTCTGCTTGGTTATCCATATAATTGCATAAATATCTCACAAATTTTTTTGTTCAACCCCCCCTCACTCTGAATCCTTTTGAAATATTTTCAAACTTGGTGTCAGCACTCTTTTAAAACTCTTTAAAAAAGGGGGAGACTGAACTGCTTTGATACATGCTTTCAAACTCTTTTAAAATCCTTTCTGCTCTGATACAGATATTTTTTCAAACTCTCTTGACAAAGGGGGAGAAATTTTCTGTGTTGGGGAGTAAATACAACTTTTTGTTGATGACAAAAGGGGGAGAAAGTAAAACAAGTATTAAAGCACCTGAGCTCAAATATAAGTTAAATCTGTCAGTAATTAACTTATGAAAGGGGAGTAAAAGGTATTAACTATTGAACAATTTAACCCCCCTACATAAGTTAAGCTTGTTAGCTTATTAAGCTCTGATACTGATTAAGTTAAGATCTGATACTGTTTAGTTAAGATCTGATACTGATTAGTTAAGCTCTGATACAACTCTGACTGAATTTAACTTATGAGAACAGATTTTAACTCTTAGCCTCTGAAGTGAAATTCAGGCTCTAATACATTTCTGTGAGATACATTACTCTTAGTGAGTAAATTGAACTTAAAATAACTTGGATAAGACTCAGGGAGCTTACAAAACTCATCATGTGGATTATCAGACTTAGGGGGAGAGCTTACAAACCTCAGAACCTGAAGTCAACAAGTCATTTTGAATTCTGAGTGTAAATTTCACTATATTGTTTTAAGTTAAGCTTAATTAACTTGGATAAGAATCAAGGGGAGCTTACAAACCTAACCTTGAGGACTGTCAAACCTAGGGAAAGCTTATCAACCTCTCCTGAAGTCAGATTGTTAATTAAACTTAACAACAACTCTGAAATTTTCACATTTGTGTTTTTAACTGAACTTAATTAACTTGGATCAGACTCAGGGGGAGCTTACAAACCTCACACCCTGCAGTTAACTTGTTAATTAAGTTAACAACAATTTTCTGTTTTAATACTTATGTTTGTCATCATCAAAAAGGGGGAGATTGTTGGAACAAAATGTGTTTAACAAGTCTCTTATAAAATAAGGGGGAGATTGTTGAAACATTATGTGTAAACATATCTCTCTTTATGGTTTTGATGATAACAAAGTGTTAAAGAGAAAATTGGTTATTTGCTAATGCTTTGTTCAAGTGTTTTCAGAACCATGTGCTTTATGATTATTTATTAAGAATGGTTATGGAAGAACAAGCTAAGAAGCAAGGTTGCAAAGCTAGAAGGAAACTGGGTCTGAAGAAGTACTCCTGAAGAAGTGCTCCTGAAGTAAGAGCTTCTGAAGTGGTCCTGAAGAAGTGCTCCTGAAGTAGAGCTTCTGAAGTGCTCCTGAAGTGGTGCTCCTGAAGTGCAGCTTCTGAGTCTGAAGGCAGCTTCTGAAGTCTGGGTGCTTCTGAAGAAGTCAACGCAAAGTCAACTCCTGAAGCCAGCTTCTGATCCGTACAAGGCAGCTTCTGATGCAGTAGCTTCTGATGCACTGTTCACAAAGAAGCTAATGAAGCTGATGTGGCATGGAAAGTGACCAGTACTGTGCGCATTTAATGCCTGGATATGTCAGAACAACTCAATGGAACAGTTGTCTCCCTGACCCAAACATTCTCCAGCTTTTAAGGTAGGCCATTTCAAAAATGGATGCTGCTCTGTTTTGCTTGAAAAAGTGCAGCACACTTTTGCAGAAATTCTAGCTTAGCTTGCAACGGCTCTTTCCTCAAATCAAGCAAATCTTCAACAGCTATATTTCATCTATAAAAGGAAGAAGATTTGAAGAAGAAATTGTCTAAGACTCTTGAAACTACATTGCTGAACCTGCACTCTGTTTTCTGTCAAAAACTGTCAAGTTCATAAAAACTCTTAGAAATTCTTTAGTCTTGTAACTTAGAATTTCTTAAGGTTAAGAGTCTTAATCTGTGCTGTATTTAGAGAACACCTCTAATATTTGATCAAGTGTTCATCCCAAACTATTTCATTTGTAAACCAGTTTGGTCCTCAAAGTCTCAGTCTGTATACTGAGCAATTGTAACCTCATTCCTTTGTGGTCTGAGTCAGAAGCCTCTTGACTTAGTGTCTTGAGCATTGAGAAGTCTCTTGACTAAGTGTCTTGAGCATTGGAAGCCTCTTTCTTAGTGATTGAGCAGTGGAAGCCTCTTCCTTTGTGGTTGAGCACTAGAAGCCTCTTCCTTGGTGGTTGAGCAACTGGAAGTCTCTTTCTTAAGTGATTGAGCAAGTGTAATCTTCAGATTATAGTGAAACTCTCTTGTTGGAAAACAAGGGGACTGGACTACTTCTCACATTGAGAAGGAACCAGTATAATTTCTGTGTGTCTCTCTTTCCCTATCTCTTTTCCATATTTGATCCGCTGCATAACTCTTGATAAAAGTTCAAAACTGATTCATATCAGCTTCTGAACTTAACCTTAAGTTTGAAAAGAAAAGATAACAAGTTTTTGAGTCACACAATTCAACCCCCCCCCCTTCTTGTGTGTGTTTTTCTCACCTTCATTATGTTGTGTCACTGTTTTGTTGGATTTTAGTTTAATTATTGTTAGTTTGCTGAAGATGTTGACATTGAAGTGTCTTATACTTAGCGTAAAGGTTTGCGCGTCTCTTTGGAAACTCAAAAGAATGAAGAAAACACATTTTGTATTCTACCAAATCAACTATATAGATTTTCACATCGAATTACTTCGTATAAGGTGACTGTGACGAACGGAAATGCATTTCTAAGATGTTGTTTTGAGCTTGATCATGCTCCTCTATCAATTGAAACTTGTCAGTTGGCAGGGCAGTAGGATTAAGTTCAAAAGAATACATTGGAATGCATTCGTGTTCGTCGCTACTCATCTTATATGAAGAGATTCGATGTGAAAACATGTATACTTGATTTTGTAGAATACATGTGATGCGTTCTCTTCATTCTTTTGAGTTTTCAAAGAGACTAGCAAATTTATACACTAAGTATAAGACACTTCAATGCCAACATTTTCGGCAAACTTTCAAGAATTTAATTTAAATCCAACATCATGATGATACCACATATTTAGGGAGAATGTAATGTAATATAACGCTTCGTTTATTGCCCGATTTGAACGGAGATGAAATTAAAACTGAATAAATTTGTCGTATTCTATTATTTTGGAATTGATTTCGCGTACTTGTGTATTTTTAGTTATGATTTATTTTGGATCATGAATGAAATGATCTTTCTAAGACATGCCTTTAAAAAATGAACATAACATATTGTATGTTTAGAGACTTAAAAAAATAGCATCTTTATGAATAATGAAGAATTGATGGTTTGTTAACTTACCTAAAACCAACTCAAGTTAACTCACGTTGACCACCAACGCAAGTTAACTCACGTTGGATTTACCAAACGTGAGTTAACTCACGTTGGGGTTATTTTAGGCAGTTTGAGAAGGGAATGAGCAAAATTGTTTGGGAGAAGAGCAATTTTCTGGTCTTTCACTCATGTGTTGCATGTGGATTTTCAATCTTCAAATGATGTTCTTTTGGGGCATAACATATATTTAGGACGAAGGGCTCGTAGGGAAATAAAGCCAGTATTTCAAACCTAAAATTCATATCAAAACATAGGTGAAGGACCAACACGAAGTGAAAAGCAGATAAAGGAAAAAATTGTTATTTAAGTTAAGTTAAAGGATCACAAGAGTATTTTTGCCTTTATAATTAAAGTTTTACCAATTATTTATGTTTATCTTATTCTTTTCTTCCTTAGTTTTAATTGTTCTCTTTTATTCTCTGTAAGTCATTCTTACAAATTCCACACAATTGTGTTGTTTGAGGGATAACATAGCCTTGTATTAGAAAACATTTCGAAGGAAGGACAAACCTTTTTGAGCCTCATCAAGTTTAATGCATTTGTTTGTTGTTGTGATTTATCATCGTATGTGACTATTGTCAATGAAAGACATTTGTCTAAAACAAGCAAAACTAAATATGACATAAATATGTCTAATCATAACATAATTTATATCACCGTGTACAATTGATTTGTTAATGTGATGTTGAAATTAAATTCAAATTAATTTTGCGTTTGTAATTAAACTAATGTAATTGCTCATACAGTTCTAACATTGCGTTTGTAATTAATTTTGTTCTTTATGGAATAACATATCAATTAATGTAATAAAAAATCGGTCGACAAAATGGTAAATCTTTGTGGATCTCTCACACCTTAATACATTTGGGTGTTGTTGTGATTTATCATTCATGTGATTTTTGGTGCTTAATCGTTTTTGTTTAAATTAACGAAAATAACTATTGCATGAATATGTCCGATTGTAACATAATTTATATAAATGTTTGGTTTATTTAATTAGGTTATCATGTTATTTTTCTCCCTTTACCTATCTTTGAAGACTCCATGCCAATAATGTTTTTATTTTCATTCAACAAACTATTGTCATTGATAAATATAATAAAAACACATAAGAAGTATTTGTCATTGATATAAATATGATGAATATACGAGACAAATATTTTTTTTGACAAAATACAAGACAAACATTTGGTAATGATAAATATTAAAACAACACATTACATATATTTATCACTGATAAATATAAAAAAAATTATAGGATAAATATTAGTCATTAATAAATAAAAAAACGAGACAAACATTTGTATGTGATAAATACAAAAAATATATACGAAACAAGTATTTGTCACTCACAAATATAAAACATCACAAAACAAATATATGTAACTGCAAAATATAACAAAAAATATGCAAATTTTGTGTGACTGCTAAGTATATAAAAAAAATACAACATACATATTTGTTGTTGATAAATATAGAATAAACATGGGACAGACTGATAAGTGCCAGAATGTGGATAAAAAGCACATTTAATTAAGGCACTTATGTAACTTATTTTACAAGTTATCTTAGGATAAGCTCATATTTATGGTTCAAATGCTATAGTTGTGATCCTATGTCTTACCCCATGTTATTATTGCAGGAAATTTATGCTTGATCATGCTGAGCAAGGGTTTATGAAGTTTTTATGAAAGCCATCGCTTCAAGCGCACGCTTCCTCGCTACAAGCGAGGATAGGCAGGGAATTTGAAGGCTTCATCGCTTCAAGCGCCAGTTGCCACGCTTCAAGCGAGCCTAGGCAGGGAAATTGGAGAGTTCATCGCTACAAGCGATGGACTGGTCGCTTCAAGCGACCAAGGGCGGTTTAAGGCTCCATGCTGACGTGGAGGACTCCCATTGGCCAACAAGCTTCATCGCTACAAGCGACCAGCTTATCGCTTGTAGCGAGCGTGCAAAAATTCAGAGTATTAAAGCATTTTTGGCTCATTTTCTGATATAATCAGTTGGAGAACTTTGAGAACTTTTACTTCCAATTGTTAGGATTGCTTTATTAGTAGTTTAGGACTTAGTAAATAGGGCTAGAAGTAATGATCTTCAAGGAGCAAAAGGATTGAACTGTGGAAATCAACCAAGGGCTTTGGGAAATCAAGACTTTGGGTTATGATCTTCATCTTTTCTCTTATCTTTTGTATAGTTGTCATGAAAATGAGCAACTAACATCCCTTTGTTGGGATTAGAGGTATTCTTTCTAACTTTGATTGTAATACATGATTATGTGAATATATGATTTAGCAATTTAAGTGTTTATGACGTTATTCTTGCTTTTCATTCTCATGATTGATTCAATTGATATTGACAAATACCTTTGAATCTATGTTTAAGAATAATCTTCTATCAAAATAAGAAAATCTAGAAATGGATTTGGGTTTTGATAATCGCACTAAGTTTCGGATCGTAATGCTTTCGGATCGTTTGATTGATTGGGAAATCGTCGATTAAACGATACGATCGATTTCACGATGTCATTTGGGAAATCAATGATATTGTAGAGCGATACGTGATATTTATGCTAAAACGCTAAATTCATATGCATGATTTACTTATTACATTCTTTGCAAGATTGATGAACTCTAATTCCAATGCTTTTATTCCCTATTACTTGTCGTTTTAATTCCCGCATTTACATTCTGTTATTTTATGAAACCAATCGTACAAACCCTTAACTCAAAACAATACCGATTGTTGAACAGTTCGAAGTAACGCACCAATCCCTGTGGAGACGATAATAGAAAATACTTACTTTTGTTGTATGAAATACTGCGACAACAAAATGGCGCCGTTGCCGGGGATTAGTGTTTTGTTATTTTGAGCATCGCAATAATTGATAGTGTTTTGAGCTTTTGTAAATATCTTGTTAATATTTTTGTACATTATCAACTGTTTGTGCGTTAACCCTCTTTGCAAAGCAAAGAAAATTTTCTTGTTAGTTATACTAGTTTCAAATTCTCAACATTGGAAGAAATCATGGCTGATCATCATGATTATTTCAACTTCTATAATCCATACGAGGATGAATCCTATCAACAAATTCAACGATATCCGTCTGAAGACGAACAAATGGCAAGAACGGAAAACACTTTGAATTTGTTCATGCAACAATCCATGATCAACATGCAAAATACCAACCATAGATTGAGGGCTTTATCATGCCAATTGGAGATTTTGCGAGTTCAATTCAATTTTCTGTCAAGCGTCATGGATGTTCAGACCAACAATCAATCCGTTTTGGAATTCGGAGAGATTGTTGAAGATGATGTTGATGAGAGTGAGGAAGAGACGTTATTTGAAGGATGTGGTATAAGGACATTAATGGAAGAATTAGAGATACCACACAAGGATGAACTTCCTCAAGCTAGGTCAAATACTGAAGAGGCCAGCATTGTCGATAGTGAAGAAGTGATGGATATTGAGAAGCCGGAACAGTTTCTTGACAAGGAAGAAACTTCTAAGGAAGAGGGGATGAAAGTGAGCAAGGCAGAACTTGAACGTGTACAAGATTTCTTTTGTTCCTTGCTCAGCTTAATTTGGATAGGGAGGTTATGGACTCCACATTAGCTGTTCTGCAAGTTCATGGAATTCCTCCCGCAGCAAAGGAGAACAAAAGCTGATGTGCTTTCCGTCTCATACTGGCCACCCTAACGAATAAGGCGTCGAGCTAACGACGTAAAACAAGCGCTTGTTGGGAGGCAACCCAACTGTGTAGGTTTATTGTTTTTAATTAGTATTTTAGCTTTGAATATCCATTCATGCATGTAGGGATAGTGGCAAGAGCTGAAAATTTAAAATTTATGTTTACTGTCATGGTCGCTGCAGCGATGGATCTCATCGCTATAGCGACGAGCTTCAGACTCTGTCGCAGTAGCGACGCATATTTCGCTTGTAGCGATGGAACCAAATTCTGACAGTACAGTTTCCAAAGCCGCTTTGAACCCTTATGTACTTTGGATAATCTTATTTTGGTTATTATGTTTAATATATTATGCTTAATTTCAAATTTTGTTATTTATTTTTGAATAATTATCCCAACAATTTGGAAAGAAAGATGACAAAGATTCAAAAGCCAGTGCTTGAGCTTAGAATCATTTGAGTGATAATGATAGAATGAGTGTTAAAGCGCGCAGCTAAGGTACTCGTTTTCTTGTTTTTCTAGGTATATTCTTGAATGTGAATAAGTTCTTTTCACACAAGTTAATTTATTCAGTTTTAAGCAAGCATTTGTTTAGTTTTGAACCAATATAGAACTAGCCAAAATGTGAGGAATCCTCAACCATTGTATATATATGCAGGAGACCAACATTTCATGTTTAACTCAGTTAGTTTATGTTAAATCTGTTGTTGTTTTAATTTGTATAAAAGCATTGAAGTGATCAAGGCAATTTTTTGAAATTGAGTGAAATACTTGACCAAATAAACCTACCCTGTGAGAAGTGTGAGTATCTGTTAACCCATCTGAGCCTATTGAATCAAAATTGTTAACTGTGAACTGTCAATTTTAATAAGCTCAATTGCTTATTTAAATTGCCGGAGTTTGTAAAAAATTCAGTTCATAGTTAACTCTTTATTGAATTCTGATAGTTGTTTTCTTGTGAACCCTTATCCATCGTTTTTATTGACCTTTGCCATAATAACAAAGGAACATTCAATTAGGGTGTCATTGAAATAAGTTGGGGAGAAAGGGAGGTTATGTTTAAGTCAATGTATTGGTGAATGTGATAATTGATCTTGACAACAAGAAAAAGAAAAGAAAAGAAAAGAAAAAAAGAAAAGCAAACCAAGAAAAAGAAAAGAGAAAAAAAATGAAAAGGTTTGCAATAATTCAAAGAAAAAGTTGTCAAGATCAATCAAGAATAGAAGGTATTAAATTCACCAAGAGTTGTATTGGAAAAAGAAGGAAGTTTGTAATTAGATTGAATGTTCCTTTTGCTTGGCCATTTGAATTCAAATATCCCACATATGACAATTCTTTTGTAACCTAGCCCAATTACAACCCTTAAAGACCTTTTGATCAATGCCTTTTATGCTTTTGGAAATGATAATTAGATGGACACATAATTTAATTGGAATGTTATCATGTTTGTTGGATGAGTGTTCATACCCTCACAATAGATTTCAAATTGTTCATATACTTTTTATAGAAATGTGTTAGGTTTGGTTCAATTTTAAACATGTTGCTTGTTTAGGATTGTGTGATTTAATTCTTTGTGTCTAGAGCTAGTTCACATTCATAGTATGTATCTCGTTTAATGAGAAACCTAACCCTAGCTTGCGCAATCACGTTGAATCATTCATCTGACACTTATTTGCTTCAAACTTTTGATTCTTTTGCATTTTTGCTCAAAGCCATGGTTAAAGCTTGTTTCCTTATTTGTTGCGTCCTTTGTTTGAGGACAAACAAAGATTTAAGTTGGGGAGTGTGATAAGTGCCAGAATGTGGATAAAAAGCACATTTAATTAAGGCACTTATGTAACTTATTTTACAAGTTATCTTAGGATAAGCTCATATTTATGGTTCAAATGCTATAGTTGTGATCCTATGTCTTACCCCATGTTATTATTGCAGGAAATTTATGCTTGATCATGCTGAGCAAGGGTTTATGAAGTTTTTATGAAAGCCATCGCTTCAAGCGCACGCTTCCTCGCTACAAGCGAGGATAGGCAGGGAATTTGAAGGCTTCATCGCTTCAAGCGCCAGTTGCCACGCTTCAAGCGAGCCTAGGCAGGGAAATTGGAGAGTCCATCGCTACAAGCGATGGACTGGTCGCTTCAAGCGACCAAGGGCGGTTTAAGGCTCCATGCTGATGTGGAGGACTCCCATTGGCCAACAAGCTTCATCGCTACAAGCGACCAGCTTATCGCTTGTAGCGAGCGTGCAAAAATTCAGAGTATTAAAGCATTTTTGGCTCATTTTCTGATATAATCAGTTGGAGAACTTTGAGAACTTTTACTTCCAATTGTTAGGATTGCTTTATTAGTAGTTTAGGACTTAGTAAATAGGGCTAGAAGTAATGATCTTCAAGGAGCAAAAGGATTGAACTGTGGAAATCAACCAAGGGCTTTGGGAAATCAAGACTTTGGGTTATGATCTTCATCTTTTCTCTTATCTTTTGTATAGTTGTCATGAAAATGAGCAACTAACATCCCTTTGTTGGGATTAGAGGTATTCTTTCTAACTTTGATTGTAATACATGATTATGTGAATATATGATTTAGCAATTTAAGTGTTTATGAAGTTATTCTTGCTTTTCATTCTCATGATTGATTCAATTGATATTGACAAATACCTTTGAATCTATGTTTAAGAATAATCTTCTATCAAAATAAGAAAATCTAGAAATGGATTTGGGTTTTGATAATCGCACTAAGTTTCGGATCGTAATGCTTTCGGATCGTTTGATTGATTGGGAAATCGTCGATTAAACGATACGATCGATTTCACGATGTCATTTGGGAAATCAATGATATTGTAGAGCGATACGTGATATTTATGCTAAAACGCTAAATTCATATGCATGATTTACTTATTACATTCCTTGCAAGATTGATGAACTCTAATTCCAATGCTTTTATTCCCTATTACTTGTCGTTTTAATTCCCGCATTTACATTCTGTTATTTTATGAAACCAATCGTACAAACCCTTAACTCAAAACAATACCGATTGTTGAACGGTTCGAAGTAACGCACCAATCCCTGTGGAGACGATAATAGAAAATACTTACTTTTGTTGTATGAAATACTGCGACAACACAGACTTTTGTAAATGATAAGTATAAAATAAATTTGAGACAAGCTTTTGTCATTGATAAATATAAATAAACCCCAATACAAATAGTTGTTAGTGATAAATGTAATAAATACACGAAACAAGTATTTGTAATTGATTTATTTGACAAAATATTTGTAATTGATAAATATAAGAAAAATCACGGGACAAAAAGTTATCACTGACAAGTATAATAAAAAAAACACAAGATAAATATTTGTCATTGATATTTTTTTTAAAAAAAGACACGATACAAATATTTGTCATTGTAAATATCAAAAATTGCATTTGAGACAACCCCTCAAAAATAAATTGTATCCGAGACAAGTATTTGTCGCGTATAAATATACAAAATATAGGACAAATATTTTTTGTTATAAAAAGAAAACAAGGGAGACTTTTTTTAATCCACCAATAAAAAACTTAAACTCTCTGACTTCTCTCTAGATTCACAAACCGCCTTTCATCTCTTTCATATCCAAACACCTTCTAAAAAATGTAATGGTTGTGGGTGGTGGTGCGATGAAGGTCTTTGCCCTCAGCTCCACCTATAAATGACGTCCCGGCCAGCGACAGTACTTAGTTGCTGCTGTTTTTTGGTGTGTTTGAGAGTTTTTTCCAAAACGTGTTGGTGCGTGTTCGACAACCATTCACGTCAGCCGTTTCATTTTCATCGTCGTCGTCATCGCCTTCATCTACAGCGGGATATGTGATTGTTTTCTGATACGATTTTTGGATCTGGTTTCAAATCCCTAAGGGTTTGTTCGTTTGCTGATTTAGGTTATGTCAACAACCTAAGGCACCACCGTGGGTTAGGTGTTGGTCACAGAGACTTGGTTGTTCGTCTAAAAATTGTTGATAAGTGCCAGAAACTAGTTATAAAGCATATTTAATTTAGGCACTTTTCTTACTTGTTTTACAAGTTATCTTAGTAAAAGCTCTGAAAGAAAAGATAAATATCATTTCATGCTTTTTAGACCTAATCCCAACCATTTTTTGTAGGTACATGCTTTTTCCTTAGACTTAAAGATCAGACTCTGAGCAATTTCGCATAGCAAAGTATGGTCGCAGAGCAAAGTATGGTCGCAGAGCGAAGTAGGTTCTGAAGCTCCAGACTCTGAAGTTCAGAAGCTGAGGTTCTGAGCACCTTCGCAGAGCAAAGTGTTACTTCGCAGAGCGAAGTAGGGCGGTTTGAACTGTTCAAGGCTGAGGTGGCAGAAACCCAGTTGTGAAGAAAGGACTTCGCAAAGCGAAGTATGACTTCGCAGAGCAAAGTCCAGAATAACAGAACACTTATAAATAGGTTCAAAAGCTGAATGTTTTATGATTATTGCTTTTTATTACAGTTTAGTAATATTTTAGGTTATAGTTTTAGACATAATATAGGGCTAAGAGAGGTGATCTTCATGGAGCAAGAGTGATTGAAGTGTGGAATCAACTAAGACTCTTTGGGAAATCAATAACTTGGCTTTGGATCTTCATCTTCCTTCCACTTTTGTATAGTTGTCATGACAGTGATCAACTAACCTTCCCTTGTTGGGATTGGAGGTACTCAATATAGCTTAGATGTAATCTTTGATCTTTAAATATATGATTCTAGCAACTTTTGTGATATTGAGTTTATTCTTGCTATTCATTATTATGTTTTGATTTAAATGTTATTGACGAATACTTTTGAATCTTTGGTGAGAATAATCTTCTATCAAAATAAGAAATTCTAGACATGGAATTTGGTTTTGATAATCACAGAAAGTATTGGAACGTAAAGCTTTCGAATCGTTTGATAGATTGGGAAATCGTCTATTAAACGATATGATCGATCTCACGACGTCATTTGGACACGAATGGTGTTGTCGAGTGATACGTGATAATTTAGCTAAAACGCTAGAATTCATATGCATGATTATTAGATTGTTTTCGATGCTCGATTGAGGAACTCCGATCTCAATGCTTTTATTCCCTATTTCTTGTCGTCTTTATTTCCGGTTTTAGGTTCCAATAGTTTTTATGCAAACAAGTTATAAACCCTTTACTCAAAATGATAACGATTGTTGAATGACTTGAGATAGCGCACTAGTCCCTGTGGAGACGATATATAAAATACTTACTTTTGTTCTACCAACAAAATGGCGCCGTTGCCGGGGACTGGTAGCAGTGCAGCTGCTGGAGGACATGATGATGATGGTGATGGAGAAGACACTGAGGATGATGCAGCTCACACTCCATGAGTCGCTCCTTTTAAAGTTTTTGCTGTTTATTTATTTATTTTTTTATTATTATGTTTTCGTTGTACTTTTAAGACTTTATGTGTTTACTTTTATTTGTATTTGTATTGTGATAATGTTATTTATATTAGTACTCTTTTATTATTTGGCTTTTAAATCATAATTGGTGAATGTTATTTTTTAATTTCTGAATATGCTTTAAATGTAAAAAATTCTGCTTTCGCTATGGATCATTAGTAAAAATGACAAATCTTCTCAAATGTTGATTGATCCAAAGCTGAATGATTCAGCCACAGATGTATGGTAATTATAGAAATTGATTGATTTGCGCAAAGCTAAGGTACATGTTTCCTGTTTTTCTAGGATTAAACTTGGAACGTGAATATGTACTTTGTACAAAAGTTATACCATACAGTTTGCTTTGTTAATATGTTTATTCTGTGAACCGCTTAGAACAAACCTAAATGTGAGGAATCCTCAAGTTCTATGTATATATGCAGGAGACCGGTATTTTTGTCTAACTCGGTTGTTTTATGTTAAATCTGAAAAATTGTTTTAATTGTATGAAAGTACAGAAATGATCAAGGCATTCTTTTTGTAATTGAGAAGAAACACTTGACCACAAAAAGCCTACCCGGTGAGAGAGTGAGTATCTGATAACCCCATTTGAGCCTAATGAATTAGAATCCTTAACTATGAACTGTCAATATTCATAAGCACAATGCTTAATGAATTTGCCCAAGTTTTTCAAAATCCAGTTCATAGTTAAATCACTATTGGATTCTGATATTCTAACCTTCATTTTGAACCCTAAACCATCATGTTTATTTTTCGCTTGCCTGATGATAAGGGAACATTCAATTAGGGTATTATTTTGAATAAGTTGGGGAGAAAAGGGAGGTTTTGTATGTCAAGTAGTGGTGAAATTTGAAAATTGATCTTGACAACAAGAAAAAGAGAAAGAAAAGAAAAAGAAAAAAGAAAAGAAAAAAAAAAGAAGAAAGAAAAGGAACAAAGAAAAAGAAAAGAAAAAAGAGAAAAATTTCAATAAATAGAAAAAGTTGTCAAGATCAAAGTAATACTTGTATATCACCAAGGGTTGATAATGAGAATTTGGAGGAAGTTGTGTAAATAAAAAGAATGTTCCTCTATGCTTGGCCATTTGAATTCAATTTTTCCCACATATGACATTTCTTTTGGAAGCCAAGCCAAGTTACAACCCTCAAAGACCTTTTGATCCATGCTTTTGTGCTTTTTGAAATGATATTTGGATGGACGCGTAACTTAATTAGGAGGTTAGCAGAATTACCGGATGTGTGTTCAAAACCCTCACAACATGAGTTCAATTTGTTTCATTTACTTTTAAAGAAGTGTGTTAGGTGTGGTTCATTGATAAATATGTTATTGACTTGAACTGTATGATATAAATTTTGTGTTTAGTATTATTTCAATTTTTTAGTGCGATCTTAGATTAATGGGAACATCAGAATTGCCTGTGCAAGTCTCATATGAATCATGCAATCTGAAATTTTGTTTAAATCTCTGGCTTTGCTGTTTTGCGTCTTACCTGTTGTTTAAAGCTTGTATCTTTATTTATAGAGTCCTTTGTTTGAGGACAAACAAAGATTTAAGTTGGGGAGTGTGATAAGTGCCAGAAACTAGTTATAAAGCATATTTAATTTAGACACTTTTCTTACTTGTTTTACAAGTTATCTTGGTAAAAGCTCTGAAAGAAAAGATAAATATCATTTCATGCTTTTTTGACCTAATCCCAACCATTTTTTGTAGGTACATGCTTTTTCCTTGGACTTAAAGATCAGAGTCTGAGCAATTTCACAGAGCAAAGTATGGTCGCAGAGCAAAGTAGGTTCTGAAGCTCTAGACTCTGAAGTTCAGAAGCTGAGGTTCTGAGCATCTTCGCAGAGCGAAGTAGGGCGGTTTGAACTGTTCAAGGCTGAGGTGGCAGAAACCCAGTTGTGAAGAAAGGACTTTGCAAAGCGAAGTATGACTTCGCAGAGCAAAGTCCAGAATAACAGAACACTTATAAATAGGTTCAAAAGCTGAATGTTTTATGATTATTGCTTTTTATTACAGTTTAGTAATATTTTAGGTTATAGTTTTAGACATAATATAGGGCTAAGAGAGGTGATCTTCATGGAGCAAGAGTGATTGAAGTGTGGAATCAACTAAGACTCTTTGGGAAATCAAGAACTTGGCTTTGGATCTTCATCTTCCTTCCACTTTTGTATAGTTGTCATGATAGTGATCAACTAACCTTCCCTTGTTGGGATTGGAGGTACTCAATATAACTTAGATGTAATCTTTGATCTTTAAATATATGATTCTAGCAACTTTTGTGATATTGAGTTTATTCTTGCTATTCATTATTATGTTTTGATTTAAATGTTATTGATGAATACTTTTGAATCTTTGGTGAGAATAATCTTCTATCAAAATAAGAAATTCTAGACATGGAATTTGGTTTTGATAATCACAGAAAGTATTGGAACGTAAAGCTTTCGAATCGTTTGATAGATTGGGAAATCGTCTATTAAACGATATGATCGATCTCACGACGTCATTTGGACACGAATGGTGTTGTCGAGTGATACGTGATAATTTCGCTAAAACGCTAGAATTCATATGCATGATCATTAGAATACTTTTGATGCTAGATTGAGGAACTTCGTTCCCAACGCTTTTACGTCCTATTTCTCGTCGTCTTTATTTCCGGTTTTAGGTTCCAATAGTTTTTATGCAAACAAGTTATAAACTATTTACTCAAAATGATAACGATTGTTGAATGACTTGAGATAGCGCACTAGTCCTTGTGGAGACGATATATAAAATACTTACTTTGCTCTGCGAACTCAACTTCGCAGAGCGACCATGACAGAACAGAATTAATTTTTTCATGCTTCTTTTTCAATTCAGTTTGTTTAATCTCATCTTGCCTAATGTCTATATATATGTTTGCTGTTTTATTTTCTTTTCTCATAGATGACACCAAAGCAAGCAACTGGAAAACGACCAAGTGTGAATACCGAATAGTCAGATTCAAGGCCACAAGAGGCCTATGACGCATCGAGATTCCTAAGCCTCCGCAACCAGGAGAGGTATGCAGACCTGCTCAAGCGGACATTTTGGGTCGAGAGGCAATTTATCATAAACGAGCATGACACATACCAGGAAATAGCACATTTGATCAATTCCCGCAACTGGGGAATTTTGGCTAACCCTCCCTTAAACCTCAACTATGACATTATTAGGGAGTTTTACGCAAATGCCATCCCTACTGATCCTGAGGGGGAGTTCACATATCAGACAATGGTTCGCGGCCGTATCATTCGATTCGACCGCGAAGCCATCAACAATTACCTTCAGAACCCCCTGCACCTGAACATAGATGAATTGTGTGCCTTCCATAGGCAGCAAAACAGAGGAAATTGGAATCATCAGGAAATAGCCCAAACAATTTTTCAACCTGGGAGATACTATGAGCTTAACACCTCAGGCCAACTGACAAAAGCCATAAAAAATAATCTCACCACGGCTGCTCAAGTCATATTTCATCTCATTGTCCATAATATCCGACCCAAGAGCCACACCTCTTCCACTACTTTAGATGTAACCCCTCTGCTTTATTACATCCTCGCCAATAAACAAGTGGATGTTGCAAGGGTGATTTCACATGAGTTATAGTGGTGGAGAGTGACATTAAACCACCAGCAAAGAAAATGTGCCCTCTTGCATTCCCGGGCCTAATCATGGGTCTCTGCCGGGATGCACGCGTAGTGATCCCTCCCCACATCTCTGAAACGATAAAAAATCCTATTACGGATGACTACATTGGGAGGCACTGCACAGGGAAGAGAGCACCAAGAGCACAACAACCACAACCCCGAGCCCCACTTGCACCACAGGGCCCTCATACTTGCACTCATACATGGGACCAGAATGCGTCCAATCATAGGGCCATGGCTACTTTGCATGACTCTTTGTACAGGCTACAGATGCAGATGGGCACACCGGAGGATCCTGCGCTCTAGATCATGACACCTGAGATGTATACATCCCATGTTGCTTGGCCTGGGGACATGCCTTTTTACTCCGAGGGGGGTGGTAGCAGTGTAGCTGCTGGAGGACATGATGATGATGGTGATGAAGAAGACACTGAGGATGATGAAGCTCACACTCCATGAGTCGCTCCTTTTAAAGCTTTTGCTGTTTATTTTTATTTTTTATTATTATTATTATGTTTTCGTTGTACTTTTAAGACTTTATGTGTTTACTTTTATTTGTATTTGTATTGTGATAATGTTATTTATATTAGTACTCTTTTATTATTTGGCTTTTGAATCATAATTGGTGACTGTTATTTTTTAATTTCTGAATATGCTTTAAATGTCAAAAATTATGCTTTCGCTATGGATCATTAGTAAAAATGACAAATCTTCTCAAATGTTGATTGATCCAAAGCTGAATGATTCAGCCACAAATGTATGGTAATGATAGAAATTGATTGATTTGCGCAAAGCTAAGGTACATGTTTCCTGTTTTTCTAGGATTAAACTTGGAACGTGAATATGTACTTTGTACAAAAGTTATACCATACAGTTTGCTTTGTTAATATGTTTATTCTGTGAACCGCTTAGAACAAACCTAAATGTGAGGAATCCTCAAGTTCTATGTATATATGCAGGAGACCGGTATTTTTGTCTAACTCGGTTGTTTTATGTTAAATCTGAAAAATTGTTTTAACTGTATGAAAGCACAGAAATGATCAAGGCATTCTTTTTGTAATTGAGAAGAAGCAATTGACCACAAAAAGCCTACCCGGTGAGAGAGTGAGTATCTGATAACCCCATTTGAGCCTAATGAATCAGAATCCTTAACTATGAACTGTCAATATTCATAAGCACAATGCTTAATGAATTTGCCCGAGTTTTTCAAAATCCAGTTCATAGTTAAATCACTATTGGATTCTGATATTCTTACCTTCATTTTGAACCCTAAACCATCATGTTTATTTTTCCTTTGCCTGATGATAAGGGAACATTCAATTAGGGTATTATTTTGAATAAGTTGGGGAGAAAAGGGAGGTTTTGTATGTCAAGTAGTGGTGAAATTTGAAAATTGATCTTGACAACAAGAAAAAGAGAAAGAAAAGAAAAAGAAAAAAGAAAAGAAAAAAAAAAGAAGAAAGAAAAGGAACAAAGAAAAAGAAAAGAAAAAAGAGAAAAATTTCAATAAATAGAAAAAGTTGTCAAGATCAAAGTAATACTTGTATATCACCAAGGGTTGATAATGAGAATTTGGAGGAAGTTGTGTAAATAAAAAGAATGTTCCTCTATGCTTGGCCATTTGAATTCAATTTTTCCCACATATGACATTTCTTTTGGAAGCCAAGCCAAGTTACAACCCTCAAAGACCTTTTGATCTATGCTTTTGTGCTTTTTGAAATGATATTTGGATGGACGCATAACTTAATCAGGAGGTTAGCAGAATTACCGGATGTGTGTTCAAAACCCTCACAACATGAGTTCAATTTGTTTCATTTACTTTTAAAGAAGTGTGTTAGGTGTGGTTCATTGATAAATATGTTATTGACTTGAACTGTATGATATAAATTTTGTGTTTAGTATTATTTCAAATTTTTAGTGCGATCTTAGAATAATGGGAACATCAGAATTGCCTGTGCAAATCTCATATGAATCATGCAATCTGAAATTTTGTTTAAATCTCTGCCTTTGCTGTTTTGCGTCTTACCTGTTGTTTAAAGCTTGTATCTTTATTTATAGAGTCCTTTGTTTGAGGACAAACAAAGATTTAAGTTGGGGAGTGTGATAAGTGCCAGAAACTAGTTATAAAACATATTTAATTTAGGCATTTTTCTTACTTGTTTTACAAGTTATCTTGGTAAAAGCTCTGAAAGAAAAGATAAATATCATTTCATGCTTTTTAGACCTAATCCCAACCATTTTTTGTTGGTACATGCTTTTTCCTTGGACTTAAAGATCAGACTCTGAAGATCAGAGTCTGAACAATTTCGCAGAGCAAAGTATGGTTGCAGAGCGAAGTAGGTTCTGAAGCTCCAGACTCTGAAGTTCAGAAGCTGAGGTTCTGAGCATCTTCGCAGAGCGAAGTAGGGCGGTTTGAACTGTTCAAGGCTGAGGTGGCAGAAACCCAGTTGTCTCTGGCTCGTTTTGGTTCGTTCAATGCTTGCGGCTTTTTATACATCAGCTTATTTTGCAATCCGGTTTTGAGTCTTGCGTTGGGCTTGCTGGTTTGTGCTTATGGTGTATTTTTTTTTTGCAAGGCATTTGGGTTCATCACTGGATTTATGTCCAGTTCTTTGTTTTACCACTTTTTGTTACTATTTGATGTATTACCCCTTTAGGGATGATTTGTGGTTGCTGAGTCAGGTTTATGTCCCCTCAGCTTTTTGTACTTCTTTTTATTTTAGGCTAAAATATTAAAAAGGTCTCTGCAAATATGCATCATTTGGCTTTTGGTCCTTGTAAAAAAAATTTTGATTTTCGTCCTTGCAAAATATTTTGTTTTTTAAAATAGTCCCTGGGTCCATTGAAGCTGGGCATAAGTGAAAAAAAAGGTCCCTGCAAATATGCCTCATTTGGCTTTTGGTCCTTGTAAAAAAAATTAATTTTGTTTTTCGTCCTTGCAAAATATTTTGTTTTTTAATTTTCAACTGCCAGAAAAGCTGTCAATGGGCCCAGGGACAATTTTTAAAAACAAAATATTTTGCAAGGACGAAAATCAATTTTTTTTTTTACAAGGACCAAAAGCCAAATGAGGTATATTTGCAGGACCTTTTTAATATTTTAGCCTTTATTTTAATATATTTTCTTTGCTTAAAAAAAGGGAGACGTTTTTGTCACTGATAAATTTAAAGATCAACATTAAACACGTGTTTTTCACTGATAAATATAAAAATTAATACCAAAAAAATATTTATCACTGATAAGTATAAGAAAACATTGAACAAATATTTGTCATTGGTAAATATAAAAAAATATGGATTGAATATTTATCATTGATGAACATATTTGAAAAACAAGAGACAATTATTTTTCACCGATAAGTTAATAGAAAAAAGGACAAATATTTGTATCTAATTAACATAAAAAAAACACATAAGCGTTTATTTCACATAAAAAGATAAAAAAATAAGTGACGAGTATTTGTTAATGACCTCTAAAAAAAGTATGTGTCAATGATAAATATAAAAAAATACGACACACAAATTTATCACTAATGAATATAAAAAACATGTTACTAATATTTATCACTGAAATATCCGTAAATGTTATATTTTGATATCCTTTTATTCTTTTTCAATTCATTGTATCTTTTCAAATTGAAACTTAACGTATGAATATGTTTTTTTTTAAAAAAAAAAAACTCTTTGTGTGATCAAACAACAAAAATATATATTTTATAAATATGATTGAGGTGTTGTTGTTTTCTTATTGTTATTGTTATAGTAGTAGTAGTATAGAAAGTCAGAAAGGGGACATACAATGATGATATACGCGGTAGTAATTTTTAAACTCTTGTTATAAAGTAAAATTATAGTAATTTTATCTTATTGTGTGTATTAACTATTGAATCCGTTTGTATATTTATAAATATAAAGTGAAGAACAATAACTTGAAAGTGCCGTTGATAATATTGATGGGAGGAAATAAATTATGGTTCGAAATTAAAAGTGATAATCTCTTTTGGACATACATTTTTTGGAAATGCGACATATGTTGTGCGACTGATTGAATATTTATTTATATATTCAATTATTGTGTGATATCATTATACCGTATCTTATATGTCTTAGTTTGACATTCTATATCTTTGATCAAGTTATAGACAAATTTACATTTATATATTACAGTTACGTTGCATTGTTGTCTCAATATCAAGTCTGATGTTTCGTACCTTTGGTCTTTCACATATGTTTGCATATAAAATTTCAATCTTCAAATGATTATCTTTTGGGGGCATAACATATATTTAAGACGAAGAGTTTACATGGAAAGAAAACCTAGATTTCATGTCTGAAATTCATATCAAAACACATGTGAAAAACCAACACGACGTTAAAAAAATATAAAGGATAAAATTGTAATCTAAAGTTAAGTTAAAGGACCACAATTTGTTCAAAAAGTTAAAGGACCATAAAAGTACTTTTTCCTTTATAATTCAATGTCCTACTTTTTATTTGTTTATTTTATTCATTTCTTCCTTAATTTTAATTGTTCTCTTTTACCCTCTCTAATTCATTCTTACACATTCCACACTTTTGTATTGTCTGAGGGATACCATAGTCATGGATCAAAAAACCCGTTGAAGGAAGGAGAAACCTTTTTGGGCCTCGACACGTATAGTGCATTTGTGAGTTGTTATAATTTATCATTTCACGCGACTATTGTAATAAAAAACATTTGTCTAAAACCAACAAAAATAATCACTGTGTAGAATTGATTTGTTATTGTGATGTCGAAATTAAATTGAAATTAATTTTGCATTTGTAATCAAACTAACGTAATTTCGTCTTTGTATTTAAACTAAGGTCATTTGTAAAGTGTTTTGAATCGTGGGTTGGACGGGCTGGGACACTAGTTAATACAACATGTGTATGAGAAAAAAGTGAAACCCAACCTTTGACATTCAAACCCATAAAAATGAACTTCAAGATTCCGATTTTGCACATACTGATTAACGTTTCATGGCATCAATGACTTCTTTTCAATTGCTTATTTTTCCTTCTCCCTAGCTTTGCATATCAACCTCCACCCTTTTCATTCATAGGACAATAAAAACAAGAACAATACTAACAGATCTTTAGGGAGAGGTATTGAATTAAGATTTTAAGAGATTTTAAAAGACTTTTTTATTATGAAAAAGTTTTGTGGTATTCAATCAAGACTCTTTGCAACTTAAAAAAAGTCTTTTGGTATTTCAATCAAGACTCTTCATCACTTAAAAAAGTCTTGTGGTATTCAATCAAGACTCTTCATCACTAAAAAAAGTCTTGTGGTATTCAAAAGCATTCATTATTTTGAAGGATTGTTTAATAAATTGGATTTTGATGGATTTTGTGGGATTTTCTAGTGAAATTTTAGCATGAAAAAGTCTTTCATGAAAACATGAGATTTCTTAGGATTGTTTTTTCTTTTAAGATTTTACTATCCTCTCTCTCACTCTCTCTCTCTCTCTCTCTCTATCTCTCACTCTCTCTCTCTTTTCCCTCCTCTCTCTCCTCCCTTCTCTCTCTCACACACACACTCTCTCTTCCTCTCCCTCCTTTCTTTTCCCCCTCTCTCTTTATCTCTCTTGCCTCTCTATATCTCTCTCATAAAAAAATAAAGTAAAATAAATAAAGGAGTCCCTATTGAAAATATTGTGAAAGAGAGTGTGTTTTGATCATTTTTTTTCAACGAGTCTTTAAAAATTCATAAAATCTTTTGAAATCTTTTGAAATCCATTAAATCATTTGAAATCCTTTAAAATCTTATGAGTTAATTCCATTGAAATCCAAATTGTAAATCTCGATAGTCTTTTAAAATCATCAAAGTCATTAAAATCCTACAAAATCTCTTAAAATCCTAAAGACTTTTTTAAACAAAAATTGTCCTTTAAAATCCTAATCCAATACACCCTCCTTAAAATCAAAACCATTTGCGACAAATTGGAGTTTGATCAAACTGCGTATTGTTCAAAAGAAAGTTTTTATCTTTGGGGCTCAGAGAGGAACTTGATTCAGATCTAGTTAGGGAGTTAGAGGTAAGAGGAAGATGACAAAAATGCTGGAATTTTTTGTTTGTTCTTGAATGTTTTTACCTTTTTTTTTTTCCTTTTTGATTCTGGAATTTTTTTAAGAGTGATGAAGACAAGACAATGGGTCAGAGATGTTGGATTGTGGCTTCTCTTTTGGTGAAAGTGGGGTTTTTTATTCGTGAAAGAGAGGTTTGATGGTGCAGAAGAATGCAAGAGATGGAGAACGTGGGAAGGAAAATTAGGAGCGTGAGGAGAAGAAAAAGATGAAACAAGAATTGAATTGAGTGAGAAATTGAATTGATACTTTTGCTAGAAGATGATCAGTTACCGAAAAAATGGATAAAAAGAATTGGTTAGAGTTTGCTGATGAAGAGGGAGGTGAAGATGATGGATTTTTTTTTTCTGGGTTTCTGGGTTTGCTATGGGTTTCTGGGTTTAGTGATGAAGCTGATGAAGGAAAGGATAAAGGTTAACGTTTTTCACCATGATTTAACATAAATGATATATTTGGCAGACAAAAGTATAGTTAAGGGACCAATAACGTTAATTAACTAAGGGACCAAAATAAAAACACTAAATAAGTTAAGAGACAAATTATATAATTTAGCCTTATTTTAATCATTCATCTATCACTCTCTCATCTAAAATACACGAAAATCACCAAATCTTAAAGTTACCCAAGTATTTTCCGTAAAAATACATTGTGAACATGAAATATAGTTGTACAAAAGTTATCATAAAATGGTTATTCACATTTCATTTTTTAATCAGATGTTTCTCTCTTTCGTAATTATATCTATAGTTATATATCTTGTCAAATAGTTATTGAGAACATTATTAAAAAAGATGAGTGTTATTTGAACACTATTTTTGTTGACAACTTGTGGGACAATCTAAATATACAAAGAAATATGAGTATCGACACAAAAACCAAATCAATAGAGAGAGAAAGTTGTTACAAAAATTGTCAAAAAATAGTTTTTCAAATATCATTTCTCATTCAAAAATTATCTACGGACATAGGTTACCATACCTACAGAGAAAGAAATAAATATAGTGATAGTGGTACAAAAAGTGAGATAGATAGAAAATTAGGAGTCTCACAATTGCTCTATTTACTTTTCTTTATTTATTGTCTATTTAAGATAGTCACAAATGCTAAATTAGTAGACCTAACAACGGAGTTTACGTAGTAAAATGAAACCATTAATATACTATTGTGTTTATCTCTCACAAATAAAAAATAAAGGAAAAAATTAAGTGAAGTAAAATCGGACTCGAAAATTAGATGTTGATTGAGTGAAAAAAACAAAATGTGTCTAAATATCACAAGTATTGTTTTTTAAGACATTGGCTTAAAAAAATATTGGTTCAAATAAGTTAACTTAATTTAGTGTGTTTTTAATTTTATGGTGACAAAAATTGTTTTGAGTGAATCGATTTCGTAAAGTTAATTCAGAGTAAAAATGAGTTGAATGCGAAGTGATTTATGTTTGAAATTATTTATGTAAAAGTGAGTTGAACTATAAACTTGTATATAAAAATCATTTATAGATTCAAATGCTTCAATTATACTTGAAAACACTAAACATGTCAATGAATTATACACTTTTAAAATTAATTTTGACTCCTACAAAAGTGGAATCAAAGTTACACTTAAAATGTTAATAATGTTTTTTTTAGAAATGATAATTGTACAATCATTTTATGACAATTTTCTCTCTCATACTCATAATATCGATAACTACATTAGGACTTGTGAGTGACATAGCGCATAGTCGTCGAATGTAATGTATCCCCTTGTCTCACGCCTGAGTCTGACACATACATATTAAAAGATTGAATTCCTAACTGATTTGCAGGTGTATTTACGTTGTTCCAAACTCAAATGGTTTGATTTATCATATTAATCTTCGGTTTAATTACATTATGCAGGTTCGTTGTCCTGTCATCCTCAATTTCATCGGAACACAATGGTAAGTGACCGAGCATTGAACACAATCCCTTTAACCTGACTATTAACATTATATATGTGCCAAATTCTATATAATCGAAAACTTTTTCAAGACATTTTCAAAGAGGTGAATCGATTTACTTGGTATAGTTTAATTTATGCAAAAATTTAGAACATGAGTGTTTGAAAGATTTCTTGGGTAATAAATAGGATATAATTATTGAGGGATACTTATATACGTTCAATTCAAATTAATCCTAGTTTTGACATCTAACCAATCTCTCAAAAAGGTTCACATGCACTTACATGCATCACCAGCATGAATCATATCAGACGATGACAAATAAATCATGAAGGGAGTGCCACAACAAGTTCAAGTTCTTACCGTTTAGCTTGCATTTGAAATTTCTCAAATTTTGTTTTGACACAATACTTCATGATATCTCTTCATTTTGAAATTTATCTAAATTTAGCATCAAAGTAGTGGTTAATCTACATAGAAGATACATTACCTTATTATCTCATCCAAACACACTTTTTAGTGTTTAACTTTTTTTAAAAAAAAATGGTGTATAACTAATATTTACACTTACACTTTCGGTGCATATATCATTTAAATCTGCTACTAAATGCGTAAACCCTTTACCCTTGCATAGAATATGAACTATTTCATTTCTCAAATCATCGAAAGCATAGGCTTTTAGATACGTGTTAGGGCATCCTTGCTAAACAAAGTAGATATGATAAACATTTAGATTAGCTGCAATAAAAAAAGTGAGGATTTTCTCCACTTTTTAAGAAATGAAGGTTTTTATTAATACAATTTTTAGTGTATGAAAGATTAATAAATATTGCTATTATGGCATTAAACCCCCTTTTTTAAAAAAAGAAGAAGAGATAAACTCTTTCATAAAAAATCACACATTCACATGAAATCTTGTTTTTGGTTTTTTAGACGAACTGACAAACACCACCAAAAATTGACACTCACATCTGTGAGGTCTTAGGTTTGAACTCGTGTGAAAATGTCTAGCCTAACAATATCAACACTATCGGGAGAGACATGCCTTGAATATGAGCTTTTCTTCATCCTGAATTCCTTCTTTTATCTTTAATATTTTTTGTCTAAAATTATTTTGATTATCCGTTCGAAGTTTATCGCCATTTGCCTACTAGGCAGGTCAACTAAAACTCAATTTTTGTTTTTTTTTCTTCAAGAAACTTTATATCTTCATTAATTGCTTCTAACCGATTTTGACATGAAGTGTCTCTATATTCTCATAACTTTTTATCGGATCTCTCTAATCTTTTCACGATGTAGAGAGTTTACATAAACATGTTTCACTTCTACATCCCTAAGAAAATGTTTCACTTCTGCATTCCTGAAATTTCTAAGATTACCTACATCTGATATATGTTATTTGTAGACCTCTAATACAAACAACAACCGTCAAAAACATAATTAACAAAAGTATGTTACATTAGTTATGAGTATTAACAATTTGTAATCAACTGTAACATACTTCTAGGGGGCTATTGCAACTCTACTTATAAGTGAAATCTTTTTTTTTGGTACAAACTTATAACTGATATCTAAATTCCATAAATAATTTGTTTGTAACATATTTTGAGGCGCTTCAACATATAATGCTTATAAAATATACCACGTTAGAGGAATAAAAAAAAAAAATAAGGCCTAAAGAAATAGAATTTTGTTTTGCAAAAAAATAAGCACTTTGAAAAATACAAGAGTATATGTGCACATTTCAAAAATTAGTACCCTTACAGTCATATTCTTTGCTATTGTATCAAATATTAAGTTTGTGCTCTTCATTACAAAATATATATCTGATACTTATTACTATCTTTTTTTTTGTTGGAAAAATACATAATATGAGTCTATTATAAAGTATTTTTTTATGTCTTTCCTAAGTTTGATGGAGGCAAAAAGCTTTCAGCAGTCAAACCACATATATTAAAATCTACCTCTTCAAGCTTCCATCTTTCTTCCAATTCCCTTTTATGGTTTGCTGATTGTTCTCCATATCTAGAAACAGTAACTCGAGTTGTGCCACTATGGGACACATTTATTCCATCTACATATTTATAATCATCGATTACTGACTCTAGACTTGTTTCCCAAAAAATGTCATTATCATCTTTGGTTCGCATTGTTAGTAATCTAGAATCTTCAAATTGAACTAGGAGACCTGATCTTTGGCTGAAATAGCCCCATATGGTATGATGAATGACCTCAAAATTTGGACCACTTTGGGACTCACGAATGGCTGGACTTGTTTCTAATTTTAGTATGAAACATTCTTCATCGTTGATTATTTTCTCTCCTATACATGCAGCATCTAAAAATAAGTTTGCTGTAGCCCTAGGATCCAATCCCTGTCAAAGAAATTGTTTAGTCACATTCAGTAACAAGAACAGGTAAAAACATTTTTTTTTAATATATAAAATAAAAGCATATCAAAATATGTTACTACTATCATGATGTATCATCCAAGCACCAAGTGGAAAATAGAACATTCTCTTCAATTTAAGTTACATATTTTTTGCAGATGAGTTTAAATTATATTTTCCTCGCTAGCACGTCTCATAGATGAAAAATAACTATAATTTGCAAAAGTTACTAGCTTGTCTAACAACACATTTTGATGGATTGTTTTATCTTTGAATTTGAATGCAAATATGAAAGTTTTCTACACATGAACTAATGTTTATACCTGAAGAAATCGACGAAGAGGCCTAGGAGCACCTTTAGAAATAGGTGTTTGTTGATTAGAAGAATGACGCCACGAAACCTTACCATTGCTACCACAACTAACCTTGCAACCAGACACAATGAGTTCTAAACACCACAAATCTGGATCCTTTTGCCATAAAACAAATCCTCCACTCTCTTCAGAGGTTTTTTTCACCTCAAAGGTTTCACCAGTATGATGAAAATCTGAAGCAGTAATTTTGACTTGCCCCATTACACACATACTTTCCACCACATTCAATGCTGGTTGTCCTCCTGTTGCTGCTATATATTGTTGCACTATATACTTTGCCGTTGATGCTTCCTACCATACAATCAACCATAATTTTAGTCATAATCAAAATAAAATCATTGGAAAAAATCCTCACACACGACAAAGTTTTAAATAAAGTTCACAATCACAATTTCGTATGAAACGAGTGACGTACAATTTTTTTTTACTAGTGGTGGCAAAGAGCATATATTATAAATTTTTATATCAATAAACATCAATGAATAGACAATAAAATAATGTCATCATTATAATTAAGCAATAACCGGAGGTTATGAAAACTATATAAGTGAGTAAAAAAATAAAAATAAATATACAAATATCTATTTCTCTACAAATCTGATCAACAAAATTAACAATTCATTGCATACGGTGGGACATTTGATTCTTGATAAAATTCATCGGAGATAAACTACTTTCAATGGATGTAGTTGTCAAAAGCAAATCAAAACTAGCTTCAAAAGTAAATATATCATTGGTTACACAATATTTTTGAAAAAACGTTAATTTAGTGGGGATAACATTTAATTTTTAGTAGAACTCCGGATTACTCACGTGTATCATTCTAAATTTTGAATTTTCTTTACACTCATGTTTTGTTAAAAAATTCAAAATTTTTTGGGAGAGCCTTTTATAATATTTTAAATGTACGTGCAAAAATCATTCAAATATCTGAAGGGTACATGTGAGTTAACTTAAAAGAAGAGATCAAAAGTGGTGACGGAAAATATTTGGAGCACCAAAAATTGAAGAATATGTTTTGAGGGACTAAAAGCAAAATTTAAAAATTTTATAGGGACCAAAAACTTATTCAATCCTAATTATAATTATTCCATCTATACTTAACTATAACTCTCATTGAAGAAAAAAAATGTCCCTAAATAGAAGCGCTTATGCAAGTTATTAGGTGCATTTTTTTAAAATATACTCCCTCCGTTTCAAAATACATGTCCATTTTAGAGAAATTGCAGTAACCAAGGACAAGCTAGTTTGACACAAAAGTTCCTATTTTACCCTTGTCTTTGATTTTCTCCATTTTATATTTATTTATCCCATCTCATAATTACTCCCAATACCAATACCAAAACTAATTAAACAAGTTCTTGGGAGAGTGCATGAGTAAATCCACTTAAAATTGGAGAAAATCTAGAATCCAATTAATTGGTAGGCAAGGGTAAAATAGACAAAATGTATCATTAAACTATCAAATGGACATGTATTTTGAAACAAAAAATTTCTCCAAAATGGACATGTATTTTGAAACGGAGGGAGTACCTCCTATTAAAACTATAAATTTATCATAAAATATAAAAAGATAAATTTAGACACATAAATACGTAAGTAGTACGTGTTTTCCTTAGATCTTCACACAAAATAGACATATTAAATTCACTGCTTAATGTTTTTAACATATGTGGAAATAAATATCAAGGATAGCAACCACAATTTGATTACACATGAGACTCAAAGATTAAAAAGGATAAATTTTTGAATCACATTTTATAATGTTTTGTGTGTTTTTCTCTTATGAGAGTATGATATGTGTTAATAAATTTTCCTTGTATGCTTCTCTGATATGTGTTAAGATAATATTCCTTGTATGCTTTTCTAACAAGAGAATAACACAAACAACAACATAATAATTGTTAATTATTAAAAAAAAACAACATAATAATTGTTAAGAAATTTGTGCATAAAAAAGAAACATGTATGTGTTCTTACAATTGAGCAATCTCTGACAGGACGATGAATGGAATGTCCTAATTGAACTTGAAGAGGGATAAGAGGAGAACCAACAAGGTAAAGCAAAAATCGAAGTTCATTTAAACGTGCTGAAACTGTAGGGGAAGATAATTTATCCTCAGTTTGAGCCTTCATCCATGTTAACATATTTTGCCATCTTAATGTCACATTACTTCCCATGTTTGAAAACATTTCTTCAGGTATAGGTATTTCAAGAACAGTTTCCAATCCATCTTCTTTATCTATGTTTGGACATAACCTCCTTAATGATGATTTTGCAGCGGGTTGTTTCATTTCATTAGTGTGAGATTGAGACAAGTGAAGAAATTGATGAGAGAAAATTAAGGAAGAGGGTTATAGTCAAAAGGCTAAATCATCTTTAATTAATGTATGTAAATTGAGAGGGTGCGGTTAATTAGAAGGTTGTCCTTGTTTATAGGTGTTGTGTGGGCACAAATTATGGTTTGTTTTTTTTTTTGTTACACAAATTATGGTTTGTTATGTTTTATTGTTTTTGTTTAAGTTTCTATTTAAAGATTTAATCCATGATTTTTGCTTATAGCTAGTATACTCTGACCCGAGTTTGCATTTAGGCATATTTCTTTTACTATATTTTGCAATTTTAAAATTCTCTTGATGTAAAAAGAGAAGTTTATAAGCTTGACAATGGCAATTGGTATAAGATTGTGTCTGTCCATTAACAATTAGCATTATGTAAAAATATAATAATTAAGCATGCACATGAGAATTTTATAACACTGATTTATTTGGACATCAATGTATATCTTAGTGATTTATTTGTCGGATTGATTTTGGATCATCTTGATTTTGTAAACTTTATATTTTTTTTATAGAGATTAATATAATAGACCGACGGTGTAAAACAACTATACACAATCAAACAATTAAAATCATCCAATGAGACACATCATCTTAAATGTTAAAATAGAAAAAATCAAAGAAAATCTTTTCTAATAATTACCTTCTACCATGTTTCTTAATTTATGAATTTTTTTTGTATCCTTAATTTAGGCATTTGATATAGCCGTTTTCATCTGCTGATAATAAAGAAAACATGTACACAATGGATTGACCGTATTTCCTAAGAGTAATATCTCTTCAGGAGAAAATCAAACAAAATCATCAAAAACATTCACCAACAAACACAAATAAACAACCCTTTTTGTTTCTGTCATTAATTTAGTAAACAAATTTAATTTTTTAATAAAAAAATGGACTCATTTACAAAAAAAAAAAAACAGAGAAGTGTTTCACAAGAAAAACATTTAATCTTGAAGGAATAAACAAATTGAAAAGATAAGTTACATGGAATTAGAAGGATTAAAAAGAAGAAGAGAAGACAAGAATGATGATAAGTGTGAAGACGAGGAGGAGAGAAAATAGCAACGTTAAACTAAAAAACATGGTAGAAGGCAATTATTAGAAAAGATTTATTTGATTTTTTTTCTATTTTTAACACTTAAGATTATGTTTCTTAAAAAAAACACTAGATTACGTGTCTAATTGAGTGATTTTAATTGGTTGTCCATGTAAAATTGTTTTACACCGTTGGTCTATTTTAATTAATCTCTTTTTTAAACTAATGTGTAAATTATGAGAAAAGTTTTTGACAATTTAAAAGTTGTCCGACATAATAATTTTTTAGAGTTGTCAATTTAATAAGTTTTTTTTCTCCTTCAATCAAACAAACACTTACTCCCTCCATAACAAAATATAAGCAAAATTCAACCATTTCAGTTGTAACTAATTATAAGCAAAATTGACTTTTTTTGTCATATTTAAGGATAATATACCTGAAATACCCTTACTTTAATTTTTTAAATGCACACACGTTTAACAACAACACCTTGAAAATATACTACTGTACACCACAATTAATGAGGGCAAAATAGGTTATTTAACTTAAATTAAATAACACAAATCACATTCCTTAAAAAATGTGAATTGGTCAAATTTGCTTATAAAAAGTTATGGAGGGAGTACTCAATGTGTATTTTTGTACGGCCTCCCAAAATTCATCATATTTTGTTTGTTCAAATATATTTACTATTGAAATGTGAATTTCAAACTTAATAAATGTTAGTATTGGACAATGCAGTTATATAAAAATCACTTTTACATGCGAACCATTAATATAAGCATGTTTTTCATAAACAAAATAGCGGAGAAATATTAATATGTACTTTTGAGTTACAGGGAGACCCCAGTGTATACCATTGATTACACATCATCATAGCATTCATTTTTTTAGTGTTTTATAGAGTTTTAATGTTTTTTATTTTAGGTTTTTATTGAGGATTAGAGCGAGTTATTGGTAGTTTGAGAAAAAATCTATAATATTTTGAATTGAGTCATTGTGTATCTTATAATTCCTAATCATAAAATTTTATAGGGTGTTGATGACATGCTGTCATATAGTGTTTTTCAGTTAGTTTTTATGTGTTTTAGTTTAGTTTTTAGCAGTTTTGGAAAGCCGGAAACTGAAAAAGACAAAAAAATAAGGTCACCAGAAAAACCAAAATCATGCCACGATTTTGACCTGATTTTGAGAAAATTTTGAGTTTTTTAATTCGACAAAAATCGGGCCACGATTTCTAAAAATCGGGGCACGATTTTTACGTTACAAAAACTAATTCTATAAAACTCAGGTGTGTCTCTGAGCCAAGGGTTTGAAATTTTGAGGAGAAAAAGGCGTTTTTGAAGCGGAAGAACTGGAGAACCGGTGGGAGACCATCAAAACTCATAGTCAATCTTCCAATCTATGTAATGAATCCTTCTTTTGAATTAGTTGTTTATGCTTTAGCTATGAGTAACTAATTTCCTTGTGGTTAAGCCTGCGATGAATCTTTTGTAAGCTATATGGCCATGTAATTTGTATGAACTCTCTTGAATATCATTGAAGATATAATCTTATTCAGATTTCCTTGAATGTAATGCATTTTATATGTTTATGATTGACTACTAGCCCTAACTTCTTGAATGTATGAATTGATTATAGACTTTGAATGACTACTAGTCATAGTTTTTGAATCTGACCTAGGTAATATGATTAACTTAACTGATTAAGCTAGAGATAGATAATTGTTAAGTTATGATTTAGAGATTAACAGACTATTAAAACCTCCATCGGTTTTGAATTCACTTAAGAGATTAAGCGATTGTGACTTTAGGAGCGAGTTCTAAGTCAATAGATTGATTAGAACTACTTTGTTAATCTATAGTTAGACTAGGGAAACAATGATATGAAAGAGGTGCAAATTATCATATAGCAAGCATTAGAGGATTCGGTCGGCTTAATCATTCTCCACATTAAATTTCTAAAAACCAACCTTTACTGCACTTTTCTATTAGTTAATGTTATCAAAGTCAACTATTTGCCTTGTGCAACCCCCAAAGTTTATACATCCTTTATGATGATGAAATTACTAAGTAGAAATTAACAACAGTCCTCGTGGATACGAATTTAATATTATTACTTCGATAGTTTTTGGTACACTTGCCAAATATTTATCAGGTGTCATAGTCTTTTGGTATATGCCATTGAATTTATCCGATCAGAAGACATCTCTTAGAAGTTACGTAAGCATAAAGACCAAGCACAATGAAGATTTTGAAATTTAGACAACTTAAGGAAATTCTGTCTCAAGTCCCAAGCACATATAAGAGATGGAAAATCCAAAAAGTGTGAATAAAACAAAGAAAAAATGTCATGGTTTGCTCACCTCGCGCACAGACCTGCGCGTCCCACATGACTTGAAGGGTGAAAGTTGGATAATCACACTGTCGTGTGCGCCCCACGCACACTAACCGAAAAACAATGCCACATGTTTAAAAGAAGCATGTGGGCATGCAAGACAGACTCCTACGCGGCACACACGCAATAACAGGAAAAACACCTATTTCAATGATTTTTCATCCAGAAGTAAGAGTTCGGAATTCTGACAGTCAAGAGACATAAGGGTGTGATCCCAACATATCAAATAAGCCCTTTTTTAAAGGATCACATAAGTCTCTTGTAGCCACATAAAAAATATTATGAAAAAGAATTAAAAATGATTTTTTTTTTCATCTATTTTACAAAATTATTAAAAGTGAGGTGAAGCCAACGGTCTTTATGTTTACAACATACATGATTAACTTGACCAAAAACAAAATAAGAAGGACTAACAACAAATTAAGATAAAAGACTGGACTTACAAATTTTAACTTTGTAACATTGATTTTCTTTAAATGCAAAAAAATCCTTTTGGTTTGGGTAAGTTTGTCAAACAAGCACCCCAAAAAACAAGATTTTAATTAATACTTCAAACGAAACCAAGTCTGCACTTATTTTCTTCAAAGATAAGCTAGATACAAAGAGCCCTTAATTATCTCAACAACTCAAAGGAATTAGCCCAGTAGAGAATGATTTGGTTTGTATTTAACATGTAGCTAAGTTCCCATTAGTTATTATATACAGTGAGGTAAATGTAATTTTCTTCATAAGTACTCACTGAATCCCAAGGTTTTTTCTGCCATTATTCAAGACTATGCATTGTTGCTTCCATTCTTCATTTGTACCTCAGACTTGGAATCTTTCCCAAAGATAGTCTCCATATCTTCTAATGATCTTCCTTTAGTTTCAGGCAAGAAAGAATAGTAAAACCACCAACCCAAAACATTTGTACCAACAAACAAAAAGAAAGTCCCACCCAATGTTATGGTTTTATAAATTGAAATAAAACTAGTAACCAGTGCCACATTAGTAATTCTATTCATAATCACACAAACCCCAAGTCCTTGTGCTCTCAACCTTAGTGGAAATATCTCTGTGCTATAAACCCATGTCACAGCCCCAATTCCAATAGCATTAAAACCTGCCATAATGTATATAACAATAATAGTAAATATTATGGCCCACAATGGTTCTTCTCCTAATTTAGAATTCTCCACTATAGCTGAACAAACACATAATCCTAACATAGTCAAAATCACACCTCCTGAACTGACCAACAATAGAATCCTTCTCCCAATTTTATCCAACAAAAAACATGATAATAAGGTGAATAAAGTTTGGCTTATCCCAATACCAACTGTAGCTAAAAGAAGTGTACCCTTATCAGTGATTCCCATTCTTCCAAAAATTCTTGGACTATATAAAAAAATACCCTCAACTCCACAAATATTTTGAAACATATGAACACCAATAGCTGCAATAAGTATCCTATATACATGTGGTGAAGGTTTATAAAACATTTCTTTTAAAGCTCCTCCACCACTACGAGTTTTCTTTGAAACATGAACAATGTTTTGGATGCAATTTTCTTCAATTCCAACAGCATTTTTTATTTCCTTCATCCTTTGTTCAGCTTCTTGTTTTGAATTAGAGATTAATAAAAGAACTTTCTTAGCATCACCTAAACGTCCTTGCATTACTAACCATCTTGGTGACTCTACCAATTTCAACATTAATATTACCAAACCAATTGAAGGAATTGAAGGAATAGCTAACATTATTCTCCATCCAAGTCTTAAAGATAATTTTCCAAGGAAAAAATTTGAGACATAACCAAGTAAGAATCCTATGTTAATGGAAAGATCTGGTAGAGAAGTTAGAAAACCTCTATAAGAAGGAGATGAAATTTCTGCACTGTAAACAGATACTATAATAAGTGCAAAACCAACACCAAATCCTGCAATGCATCTTCCAATCATTAAGATTGGAAAAGATGAACCATACCCCATTAAAATTGAGCCTAAGAAGAAGAATATCGAAGATAACATGATTGTGTAGCGTCGACCTATGTAATCAGATAATCTTCCTGCAATCATGCATGCTGGTAATGCACATGCATTTAAGATTCCTGCTAGAAGCTGCACTTGCATGTCACTGATTTCAAGTTCTTCCTTTATGAATAAGAGTGCTCCAGCCATCACTGTTGTAACTATAATAAAAAAATATTATATTTACTATTAGTTGATTTTGCATAGCTGTTTTATGCCAAAAATTCACAAGCTAACAATTCCACATCCAATAAAAGTTTGATTTTGTAATTTTAAATTACCAAGTTCAAATTCCCTCATAATAGTTGTAAAATGATAATTAATGTCACTTTAATTAATACTAATTTCCACACATTTCCCGATTTATTTATTTTTTCACAAAATTTCCCGATTTATTTTAAAAAATACTTCCTTTACACATAATATAAGCCATATTAGAAAATAACATGCCAATTAATATACTCCCTCCGTCCCTATTTATAAGAATAGTTTACAAAAATCAAGAGTATTAAGAAAAGTTGTTGGAGTAATAAAGTTGTATCAAATGTGTGTGATTATTACTAGATTACCCTTAATTAAATATATATTTAATGTTAACTTTTCATATACCAAGACAAATTGGTAGTATTAATAAGGGGTATATTTGGAAAAAGAGTAATCAATGCGTCTAGGAATTTGTATATGATCTTATATTTAGGGACAAAACTTTTTTGTAAACTACTCCTATAAAAAGGGACGGAGGGAGTATTTAGTTAATTTTGTTGATTTTATAAAGATTTATACCAAAATCGCCCTCCATTAACTCCATTTATAAATGATACGAGAAAGAGAGATTACAAGAATTAGTAAAAAAATAGTTAAGAAAGGTGGTATTCAGATCAGAGACCTAGATGGTCTTCCAGATTAGAGTTAGACACTTGGATCATTGTTCAGGTCTGAGTTGAAGAGCTTTGCTCTAAGGGCTCCGACAAGCTTTGCTTTAAGGGTTGAAGGGAAACATTTTTTTTTTTAAAACTCGGTATGTCCTTAAATTGGCACCATGGAGAATTGAACCTAAGACCTTGAGAGAAGCAAACTTTAAGATCCCAAGTCAACCACTAAGTCAACCCCAAATTGACACCAGGGTTGAAAGGAAACATTATTCTGGTAAGGTATAAGAATTTGATTTTTTTTTCTCCGGTCATTTGCCCTTTTTGTTTAGTTATGTGGTCAATTTTCAAATCAAACATGAAATCAATATTTTCATAATCTCCAGTACTTATATTTTATTTTTGCAAATTAGACAGACTCTATGTATTTCATGGAAAAACAACCGTAGAAAATGCATTTTAAACATATTATATCAGACTTTTTTTCATTACTATTATTGTTTTATATTAAATTTTATACTTTGTATTAAATTATAATTTTTCCAACATTTTCAACAATTTAAGTATCTTAATCTACATTAACTTTTTGCATAATTAAATGTATTATTATAAACTATAATTGAAATATGATACATATTAAGTCATATTATCTACAATATCATGTTAAATATCAAAATAAAGCACAATTTTGTTGGTCTATTAATTCATTAGTTTATTTAAGGATATACTCCCTCCGTCCCAAAATATAAGCAAAAATTGGTCAACAAAAGTTAATGTATTTGGTTCAAAATTTGTATCAAATACATTAACTTATGTTGACTCATTTTTGCTTATATTTTAGGACAGAGTAGTATCATATTACTTATTTAAGGACTTTGTTAGTTTTAAAAAGGTAAGATGCAAACCTAAAAATAAGTCTATAATAGATAACATATCAGGTTTAAGACTTGAATTTTTTTACCAATCAAACTTGAACTTGGTACGGTCTATTCTCATCTTATCGTCAAAGTAGAAGTCATACATAATCATCCTAAATGATTTTTCAATAAATCTGCTTGAATTTATTCCTCCAAATGCACAACTATCATATATGAGACAGTAGAAAATAAAATATGAGTAAAAAAAGACAGTAAAAAAATAGAAAGTCACTCACCATAACCAAATATGGCAGAGATAATAGTGGCAGCCAACACACAAGCACAAGCGTGCTTGTTGAGACGGTTTCCATCCCCACAACAAGTGCTTTCCATGGATGCTACTTCGCTGTGCCCATTTGTTTCTTTTCCACTAGACATTTTTTTAACCCAACTTGTATATGATTTTTAAAGAATTTTAGTGATGTCCTTTATATATAGCAAGAGCGACTCTTTAATTTGTAAATAGTCAATACACTTCAATATGTAGTATTCACCAATTTATATAATTTAAATTTGTTGACTGTTGAAGTGAGCAAATGTTGTTTAACTTATAGAACTAAATTGTCTCTACCTTCACTTCAAAAAAAATACTACTCCGTACCAAAATATAAGCAAAAATGAGTCAACATAAGTTGATGTATTTGGTACAAATTTTGAACCAAATACATTAACTTTTGTTGACCAATTTTTGCTTATATTTTGGGACGGAGGGAGTATATTTATAAGATACTTAAACATATATTTTTTCATTTGAACATAAAGCCTCTAAAACCGAAATTTTGTTTTTGAATACTCATTAGAAAATAGAAATTACCTTTTGGACTAATGTATAGATAATTAATTAGTATATACATACTTCTTTTTTTGCTAAATTTAATTTGCAAACTCTATCTACCATCCATTTAATAAAAACTAATCCATGTACACTGTCGTTATCTTCCAAATTGAAAGTGAAATATTTGTCTTATGTCTTACGTGTTTAACTCTTGTTATCTACGATGGAATTTAAGGATTATAAAATTGAGGAATAATAACATCAAAGTTTTTTCACCTTAAGTAATAAAAACATCAAAATCAGTTCACCAACGACGTGAGGTCCCACTCTTCGACGGCTATGTAGGTGGGTTCTAATTCTATTACTCGAAATATTTTTCCTTCAAAATAAAAAAACTCGAAATATCTTAACAAAGATCGATATCGCTCATTTGAAGTAGAAGTTTGTTGGTAGAAACAAAAGTAAGTATTTTTTATATCGTCTCCACAGGAACTAGTGCGCTATCTCAAGCCGTTCAACAATCGTTATCATTTTGAGTTAGGGGTTTATAACTTTGTTTGTTATAAACTATTGGAATGTAAAAGCGGAAATAAAGATGACAAGTAATAGAGAATAAAAACGTTGGGATCGTAGTTCGTCAAACTAGCCTCGAATATATTCTAATGATCAAGCATATGAATTCTAGCTTTTTAGCGAAATTATCACGTATCACTCGACAAAGTCATTCGTGTCCAAATGACGTCGTGAGATCGATCGTATCGTTTAATCGACGATTTCCCAATCTATTAAACGATCCGAAAGCATTACATTCCGACACTTTATGCGATTATCAAAACCAAATTCCATATCTAGAATTTCTTATTTTGATAGAAGATTATTCTAAACCTAGATTCAAAAGTATTTGTCAATAACAATTAAATCAAGCATGAGAATGAAAAGCAAGAATAACTTCAATTATCACATAAGTTACTAGAATCATATATTTGCAAAATCAAAGATTACATCTAAGTTATATTGAGTACCTCCAATCCCAACAAGGGAAGGTTAGTTGATCATTGTCATGACAACTATACAAAAGTGGAAGGAAGATGAAGATCCAAAGCCAAGTTCTTGATTTCCCAAAGAGTCTTAGTTGATTCCACACTTCAATCACTCTTGCTCCATGAAGATCACCTCTCTTAGCCCTATGTTATGTCTAAAATATATCCTAAAACTATTACAACAAATAATCCAATCTTGATACTATATCTGAAAATGAGCTGAAAGGCTATATATAGAATATGGATTTTTCAAGGCTCGCTACAGCGATGAGCTGGTCGCTGTAGCGATGGAAGGTTTCTTGGCCATTGGGTTTGCTCCACGTCAGCAAAACGGGGGTTCAAACCGCCTTTGGTCGCTATAGCGACCATATCCATCGCTGCAGCGATGAAAACTTAATTCTCTCTGCCTAGGCGCGCTATAGCGACCAGCTCCTCCGCTGTAGCGATGACACCTTGACAATTCTTCATGTTTCTTTGCTCAAATCATGTCCTGACTTGCATTTTACTGCACAAATGGATAGGGAAAGAAATAAAAGCATAATTTGGCATTTGATAAGTGATTATGAGTTTTTCTTATGATAACTTGCAAAACAAGCTACTTAAGTGCTTAAATTAAATATTCATTTTAACTAATTTCTGGCACTTATCACTCTCCCCAACTTAAATCTTTGTTTGTCCTCAAACAAAGGACTCCAAAAGGAAAAGTTTACAAACCTAGGACTCAAGTACAGTACAAGCAAAGAAATAAAAATGTTTCAGATCGCATAATTCAAATGCGGATTGCGCGGGCAAGTATGAAGTTTCTCATTAATCCAGATATATACTATGAATGTGACAAAAGTCCTAAACACAAAATTCACATCACACAATTCAAGTCAATAACATAATTAACAATGAACCACACCTAACACACTTCTTTGAAAGTAAATGAAGCAAATTGAAATCATGAAGTGAGGGTTTTGAACACACATCCGGCAATTCTGCTAACATCTTGATTAAGTTATGTGTCCATCCAAATATCATCTCAAAAAGCACAAAAGCATAGATCAAAAGGTCTTTGAGGGTTGTAACTTGGCTTGGTTTCCAAAAGAAATGCCATATGTGGGAAAAATTGAATTTAAATGGCCAAGCATAGAGGAACATTCTTTCTATTTACACAACTTCCTCCAAAATCTCATTATCAACCCTTGGTGATATACAAATAGTACTTTGATCTTGACAACTTTTTTGATTTATTGAATCTTTTCTTTTTCTTTTTCTTGTTGTCAAGATCAATTTTCAAATTTCACCAATACTTGACATACAAAACCTCCCTTTTCTCCCCAACTTATTCAAAATAATACCCTAATTGACTGTTCCCTTATCATCAGACAAGGGACAAATAAACATGATGGTTTAGGCTTCAAAATGAATGTAAGAATATCAGAATCCAATAGTGATTTAACTATGAACTGGATTTTGAAAAACTTGGGCAAATTCATTAAGCATTGTGCTTATGAATATTGACAGTTCAAAGTTAAGGATTCTGATTCATTAGGCTCAAACGGGGTTATCAAATACTCACTTTCTCACAGGGTAGGCTTTATGTGGTCAAGTGTTTCTTCTCAATTTCAAAAGAATGCCTTGATCATTTCTGTGCTTTCATACAATTAAAACAATTATCAGATTTAACATAAAACAACCGAGTGAAACAATAAATGCCGGTCTCCTGCATATATATGTAAAGCACTTGAGGATTCCTCACATTTAGGCTAGTTCTAAGTGGTTCACATAATAAACATGTTATCGCAGAGAACTGAATGAGATAAATTTTGTGCAAAGTACTCATTTTAAATTCAAGTACATACCTAGAAAAGCAAGAAACAAGTACCTTAGTTTTGCGCACATCAAACAATTTCTATCATTATCATTATCATGCATCTGTTGGTGATTCACAAATCTATAGCTCATTCAACATTATTGAATATAACTAATAGTGCATAATTAAACATAAGTTCATCACAAGAAGTTAATGGGAGTTAGTGGCTTTGAAATCTGTAACAGACAGGCTTTTCTGTCATCGCTACAGCGAACCACCCATCGCTATAGCGAGCGCAGAGTCTGAAGGATCTTCAGACTCTGAATCAGAGTCTGAGGATCAGAAGCTGAATTTTGAACTCGTCGCTACAGCGATGAAAGTGATCGCTATAGCGACCATGACAGAATACAGAATTTTTGAAAATTGAAATGTACCACATTCCCTTCATGTGAAAACTTTTATGAGGATTAATATAAAGCATAAATACTTACAAAATTGGGTTGCCTCCCAACAAGCGCTTGTTTTACGTCGTTAGCTCGACGCCTTTTTCGTTAGGGTGGCCAAAATGAGACGGACAACACATCATCCTTTGTATTCCTTTGCTTTGGGAGGAATTCCATGAACTTGAAGTAGAGGTGATGTGGAGTTCATATCCTCCCTAACTGTTGTTTGATGAACAAGGAACATATGCTATCTTTTACAAAATCAATTTCTGCCTTGCTCACTTTCAACCCCTTCTTTTCATAAGTTTCTTCCTTGTTAAGAAACTGTTCCTTTTTCTCTATATTCATCACTTCTTCACTATCAACAGTTCTGGCCTTTTCAGAATCTGACCTTTCTTGATGAAATTCTACTTTGTGTGGTATCTCTATTTCTTCCACTAATTTCCGTATACCACATCCTTCAAACATTATCTCTTCCTCACTTTCATCAACATCTTCTTCAACAATCTCTCCGAATTTAATGGTGGATTGATTGTTGGTTTGAACATCCATGATTCTTGGTGAAAAATTTAATTGAACTTGCAAAATCTCCAATTGGCTTGATAAAGCTCTCAATCTTTGGTTGGTATTTTGCATGTTGATCATGGATTGTTGCATGAACATATTCAAAATATTTTCCATTGTTGACATTTGTTCATCTTCAGAAGGATATTGTTGATACTGTTGATAGGATTCATACTCAAATGGAGTATAGAAGTTGAAATAATCATGATCAGCCATGACTTCGTTTATGTTGAGAATCTGAAACGAGTGTAACTAACAAGAAAATTTTCTTTGTATAACAAGAGGGTTAATGCAAACAAAATTTTATAATGTACAAAAGAAACGAAAAATATTAACAAGATATATACAAATGCTTAAAACAATACAAATTGTTGCGATGCTTGAAATATCTAAACACTAGTCCCCGGCAGCGGCGCCATTTTGTTGGTAGCAACAAAAGTAAGTATTTTTTATATCGTCTCCACAGGGACTAGTGCGCTATCTCAAGCCGTTCAACAATCGTTATCATTTTGAGTTAGGGGTTTATAACTTTGTTTGTTATAAACTATTGGAATGTAAAATCGGAAATAAAGATGACAAGTAATAGGGAATAAAAACGTTGGGATCGTAGTTCGTCAAACTAGCCTCGAATATATTCTAATGATCAAGCATATGAATTCTAGCTTTTTAGCGAAATTATCACGTATCACTCGACAAAGTCATTCGTGTCCAAATGACGTCGTGAGATCGATCGTATCGTTTAATCGACGATTTCCCAATCTATTAAACGTTCCGAAAGCATTACGTTCCGACACTTTATGCGATTATCAAAACAAAATTCCATGTCTAGAATTTCTTATTTTGATAGAAGATTATTCTAAACCTAGATTCAAAAGTATTTGTCAATAACAATTAAATCAAGCATGAGAATGAAAAGCAAGAATAACTTCAATTATCACATAAGTTACTAGAATCATATATTTGCAAAATCAAAGATTACATCTAAGCTATATTGAGTACCTCCAATCCCAACAAGGGAAGGTTAGTTGATCATTGTCATGACAACTATACAAAAGTGGAAGGAAGATGAAGATCCAAAGCCAAGTTCTTGATTTCCCAAAGAGTCTTAGTTGATTCCACACTTCAATCACTCTTGCTCCATGAAAGATCACCTCTCTTAGCCCTATGTTATGTATAAAATATATCCTAAAACTATTACAACAAATAATCCAATCTTGATACTATATCTGAAAATGAGCTGAAAGGCTATATATAGAATCTGGATTTTTCAAGGCTCGCTACAGCGATGAGCTGGTCGCTGTAGCGATGGAAGGTTTCTTGGCCATTGGGTTTGCTCCACGTCAGCAAAACGGGGTTCAAACCGCCTTTGGTCGCTATAGCGACCATATCCATCGCTGCAGCGATGAAAACTTAATTCCTCCCTGCCTAGGCGCGCTATAGCGACCAGCTCCTCCGTTGTAGCGATGACACCTTGACAATTCTTCATGTTTCTTTGCTCAAATCATGTCCTGGCTTGCATTTTACTGCACAAATGGATAGGGAAAGAAATAAAAGCATAATTTGGCATTTGATAAGTGATTATGAGCTTTTCTTATGATAACTTGCAAAACAAGCTACTTAAGTGCTTAAATTAAATATTCATTTTAGCTAATTTCTGGCACTTATCAAAGTTCACAAGCATCTTTGCTCTTTTAAGGTATTCATATTTGTTTCCCCTATATTTTCGAACTTACACCAATTACGTCATCAGTTCACTCATTAAAACGAAATCATCGGTTCACTCTTCTAAAAAATATCGTAAGTCGTCGTTGGAGTTTCACATAATTTTTACATGTTTATCATCTATGAACCACATATCAATAGAAGTTGCATATTTTGTACTCTATCAGTTTTAAAATAAGTATCGCTTAAGTTATTTTACATTAAGAAAAACAATAAATAAATTAACATGTGTAACAATTTTTTTAAATTATCATCGTTAACTATTGACAATTGAAGTAACAATTGTGATAAATGCATAGTGAGATTTAAGGACTTGAAGATGCTGAACACTATATGTTGTATTTTTGAGTTATTATTATTTCAAAAGTTTTCTTATTTCCAGCAAACAATTTAAATTAGAATTATTGCTCAATTTCTATTTGTTGACCGGCTCCATAAGCTAACCCATATCCCTTTTAATATCTCCATGACTCATCACTATTAAGAGATACTCATTTTATTCTGTTTCACCATGTGTTCCTATTATTATGGTTAGTGAAAGGTTAGTGCCTCATCACTAACGGTTTTTTGTCAGCCTATGAGAATGGCCATTGCTTGCTGTATATATACATATGTATGGAACAAACCATTAGTTAGTATAGAAAAATATTAACACACATTTTTGTACACTATCAAACTAGAAAAAATATCTTACTCTCCTCCGAATACCGTTGAGTTCCTGGGTTACATTCCAGTGTTTATCAGATTCGAGTTGTTCTGTCACCTCTGATATCATTCATATCAGGGAAGAACATGTTGTATCCTGGGAGGATATGCGCTTAAGAGGCGGATAAATCCTTAAGGACATTGACTTCGTCACGCCTCAGGTTATATAACGGTTTATCATTTTGCAGATTATATATGAGTTGTTGGTGGAAGATGTTGATAGAGCTGTATAGGTGTCTAGTTATACAAAATTTCAAAGACAGCTAAGTTTATTGATCTTTTTCTTTTGCTTATGTTTGATTGATGCTTGTAAGTATATGTTGGTTTTTATTTGGGGATAATTCTTATGACTAATTTTTACAACAATCTTAAGGATTTTATTTGATTTCTTAAACTATTATTTTGAGCACAATACGTTTGAGACAAGTTACCGTGAAATAAACAGAGAGAAATATTTTATTAGATGTGGATTACTTACTATGACATCTTTTGATAAACTTTAATTTAGTGAAAGATTATTTTAAACTTGGTTCTCATGAATAGATGATATTTATATTAGGAGAATTCCTTTAACAACTTTTGTGTGTGTATAAATGAGAACTATAATTTGAAGAATTTTGCTCTGTTGTAAAATATGAGAGTTCCTTGCATTTTATGAATTGCATTGATATAAGGCATTCTTGAAAAATTTATGATGAGTATATGATTGTAATAGATGTTTACAATTTAAACTGGGTATTCTATTGTGCTTATTGGAAATTGGTGTTTGTTTAAAAATTCTGAAAAACATTATGAACCATTCGCTGAGTTATTAATCTGGTACTTGAGTAAATTTTATTATGATAACTTTAAACATTATTGTGTTGCTAAGTGCTATGTTAATTTTTCGAGATAAGCATGTGAATATTATGAAAGGACAATGGATAGCAGACGTGTATAATAAAACTAATCATAAATTTATTTTCCCCTTTGTGAAGATGTTGTCGCTTAGTATTTATCTAAGTAGACCTCATGAAGTATATTATGGAAATTAGTTTGATAATATACGAGATATTATTTACAGAATGGATAAACCTTTGTATTAAAATAATACAAAGATGTTAAATAGATATGAATCCATTGAGAATAAATCTATAAGTAGAATTATTTTATTGATGAACATGTTGTATCTTAGTAGACAACGACTTGTATTAATTTATTGTGTAATCTAAGTTTATTTTTATAGACTTGATGAAATATGAGGTTAATTGACTTAGAGACGTCTTAGTCAATATTTGTGAATTTAGCGGATCCGTATATAAAACCCCTTGGGAAAAATATTTAGGAAAATGGGACTATGCCACTAGAAAACGACAAATAATGGGAACCCAACCTTTGTGATTGAAGATCCCATGAAGAAGGTTCAATGGGTGAAAACAAGTTACTTGTTAGTTATGTTAGCACTGAAATGATTTTGTCCCATTCCTATGGTGTATGATAATGAATATGAGAAGTGCTAAATAATATAAAATTGAGGGGTAAGCTTTAAAGGCTTTTAATGATTACCATAAGCTCTTATGGGTGATGTATGGTTGTAGCATACACTAGATGGAATCACCTATATGAGTGTCAAGTGGGGCCGCTTGCATGAGACCGCGGCAGGTCTCTAGAGCACTCATGAATACCAGGCACGCGCATAGCCTATTAGCGCACAACCGCGTAACACAATGTGATTGTGAGACCTCTAGCATACAACAAGTGTCTTGGGTTCCATAGCTTGCTAAACCAATTCACTGTGTGTTAAGTCTCATTAATCTAGGACGGGTTCCATAACTTGCTACACCGTTTCGATGCATTACATCTACGATGTTTACCCAGGAAAACTCTTTTTAACCTTTTATTTTAACTTTTGAAATATGTGGAGGATTGTTGTATTTTTGAGTTATTATTATTTCAAAAGTTTTCTTATTTCTAGCAAACAATTTAAATTAGAATTATTGCTCAATTTCTATTTGTTGACCGGTTCCATAAGCTAACCCATTTCCCCTTTAATATCTCCATGACTCATCACTATTAAGAGATACTCATTTCATTCCGTTTCACCATGTATTCCTATTATTATGGTTAGTGAAAGGTTAGTGCCTCATCATTATAAGAATGGCCATTGCTTGTTGTTTATATACATATATGTATGGAACAAACCATTAGTTAGTATAGAAAAATATCAACACGCATTTTTGTACACTATCAAACCAGAAAAAATATCTTACTCTCCTCCCAATACCATTGAGTTCCTGGGTTACATTCCGGTGTTTATCAGATTCGAGTTGTTCTGTCACCTATGATATGATTCATATCAGGGAAGAACCTATTATAATTTGAGAGGATATGCGCTTATGAGGCAGATAAATCCTTAAGGACAGTGACTTCGTCACGCCTCAGGTTATATAACGGTTTATCATTTTGCAGGTTATATATGAGTTGTTGGTGGAAGATGTTGATAGAGTTGTATATGTGTCTAGTTATACAAAATTTCAAAGACAGCTAAGTTTATTGATCTTTTTCTTTTGCTTATGTTTGATTGATGCTTGTAAGTATATGTTGGTTTTTATTTGGGGATAATTCTTATGACTAATTTTTACAACACTATATTAATTTGGAGGTATAATTGGAATAAATTAATTAATGTTGCATTGATAAAATAAAATGACACTTATTTTGGAATTTTTTTGCGCTAAAACGTCAATTATTTTAGAACTAGTGGAGTGATATTAGTTTTTTTTTACACAATGGAGTGATATTAGTTGAAAAGAGATTTTTTATGTTTTCTTAACTTTTATAGACCAGTTCTATGATACAACACTTTGATAAATGGACTATAGTAAAGTAGTACTTAAAATTACTCAATATTATCAACAACAGTTTATATTGCTTTCTAAGTAGAAGCTCGCAATCATCCTTATTCTCGTGTGTGAGATTGCAACTTCATCGTGTCAGTTCAATAAAAACAAAGATCAATGAATCATGAGTTGAATTTTGAGGTATTCATATTGGTTTTCCCTTATTTTTTTAATCTCGCACCAATTATGTCACCATCTCACTCTTTATGGTGAAATGATCATAAACTTCCCCTTCTAACCAATACTGGAATCCGTTGGTCGAGTTTCACTTAATTTTCGAGTGTTAATGAACTATGGACCACATATCAACATAAATTGCATTTTGTACTGTGTTCTAGAATAAGTGTCGTTTAAGGTTATTTCATCTAGATTAAAATAATAGAAGAATAAATGTAATGATTTTATAAAATTGCCTCAATTAACTATTAACTATTGTAATTGGCATATGCATAGCCAAATATAATGTCTTGAAAATGATGGATAAAACATAAATTTGGGGGTGAAATTGGAATAAATTAACTAATGTTGTATTATTTTTTTGGCCAAATACCATTTTTGGTCATTTAAGTTTGACAAAAATATCGGATTAGTCCTTTAAGTTTTTCAAGTTTCAAATAGGTCATTTAAGTTGTTAATTTAATGCACCTATTTGAAGTTTTTTAAGTTTTTAAGTTTCAAATAGGTCCTTAAAAGGGTAACGGTGTAATAAATTAACAACTTAAATGACCTATTTGAAACTTAAGAACTTAAATGACTAATCCGATATTTTTATCAAACTTAAAGACCAAAAGAGGTATTTGGCCTATTTTCTTAGACAAACAAATGTTGCATTGAGAAAGTAAATGACACATATTTTAAGAAAAAATGTTTTGTTAAAACGACACTCATTTTAATGCAAATGAAGTAATATAAAGTTTGAGAAGAGATTTTTTTTTTGTCATAACCCTCTCATTCTCAAGGGAAAGTAAGGGTTGCAAAACGGGTAAACCCGCTCCCATTTTCCTCCGCTCCTCAACTAACTCGTAAAAAAAAGGGCGGGGCAGACCAATTTAGGTAGGGGTTGAAACTTTCGCCCCATCCCTCGACAGGTTGGCGGGTTAAAGTGTAAATTACAATAAAAGAAACTAAAAAAATTAAATTTATTGATTTTTAGGTTAGTCGAGGCTTAAAATAAAATGAACTTCAAAAGTAGTTCATTAAAATTCAACATAATCAAACAATCATTACACAAGCAATAAACTTAAGAGTTTATTGGTATGTAAAAGAGAAAATATGTTAATGGCTGCAGAAAATATATAATCGACTCAATAAAAAAACAATTTAAAAAAGAAAGAGATTTTTTAAATTGACCCAACAAGACGGTACATGACGACAAATGGTAGGATCCAAAACCTCAACTCATTCAATTTCTCAGACTTCCTGTTTGTTTCTTTTAAGTTTCTCAATGACAACTGTATAAATTTCTGATTCTTCAATGAAGAAGAATTAGCCATGAGAAAAATTAAAAGACCAAGACTAAAACTTCATTTTATGATGATTTAGAAATCATATAGCAACATCAAATGAGTAGATGCAAAATGATGGAAACGTGGTAATGTATATCAACTATTTTTGAAACTAAACAAGTAGGGAGAAGTTATTAAAACTTCAGTGAACTACACTTTTTTTGTTAATTGTGCAAGTACACTACCAGAAGGAGTTCACAAAGTCCAAGATCAGAGTTATGTATAAAAATGAGTAAACATCATATCTCTGGATCCATAAAAATGAATATACATCATAACCAGATCAGCGAGAGAAATTAAAAGACCAAGACAAAGAGACTAAGACCAATGAACAGAGTGTAATTAGTCATCACTTGTTCCACAAAAATAGGTAGCATCTGAGACTATTTGCTTGTAATTGGTTCCATCAAAGACAGATCTTGGAAATGTTAAGGAGCATTGCTTTGTTGAGTAAGACAGTATCAAACATATTTATGTTTTTAAATTGTTTGAGTATAAGAAGGAATTCAATGACCGTGTCATAGATAGTCCAAAACCTCAAAAGCCTAAATTCTGGAAAGTGCTTTTGTGAATTTGGGGGAGAAAATTACAGAAGTTAGGAGAGAAAAATATAGTAGAATTTAGAGACCAAATTTGTGACTTGCATTACTCTAAATAGTGTGCTCAATTGGAGTATATACACCAACATCTAACTGCTAAAACAATTGTCATAACTAGCTTACCCATAAACCCAACAAGCTTAATAAACTGTTACTAGGGTGGTCTCGGGTATGAATAGAACCAAGCAACCCAAACCAATCCAATTTGAAAAAATATTAGACTGGTTTTGGTAACTAATTCAGTTTGATCTGCATTTTTCCAAACTCAGATGTAATCGGTTATTACTCAATGAACTTCAACCAACCCGAATGTTATGTGTAATTCTAATTTTTACTATGAAATATTCTATGAAGTTTTAGGGTACACGCTTTAAAGTTCTAAACAAAGACAACCATTACAATTTCATGTTGTGCACTTCTAAGACAAACACTAAATAATTTGGGAGCAGATTTAAAAACGAAAACAAGGTTTGTATCAGCAAGTAAACAGCAAACTAGTCAGAGGATTTAAACGAGTTGAATGAATTAAAGAACCGAGGTTCAAACTCTTATGAAGGAGACAATACTAACATAATAACTAATATCATTTGCCTATTTAAAAAGCAGGCAAACTAGTTGAACCTTTAGAAAATTTAAATAGGTGCACCTATAGTAATCATACATTACAAAATGACATAAAAATAGTCTGGCAAAAGAGTGCAAGAATCAAGAAGAAAAAAAAACTTACATAGTCTGCAAATATATTTAAAATGGTATCTGTGGAGCTTTCTTCCCAAAGATGGCCTCCCAAATGGAGGGTGAAAATGGTGCTTTCTTATCCAAAAACACCCTAACAGCTTTCTCATCAAAAGCAAAACCCTTTCCTGTTAATGTCTTGATAATACCTTTTGCTTCTTCAATACCAATTTCCTTGCAGAAACCATCTACCAAGCCAACGAAAGTTGTCACATTTAGAGAATGACCTGCTTCTAACATCTCTACGCAAAATTCAACAGCATCATGTAATCTGCTACATTTGTAGAGTCCTTGTATAAGAACGGTGTAACTAAAAGCATTTGGCGAAATACCATTACTCTGCATTTTCCTGAAAATCCTTATAGCATCATCAGCCTTGTGTGCCTTTGTGTATCCCTCCACTACAGCAGTGTAAATGACAATATCCGGAATTGTTCCCTTTTCCCGCATCAAACCAAAAAGCTTCAAAGCTTCTTGAAAATTACCATCTTTACATAAACCATCAAGCATAGCCACTGCATTTGGGATAAGACCAGTTTCCTTCATCTTCTTGAAAATCGCATCAGCATCTTGAGGCATAGACTCTTGCGCTGGTTGATTGAAATTTGACGAATTCACCGCCCTCGCTTCTTCCGATTGGCTGCTTCCTTCAACATCTGATTGACTCTCTATTTTATCATCAAAACCAAACTTAAACTTATCAAGGAAACTATCTCCTTGATTGACCACCATCTCTACCAGTTTCAGCAACATTTCTTCCTTGGAATCCAAGATCAATTTGCGAAGATTTATTGTCACGATGACCATCATCTCTACCAGTTTCATCGACATTTTTTCTCTGAAATCCAAGATCAATTTGCGAAGAATTATTGCCACGATGTCCACCATCTCTACCAGGTTCATCAACATTTCTTCCTTGAAATCTACGATCAATTTGCGAAGATTTATTGCTACGATTTCCATCGAATCTTGGACGACGGCCACCTCGATCATATTCTTGGGAATGCAAAGGAGGCCGATTACTTGGCTTCTGACCTCTCAAAACCCTAGTTTGACTCGATTCCTCCGTACTTTGTCGAACATCAAACCCTTCCTCATTTCTATTTCCACCATCCTCAGTAAAACTCGTGTCTCCCCGTTGACGAAAAAATTCATCGTCAGATTCTCCGTTGGCAGCTTGTTTGATGTTAAAGCCACTGGAGATTATCATTAAAGCTAAAATGGCGCATGGTAATAAGCCATGGAGACAAAATTTGTTTAGAATTTAAAAGGGAAACCAACCCTTCAATTTTATTAACCCTACGCCCTAACAATGGTGTCATGTGGATGAACCTGTTAATCAGTTGCGTCAAACATACATAAAATCAACAATTTATCACAAAATCAAAAGAATAAAAAAAATTACCAAAAGAAAATAAAATGAAGCAGGATTAATTATGAGAGAATAATCAAATGAAATGTTGAATAATCAATTAAGAAATTAATTAACCAGCAAAACAAAGGAAAAGATGAAAGGGTTTCTTACCGTTTCTGGTAGCCGGCGACGAAGGCCGTTTGCGTTAACCGGCGAGGTTTAGCTATTTGCGGGCTGTTGAGTTCAGTGGGACTCAGTTGTTTCTGATAAAGAGCAAAGGGTTTTATTTGATGGAGCTCTCAGTTTTGTTCGTGTAAGATCCGTTTCGTTAGAGTTTTGATTGGGGAATGGAGGGGAGGGAATATTTTTAATTTGATGTGTTTGGTTCAATTTTTAGAAGGGAATGTGTTTGGAGCTCTCTTTAAAATTTTATTACATTGTCATCATCCTTAGATTAATTTAAAATCTCAATATTATCCTTATAACAACTTTTATTATTATTAAGTTATATTATCCTTGTAACAACTTTTATTATTATTAGGTTATATTACCGTTGTAACAACTTTTATTTTCATGTTATATATCACTCTTATTTGTTATATGTAAAAACAAACATCATCGTTTATTTAATTAAGTTTAAGGGTAAAACAGTAAATTAATTTTAAAATCTCTCCCATCCCCATGTGAACCAAACACATTTTTAATTAAAATCTCTCTCGTCCCGTCCCATCCTGTCCCCTCCTCTCCTCCCCCCCCTCCCCCTCCCCTCCCCTCCGTTGAACCAAACGAACCCTTAGGGTTTTAATTTGTTTCAGTAAATAGACAATTGCCTCCCAAAATTGTAAGTTTCGTCAAATATCCTTGACATTAAAGGTGATGATGTGGCTATTTGAGGCTGACGTGTCAATGCTTCCGGGTATTTGACTAAATGAAAAAAGTCACTTATCATACTTTTTTATTACTAGTAAAAGACTAGCTGTTTTCGCACAGGTCACGTAACATTGCGATAATTATATAAAAAATAATTAGAGTTTTAATATTCTAGAATGTTTATAGATATTAAATAAAAATTATAAGTATTAATATAATGTTTCTGTTAAATATTTTTCTTGTATATATACAAAAATTTGTTTTATTTTTGAAAGATTATACAAAAATTTGTTAAATAGTTTAGCAACAACAGTTATGAATTTTATTTGCTTATATATGCGAAAACAAATATTTATATAGATATATGAGAACATGATATTGATAAATTTTTAATAACTCAGGACTATTTTCATATCAAATTAATGTAGTGTTTCTATTAAATAATCTTTTATTTTTATATGCAACGACTATTCAATGTTTTGCACCCACACTCGTGTTACTGAATTTTTATGTACTTATATCCCACACTCGTGTAGATTTTATGTACTTATATCTCCATAAACAAATTTTTATATACATATACGAGAAAGTCGATATGATAAAAATTTGAAAACTCATTACTATATTCAAAATATCAACATTAATGTAGTGTGTCTATTTAAAAAATATTTTATATTTAAAACACAGTTAAATATTTAAACCGCAATCGTTGAGGACTTTATATGCTTGTCTATGCAGAAGAATTTTTATGTACCGATATGTGATAATCGATATGATACAAATTTGAAAAACTCGTGACTATTTTTAAAATATCAACATTGATGCAATGTTTATATTAATATTAATTAAATTTTTATTTATATGCAAAATATCGTTCAATGTTTGCACTGCTCTCGTTGCAGATTTTAAATGTTTATATCTGCAGAAACAAATTTTATATACGTATATGAGAAAGTCGATATGTTAGAATTTTGGAAACTCGTGATTATTTTTAAAATATCAACATTAATGTAGTGTATATTTAAACCACACTCTTGAGGATTTTATATGCTTGTCTATGCAGAAGAATTTTTATGTACCGATATGTGATAGTCAATATGATAAAATTTTGAAAACTCGTGACTATTTTCAAAATATCAACATTAATGCAATGTTTCTATTAATTAAATTTTTATTTTATATGCAAAATACCGTTCAATGTTTGCACTGTTCTCGTTAGAGAAATTAAATGGTTATGTTCTGGAGTAGGCAAATAGCAATTAGGCCCATTCACTTAGGCCTAATACAAACTAGCCCAGATCCAATATCTGGCAGAATTACTCGCAACACACCTCCTCTCCGGAGGGGGGTGCTCGGAGCAAACAGAGATTCATTCAAACGTTCTGTAACGTCTTTCGCACGTTCCCGTGAATCTCTCCTCGGCGGTTACACTTCCTACGAATTCGTAACCGCTGAGCCACACGTGTGCCATACAACGGCTCCTGCACCACCCACCTCTATAAAATGGGGACTCTGAGCAGTCCCCAAGGTTAGATTCTTCTTACTCTCTTAACCTCCCTCTTCACACTCATACTGACTTGAGCGTCGGAGTGCCTGCATGTACACACCCCCCTGCCGTTCCAGCCAACAACGAACACTCACAACTACGTCCTTTACTGCACCGGTAGTCCATTTCTGATCAGGTAAGATTAGTGGCGCCGTCTGTGGGAAAATAAGCTCTCCCCGTTTTTTACCCAACAAAAAACCAAAGCTTCCAGAAATATATATTCATATAAACCATGGCTACCAACAATGCTACATCTCAGATACGGAGTGAGGTCCACCGCGTCTACCGCGATGGACACACTTCCATACTGTCCCCTGCAGATAGTCCTAGGGAGGAGGCACACCACCAAATCCCTCAGGTCATCATACCATTGCAGGAGCAACCTCTCTACGGTCCCCATCGGCCTAGCGAGGAAGCAAACAATTCGTCCCCCACGGACGCCATACTGACCAATATCCTCCGCACGGTACAACGTCAAAAGTTGATTATCGAGGAGCAGAATCGGCACCTAATGGAGATAGAGAATGAGCGTCCGCAACGACAACATCCATCGCCCTAGAAGGCCTCCCTCTCCACCGCGTAGAAGAAGGGGAGGGAGCCCGCGTCCTTCATATCAAGGTCGCCCAGACATTCAGTCAGTAGGAGATCCCCAACCAGGAGATCGCCTAACTGAAGGTCCCTTAGCAGGAGATCCTCCAGACGATCCCCTGAAAGGACTCCACCTAGGCGAAGAAGACGCTCGACATCTACATCCGCATCTGATGACGAACGCCCCGCATATGGCCCTTTCACAAGGCGTATTCGCGAGGCTCGCATCCCACAGGGGCTATACAAGCCCCCGCAAATGGACTCGTATGACGGGACAACCGACCCCGACGAGCACATAAAGAACATTGAGGCCGTCCTCACCTACAGAGAGGTGCGGAGGGCCATCAAATGTAAGCTCTTCGTCACCACTCTAAGGCGAGGAGCGATGACGTGGTACAAGGGTCTCCGCAGGAACTCTATCGATTCCTGGAACGATCTGTGTCACGAATTTACCGCGCACTTCACCGCTTCAAGGACCCAACTAAAAACTGTGGCATCCCTTGAAGCTATTGTGCAAGGGAAGAATGAGCCCCTCAGAGACTACATTGAGAGGTTCAACAAAGAAACTGTACAGGTCAAAGGTGCAGATGAGACAATGAAGAAGTACCTTATCTCTAAGGGACTTCACCACAGCACCGATATGAAGAAGCCTGTACAGCTAGATCGCCCAAGGACTCTGAACGAGTTCCTAGCGATCGCAAAGACTTACATCAGGTACGAAGAGGGGTTGTACGCCGACAACCTGAATAAGTCCAGGAAGGAGGAGCCTGTCGCTAAATCCTCCAAAAAGCCCTTTACAAGAGAAAAAGAGGGAAGGCAAGCAAACTGCTCGAGAAGGCAAAGAGCCTATTCGAGAGAGCAAAGGACCTATTGGTCGCTTTGTTGAATATACACCCCTCGTGGCGTCGAGGGAGAAGATCCTCACTGAGATCACAGCAGCCGATCTGAAGGAGGCGGGCATCAAATACCCCAAGCCTCTAACATAAGAGAAGAAATGAGCCGACAAGATGAAGTACTTGCCGGTTCCATAAGTGCCACGAGCACCTTACAGACGATTTCATTCATCTCAAGGATGCAATCGAAATCCTCATACAACGAGGTCGGTTGAAGCAATTCACCAAAACTACTTATCCCGAAAGAAAGATAGTCGACCAGATCGCTGATTGCAGCAGTTAAGACATTGTTATTGCCATATCTGTCGAAGTGTTGGACAACTTCCCAAAGCACGTAGAGATAACTCCCTACTCGTGCACATGGGAACAATTCCCGTCCGTCAACGTGATTATTGGCGGAGCGATAAACCTCTCCATGGGAAGCATGAAGAGGAAATTCGAAGAACTCATGAGCATCAACCAGCTGGTCCTCCCCAACATCCCGTCTAGAGGGGCGACCACCATTGTCGTTCCATGACCATGACCTGCCCGGAGGAGCTCCTAATTCAGCCATACCCCTGTTGGTTCAGGTGTACATGGCCAACTTTGATGTCCGACGAGTCCTGATTGACACAGGTGCCTCGTGTGACATCATGTACACCTGGCTGTTCAAGACTCTCCAGCTGACGGAGAAAAACCTCTCTCCTTATGTTGGATCCGAGCTATACGGATTCAACGGATCATCGACCAAGCCTTGGGGGTTACGTGGAAATGCTCGTAACCTTTGGGAAGGAGGAGGCTAGGAAAACCATCAAGTTCCCCTTCCTGGTGATCGACTGCCCTTCTCTCTATAACTGCATTATAGGGAGTGTTGGATATTTGGTTGCTTGGCTTCATGTTTGCTAAAATCAAATATACAAGCAATGTGCGTCTTCAGAAGCTGATCCTCATTTGTGAACAGTACTTCAGAAGCTGGGTATTTCAGAAGCTGAACAGTACTTTAGAAGCTGGGTATTTCAGAAGCTGAACAGTACTTCAGACGCTGAACCTTCAGAAGTTGATGTTCAGACGCTGAACAGTACTTCAGAAGCTGACCTTCAGAAGCAACCTTCAGAAGCTGAATTGTTCAGACGCATAACTTCAGACGCAGACTTCAGAAGTACCTTCAGAAGCTGGTTTTCTGCGTTCTGTTTATTTTCTCATGTGATCTTTTGAAGATTTAATTGAAGAATTCTCCAAGCTGCAAGAAGAATTTCGCAAGATATTTTCTGAAGATTGGATTTAATTATTTGTGAATATATTTTCAAAGAAATCTTTGGAAAATATATTTCTGGAAAATAAATTGCTTCTATATGTTTCTAAAGTATTTTGGAAATATATCTGTGAAGGATTTGACTCAAGTTTATGGTTGCTGTTGAAGCTATAATAGAGGACGCTGCTATTGAAGAGTTTACATAAAAAACCAGAAGCCTTTAGAGAGAGAGTTAGTCTTAGTTTTTGAGTCTGTGAGCTTTGTGCTCTGTTTCTGTACACCACTCAATTGTTAGAGTTGGTTTAGTTTATTGAGTTGTAATCACTTGAAGCTTTTAAGCAAAAGTGACGTATTGAGTTTTTAGGAGAGTGTCTCCATCTTTGTTTGATTTGTTAGAGTCTGATAATCACTGGGGCAGTGATTGACTGAGGGAAGTAAGAAGGGTCTTATATCTAGGAGTTCCTAGGTAGAAATTCCACGGGTAGTGATTAAGTGAGAAGGCTGTGAAAAACAGGGGATGTTTACACAGTAGTTCGAATTGATACTATTATAGTGGATTTCCTTCCTGGCTTGGTAGCCTCCAGACGTAGGTGTGTTGGTCACCGAACTGGGTTAACAAATCACCTGTGTTCTTTACTTTATGTCTTTTATTTTGCTGCTTCTGAACCACTGTCATACGTACTCTGTTCAGCTCTGTTTTACGTTCAGAACCAGGTCCTGCCAGGAATTTCAATTGGTATCAGAGCAGGCACCCTGCCTGTTTTAGGGTGAGCTCCAGGGAAGATATTTTTTGGCATAATGGAGAAAGAAAGAGGATTTGTAAACAGACCACCTCTGTTGGATGGTTCCAACTATGAATATTGGAAATCACGCATGAGTGCTTTCCTTAAATCCATAGATAGTAAGACTTGGAAAGCAGTTCTGAAAGGTTGGGAACATCCTGTTGTGCTAGACAAAGATGGTAAGAAGACAACTGAATTAAAACCAGAGGAAGTTTGGTCCAAGGAAGAAGATGAATTAGCTCTTGGAAACTCCAAAGCCTTGAATGCTATATTCAATGGAGTGGACAAGAATATGTTCAGACTGATCAAGCAGTGCACTGTAGCTAAGGATGCCTGAGAGATTCTTAAAACTACTCATGAAGGCACATTCAAGGTAAAACTGTCCAGACTTCAACTTCTCACCACCAAATTTGAAAATCTCAAAATGTTGGAGGATGAGAACATACAGGATTTTTACATGAATGTTCTGGATATGGCTAACTCATTTGATTCTCTTGGAGAAAAAATATCTGATGAGAAACTTGTGAGGAAAATCCTCAGGTCTCTTCCCAAGAGATTTGACATGAAGGTGACTGCCATTGAGGAAGCACAGGACATCTCCAGCATGAAGGTTGAGGAATTGATAGGATCTCTTCAGAATTTTGAAATAGCCAGAACTGATAAGAAGGGGAAAGGTGTTGCTTTTGCAGCAAATGATGAAAGCCTATCAGAGGATCTTGTGATGCTGAGTAAACAATTTAAGAAGATTCTGAAGCAGAAGACAAGAACTGATGAGAAAAGCAATCAATCCAAAGGTGTTCAATGTCATGAGTGTGAAGGATATGGCCACATCATAACAGAATGTGCCACATATCTCCAGAATCAGAAGAAAAGTTTGGTTGTGTCTTGGTCTGATGAAGATGACTCAGAAGGAGAAGTGGGGAATGAATCAGCCAAGCATGTTGCTGCCTTTACTGGTAGGTGCATGACTAATGATGAAGTTATGGGTTCAGAAACACCATCAGGTTCTGAAACACCATCAGGTTCTGAAGCACCATCTGATTCTGAATCCAGTGATGAAGAATTGTTTTTTGAAGAACCAGCTGCCTCTTATGAAGAACTATACCTCAGAAATGAAGAAGTTTGCAAGTTATTAGAAAATCAGAAGAAGACTATCAGTCAACTGCTTGCTGAAAGAAGTGAACACTTAGAGCAAATTTCTGATCTCAAAGATGAGGCAACCCAGCTGAATTCTCAACTTGGTCACATGAAGAAGCAAATCAGAATGATGAACACTGGTACTGATATGCTTGAAAAGATTTTGGAGAGTCAGAACCAAGGGAAACCAAATGGTATAGGATTTGATGATAGGATCTTGAACAAACAGCAACATCCAGCTAAAAGATTCACTGCAGCTGTTAAAACATGTGATCCAATGATGGATAAACCTAAGTTGGATCACCAGAACCAACCTCAGGGATCTAAGAGCAAGAGGGCATCTCATCCTTGGGTATGTCATCACTGTGGTAAAAAGGGGCACATAAGGCCTTTCTGTTTCAAGCTGCATGGATACCCTAAACACTTTCAACAAAGAAAAGTGGAACCCATTGTAAACAAAGTCAATATCAAGAAGGAATGGAGACCAAAATGTGAAAGTGTTGACAAGAGGCTGAAGAATAGGAAAGGAAAGGTTGTTGTTGCTACTAGCATGTCTACTCCTGTTGCTAAGAGTGCTGTTGTTGGATCATCTAAAAGCTGGAGCAAGGTGGTGGTCCCTGTCCCAAAGAAGAAGGCACTAAAAGGAAAGGAAGTGGATCCTAGTGAGTCTGAGGATAATGTTGAGCAAGACAACATGAGGAGAATTGCTGATCTTGAGAAGCAGATTGCTGGGAAGAAGATTCTGAATGTGCCTGAAGCACACATTGACTAAGCAGCATCTGAATGTGTGTCTAATGAAGACCAAGCAGTTTCTGTTGCCGAGTCTGAAGACTGTTAAGTTTTTGACTGATGTCCTGGATTTCATTTTGTGTTTCTGGTCTGCAAGTTTGTGCTATACTCTACAGTTGTGTTCCTGTGTTTTTGTTCTTCTGTGAAGCTTGTGTGTGGGTACTGTTTGTGTGATTCTGCTGGTTTGAGAAGTGTCACTGATGTTACTGATGTGTATGGTGCTGTGATGGGTTCTGTTGTGGGTTCTGAGTATGTGGTGTTGTGTTGGTTGTTTATAACCTCTGAATTTTTCTGGGTGTGTTCCTTTGTTTCCTCTGCTGCTGCTCCTGGTAATTACATGGTTGTCAAAATTGTTTTGCTAAAAAGGGGGAGAAAAGTATAGTTGTTTCAGAAGCAGTTCAGTGGTTCAGGGGGAGTCTCTGTGTGTCTGTTTCAGAAGCAGTTCAATAGTTCAGGGGGAGTCTCTATTTGTTCCTGAATGATATGTTTCAGTGGGAGTAGTGTGTTGATCTGTTTCAGGAGTTGTGTGTCCTCAGAAGCTGCTGCTGTATGTTTCAGGGGGAGTTTTTGTGTTTTAACGTAGTGTATTATCCGTTGCTGATTCCGTTGCTACGTTTATGTGTTGTTCTTCATGGTTGAGTACTTTGTTGTGTGAAGAAGCTTGTACTTTGTGTATCTCTCTGTGCTCAAATTGATTTTAGCCAAAAATTTGCCAAAGGGGGAGATTGTTGGATATTTGGTTGTTGGATTCATGTTTGCTAAAATCAAATATACAAGCAATGTGCATCTTCATAAGCTGATCCTCATTTGTGAACAGTACTTCAGAAGCTGGGTATTTCAGAAGCTGAACAGTACTTCAGAAACTGGGACTTCAGAAGCTGGGTATTTCAGAAGCTGAACAGTACTTCAGACGCTGAACCTTCAGAAGCTGATGTTCAGACGCTGAACAGTACAAGCTGACCTTCAGAAGCTGAATTGTTCAGACGCAGAACTTCAGACGCAGACTTCAGAAGTACCTTCAGAAGCTGGTTTTCTGCGTTCTGTTTATTTTCTCATGTGATCTTTTGAAGATTTAATTGAAGAATTCTCTAAGCTGCAAGAAGAATTTCGCAAGATATTTTCTGAAGATTGGATTTAATTATTTGTGAATATATTTTCAAAGAAATCTTTGGAAAATATATTTCTGGAAAATAAATTGCTTCTATATGTTTCTAAAGTATTTTGGAAATATATCTGTGAAGGATTTGACTCAAGTTTATGGTTGTTGTTGAAGCTATAAATAGAGGACGCTGCTATTGAAGAGTTTACATCAAAAACCAGAAGCCTTTAGACAGAGAGTTAGTCTTAGTTTTTGAGTCTGTGAGCTTTGTGCTCTGTTTCTGTACACCACTCAATTGTTAGAGTTGGTTTAGTTTATTGAGTTGTAATCACTTGAAGCTTTTAAGCAAAAGTGACGTATTGAGTTTTTAGGAGAGTGTCTCCATCTTTGTTTGATTTGTTAGAGTCTGATAATCACTGGGGCAGTGATTGACTGAGGGAAGTAAGAAGGGTCTTATATCTAGGAGTTCCTAGGTAGAAATTCCACGGGTAGTGATTAAGTGAGAAGGCTGTGAAAAACAGGGGATGTTTACACAGTAGTTCGAATTGATACTATTATAGTGGATTTCCTTCCTGGCTTGGTAGCCTCCAGACGTAGGTGTGTTGGTCACCGAACTGGGTTAACAAATCACCTGTGTTCTTTACTTTATGTCTTTTATTTTGCTGCTTCTGAACCACTGTCATACGTACTCTGTTCAGCTCTGTTTTACGTTCAGAACCAGGTCCTGCCAGGAATTTCAGGGAGAAGGGGATTAGCAGGATTGGGAGCCGCATGTCGAACCGCTCATCTGAAGTTGAAATATCATGCGAAAAACGACATTGTCGCTACTCTGCACGGGGACATCGAAGCTGCAAGAAGATGTTTCCTACATGCGAACAAGAACCAGAACTCGGTTTCCTCGTCAAAACCATCCTCTAAGGATGACGAGAAAATTGTTGCGAGCACTCTGGACACAAATGTGGTCGAACTTGACTCCAGGTTTAGCAAGTCTGATCTCAAGGAGCGTAAGAAGGAGAAGAAAGACCCACTCAGCATGGAAATCCTAAGGCCCATCCCTGATGGCGTTTTCGAGCTGATTCCGTTTGGAGATGATCCGTCAAGGAGCTTCAAGATCAGAAAGGATCTTCCAGACCTTGTGCAAGCCCAACTGGTCGCTTGCTTGAGAGAGAATGCTGATCTGTTCGCCTGGAGCGCTGCTGACATGCCTGGAATCGACCCTAGCATCGCGTGTCACCATCTGACAGTTAGTCTAGTGCTAGCGTTGTAGCTCACCGACGTAGGAAGCAGTCTCCTGAAAAATCAGAGGCCGCAGAAAAAGCTGTAAAAAACCTCCTAGAGGCAAATTTTATTTCTCAGGCCAAGTACACAACTTGGCTCTTCAATTTTGCACTTGTCAAAAAATTTAATGGAAAATTGCGTATGTGTGTTGACTATACCGATCTTAATAGGGTCTGCCCTAAAGATGCATATCCTCTTCCTAACATAGATAAATTAGTTGATAATTCGCCTGGCTATAAATTATTATCTTTCATGGACGCCTATTCTGGGTACAATCAGATACCCATGGCTGACGAAGATAAAACGAAAACCACTTTCATGACCGAATCAGGAAACTATTACTACAACGTGATGCCTTTCGGTCTTAGAAACGCAGGGGCCACATATCAATGAATGATGAACAAAGTATATGACAAGAACTCCGTTGGAGACATTCTTGAAGTATATATGGACGATATGATTGTAAAATCCGAACAAGAGGTTGATCATACCGCTCACTTGAAAAGAGTTTTCGAACAAACTCGAAAGTACAACATGATACTCAATCCTGAGAAGTGCACATTTGGGGTACAAGCGGGTAAATTCCTCGGTTTCTATTTTACGGAACGAGGCATCGAGGCTAACCTAGATAAATGTCGAGCATTTACAGAGTATCCGACTCCCACGTTTAAAAAGTGCATCCAAACTCTTAATGGGATGCTAACAGCACTCTCGCGATTCGTTGCTAAATCAGCGCAACACGCGCTCCCTTTCTTCAAATTACTAAGAAAATAGAGCGCGTTCGAATGGAGTGACAAATGCGAAGCCGCTTTGAACCATCTCAAGCTCGCCTTGTCTCAACCTCTCGTCCTGTCGCGGCCGGATCAAGACGAGACTCTCTATTTGTATCTCTCCGTGTCATCTATTGCCGTCAGCACGATACTAATCAGAGAAACTCCAGAGGGACAAAGACCTACGTATTTCACTAGCAAAGCCCTACAAGGGCCAGAAACGAGATAACAGAGAATAGAGAAAGTCTCTCTTGCATTGGTTGTAGCAGCCAAGAGGCTAAGGCAGTATTTCCTCGCACACACCATCATGTTCAAACGGACCAACCCATACGACAAATACTTAGACGACCTGATGTCGCCGGAAGGATGATGAAATGGTCGCTCGAATTATCCGAGTTCGACATTCATTACGAATCCCGGAAAGCACTTAAGGCCCAAGTATTCACCGATTTCTTTGCTGAAATGACTTTTCCTTCCGAGGAATAGAAGGATGGGGTCTGGACCGTTTACGTTGATGGATCGTCTAATTCGAAAGGCAGTGGAGTGGGAGTAATCATCGAAAATGATGAAGGAATCATAATCGAGGTATCGTTAGGGCTATCCTTCACGATGACCAACAATACCGCAGAATACAAAGCTTTCTTGGTCGGCTTACGAATAGCCAAAGACATGGGAGCCAGAGTAATCAAAATATGCACTGGCTCTCAGCTGGTTGCATCCAAAGTCACAGGCGAATACCAAGTGAGAGAGGAACATTTGGAAGAATATGTTCAGCTGGTTCAAACCAAAATGAAAGAGTTCGATCTGTCGAAGTGGTACATGTTCCCCGCGAACATAACGCCCGAGCAGAAATCCTTTATAAACTCACTAGCACGCGAACCGACAACGCGAACAAAACAGTAATCCAAGAAGTCCTTACCGAACCAAGCGTCAAAAGACACAAAGCTCGTCTACTCGAAATTCATGCAATTTCAGAAATACAAGACTGGCGGGGACCCCTAATTTGTTATATCACTAACGGGGAACTCCCTCAAGATCCCTCAGAAAGAACTAAGCTCAAACGGAGAGCCTGCTCATTTTCACTAGTGGAGGGAACATTGTACAAACGAGGTTTCATCACCCCGCTAATCAAGCGCCTTGGGTCGGTCGAAACCCAAGAAGCCCTTGTTAAAACACATGAGGGCATTCGTGGGTAGCACCTCGGAGCTAAAGCACTAGCCAAAAAGGTCTTACGAGCATGTTTCTTCAGGCCTACCATGCTAAAAGACGCCAAGGAGTACATGACTAAATGTGACAAATGCCAGCGACACGGAGATATGAACATCTCCCCTCCTGCTAAACTCACCGCACTAGCGTCACCATGGCCCTTTGCATGGTGGGGTATCGACTTGTTGGGACCTTTCCCCAAAGCTAAAGGCCAACTGAAATTTCTAGTGGTAGCAGTGGACTACTCGACAAAGTGGATCGAAGCTGAACCCCTCGCCAAAATCACAGCGAAAAATGTACTTCGATTCTTCAAAAGGAATATCCTTGCAAGGTTCGGAGTATCGGCCCTCGTGATTTCTGACAACGAGACTCAGTTCACAGACCGAAGGTTCCAGGAATACCTAGGAAACCTGAACATCAAACACAGTTTCACTTCCGTCGAACATCCCGAAACAAACGGGCAAGCAGAACCAGCAAATAGAATCATTCTTCGAGGAATTTGGCAAAGGCTGGATGAAGCTAAAGGTAACTGGGTGGAAGAACTTCATACATTTCTATGGGCCTATCGAACGACCCCCCACTCAACCACTGGCAAATCGCCTTTCCGCCTCATGTACGGAACAGAAGCAGTCATTCCCATTGAGCTAGACGAGCTCAATTGGCGAACTGGTGCCAACATGAACTTCCGAGGCAACGCCGAAAACCTACGAGAAGAACTCGAATTTGTCGATGAAATCAGAAGTGAAGCAGCTCTAAAGGAGGCAGCGCTAAAACAAAAAATAGCCGCTCGCCACAACAAAAAAGTCATCAATTGAGAATTCGAAGTTGGCGACCTCGTCCTTCGAAGGAACCAAAAGGATTTGGACGAAGGGAAACTCGCCGCCAACTGGGAGAGCCCTTATCGAATCCACATGAAAACGGGGACGGGAGCTTACGGGCTCGAAGAACTCATCAAGGGTCCAATCCCCAGAACTTGGAACGCATAAAAGTTAAAAAGATATTACAGTTAAGAATCAACTGCAAAGTTCAAACTAACGAACTAAACGCTCTCACGAACAAGCAATTACGACGGAAGAGGAGAATCGTGCCACTCCGAATCCAAAATCTTAAAAGGATTAGTGAAATCTACACGACAGATTCACTGAATCTACAGTATGCTCGCTCTCAGCTGCGGCATCACCGCTCGGCATGTTAGGCAGTGTAACGTCCCATTTTTAAATATTATATTTTTAGTAAAATATACATTATAGCAATAATTAGTATTAGTTTGAGAAAATATGTTACATATAGTCTATTTAGAAAAATGTGAAGTTTCATTAGTTATATATATGTGGAGCATTTAGTAACTAAAACTTATTAATTAATTTAGAAATAATATAAGGAAAGGCAAGTAAATAAACTGGGCATCTTTTACAAATGAACCAATAGTAGTAACTATATGCATGCATGGGTTAATGATATAGTAACTAGATGCATAAAAAATTTCTTTACAAATGAACTAACAAGGGTAATTAGATACATTTATGTTCTGATAATACAGTAACTAGGTACAAAGAACTAGAATAAAAAAATGTAAGAAATAAGCACATGTACAATGAACCTATTAAATGGTAAATTTGACTTTATCTTAAGTAACTACATGGCTCACTTAATTAAATAACACCTTGCACTAATTTTAACCATTAGATGAACTTTTTACTCTTCCATTTCTACTATAAATACCCACACCCTTGGCTTAAGTTATTCACACAACAAACTAACAATATTTCACTATACAAACTAAATACGATCAGCCACTTTCTTCAGCCTTCTTAAAGCTAATAAGCTTTCATTAAGTGGAGTTGTGCACCTCATTAGGAGATTTTGAAGGTGAAACTATTTCATATTTATTTCTACTACACATTTTGTTTATGATTCTCTTTTCTTAAAGTAAAAAACTCATTTTGTTAAAATTCTGCTTTTGTTTAGATTTGAGAGGATCCTGATAATTTGTCAACCAGAAAGAGAAACTATAAAGGTAGGGGGGTGAGGAATCTCAACAATGATAATATGGTAGAATCAATTGAGTCAAGAGTGGCCCTAACTCTTTTGGTTCTAAAAGACTTTTACAAATCTGCACTAATCATGAATTAATTTTACCTATCAGATTTATATACGTGTTTTGCTGTGTATGTGTGTGCTGCAGAAATTGTATATATAACCAGGCTGATAAAAGTGTGTGTAGTTAAGGTTAAATTCCTTGTAGTGGTAGTATAAACATAATGGCATAATATTTCTGAGAAGGTGCAGTAGTAATTAGTATCTGGAAAGATGCAGCAACTACTAGTATATAATATTAGGAATAAGTCTGGTATGCTCTTACTCTTTACAAGTGAATAACAAAAGGGTGTAATAACTTTCTAGAATGAAAACTAACAATAGAAGTGATTATAATTAATGGTAAATGGGAGGGGTAGGATTAGATTAAGAACCAACATCCAGAAAATTTAACTGAAATGAAGTAGAGTAATCTGCAAGAAAACCAGTAGTTCAGACTCTGATCGTCAGTATCAGAAGCTAATTCCTCAGACTCTGGTACTATTCATCAAACTCAGACCCTGGTACTGTTCATCAGACTCAGACGCTGGTACTGTTCATCAGACTTTGATTTTCAGACTCTGATACTATTTCACCTCCAGAAGATAACCTTCAGATTCTAACCATCAGAAGCTTACCTTCAGACTCTGATTTCTCAGATTCTGACACTGTTTATCAGAAACTCACCTCCAGACTCTGAAATCGTACAACCTTCAGAACCTAACCTTCAGAGTCTGATCTTCAGACTCTGATTCTGCAGATTCTGATCTTTAGAATTTAAAGATACCAACGATAAATAGAATTCATATACATATGCTTGGAATAGGACGAAGGAACTTATTACTTCTTAGTATATTTTAAAGTGTCATAGGAGGTATGTTATCTAATTATGCAGGTGAAACATTCTCTTAAAAATAATCATTCTTGGTCATAAGAAATAAATTAGAGAAGCTGAATAGATTTACTTGCTGTACCAATAATAATACTGAAATGTTAAAGTAAGTTCACATGAGTCCAAGAGTGAGTCACGCTTTGGTACAAGCGAGAGTGCGTAAGTGAAGGTTAAGGGACCTTGGGGGCGTCACAGTGCAAAACCCCACACGTGACCAGGTGGTAGCTCCCATGTGTCGTGGTATTCGATGCCACACAGTGACGAACCTGACGTGACACTGCAAGAACTTATGATCGGTGGAGAGTGTTATGTTAAAAGGATGAATAAAAAGAAAAGAGAAATGTACCAATGGAATTGAAACAGAACATGTACTCCCGATTGTTCCTCTCATATAGAATCTCCATGGAGTAGGAAAGAGACACATATAAGATGAATATAATACATGTGCATTACATAATCATATCATGAATAATGTTACTTTATTAATTCTAAAAATAATTATTGTAGATTCTACTACTTGTACCAATTTGTTGATGTGAACTCACCCCTGTTTGTTGTTGTGGTTTTGTATTCTAATTATTTAAAGATGGAGAACCATGAACCCCACCCTGCTGTACGCCTGGAATTTATGGACGGAACCTGGATTACTGATTTTCCAAACTTCACTGTGACTTTTGATGGGGTAGTTTCTATTCACATTACCTCTGGCGTATACCCCAACTTCGTCACCAGGACTCGTCATCGTGTCGTAACCTTGTCTTTTTACTTACCACTTGCTGACATGTGGACAGTTTAACTGTATGCAGAGCCTCTTCGTACCCCTAACCTCTAGAAGACATAGTTAGATATATGAATCAATAATGTAATATATCTATGTACATGTATATGAAGCCTATAGTATGGTTGGTAGTAGTGGAGCTTGGAGAAAGAACCTTAATTATTATGATTGTAGCTTGTGTAAAAGTTTATGTAGCAAAATTATAATATAAATAACTTAACCTTTTTGTAGAGTAGCTAAACTTAGTATCTTTTATCTTAAAAAGAAATAATAAGTAATATTTTTGGATAGTCGATATCTGTGATTTCTTGAGGTATCCCATTACTATAACTGAGATTTCTCGAGGCGTCACAGGCAGAACCCCAGCCCACGATGGGAGATTCACGCCTCGGGGCATTGAACTTAAATTGAGTTTTTCGTTCGTCCACCGTTACTCGTTCGAGCTCCGGATTCGAACACATGCTCACATAAACATCTCTTGAACATGAACCCTTCTGACGTATACCCCTCGTAAAGTTCAGAACTATCACGCTCGGATTCCCCTGTACAAAACACGTAAGTGCATGCTATCCCTATGATCAGAGCGAACACTTGGGGGAGGAAAGGCAACATCTCTAAGTTTTCAAATTCTTGAAAAGACGAGCAAGTCCTTCGACATTCACTGTTTCTAACCCTCGCATCAAATATAGCCGCTACTTCGCAACAAAGCAACGACTACGAGGGAGAGGGCCCTACCCTCGGCCCATTCAATCTACTCTTGATTCAAAAATGCTTGGTTATTCAAAACTTAAAGCTAACCCTACGAGCATACATCTAAAGTAGAAACAGTCCTCGTCCGCGAGAATATTCGCCACGCGTCGAATATAAAAGCCTCATACAACGAGCATTCTGATCGCACACTATACTTAGAAAATTAAACATACATTTTCGCAGTATAAAAGAAAGACGCGAGAAGAGATTGAAAATAAAGATAAATAGTACAAAATAAAGAGTGCTAACCAAAAAGGGCGCACATTGTCATGGCACAAGGCCAGTTACACCAAATAAAAATTCAAATATTACAAGGCCATTTAGGCCCAGGCTTAATCAACACGCTCATCATTCTCTTCTGGAGGAGGGGACTTGAGAGCGCCATCTTCGACCCACTTCAAAAGATGCATCCCTTCAGTTGAGAGTTCAACCCCAGGGTTCACAATCTTCATCAGTTGGATGACATTCTCGAAAGCATGAGTGGCCGATTCTACAAGATTGGACTCCAGCTCGCTGATCCTCATCACCAGACCAGCCCGATCCAGGACGGTATCCTCGGCCTCCTCGGCGCTCAGATTGATGGCAGCTAGGAGATCCTTCTGATCATCCTACCACTTGCGGCTGGCCTCCTCCAGCTTGAGTAGGCTCTTCTTCGTTTTCTTCTCCCATGAGGCAATCTGGCCGTCTTTCTCCTTCACCACCGTAGCAAGGTCAGCCTCCATCTTGGTCACTTTGGCCACCAAATCCTCCTTCTCCTTCGCCAGAAGGTCCTTTCGGACTGTGTCCTCAGTGGAGGAATTGTTCAGAGCCACAACAATTTCCAAGGTCTTCATCGCAGAGATGATCCCTTCGGTCATTGCCTTGCTCCAGCCAGCAACGCTAAGTCGAGAATGACCTTCAGCTCGGGGTCATTCAAGCCCATGGAGGAGTGGGAGCCATACCGCTCTGGATCAGACCACGCGTTCGGCAGCATCAGCAAATCTCCGCCCTCAGGCTGAGCAGATGAGGAGGTGGCGGGCACAGTCTGCCCCTTTCCAGCATAAACCACCCTCTTCTTCTTGAAGGACTCAGCAACCTCCTCCATCGAATCATCTTTGAGCACCTACACTGGCGTAATAGCCGGACGAGAAGAAGAGCCCCCAGCAGCCCCAGCGATCACATGATTCACGCCATGGACGTCGCTCCTCCGTGCGGCCCCGCGGCTGCTGACTTTCTTGCTCGAGCGTCTGAGCAGCTCATTCATAGAAGACATTTTCCCTGCGAGCAAAAAGAGTAGAAAAATATCAGTAACAGACTTGAAAAATATCGATACAAAATTTAAAGTAAATCCTACAAAGTTCTACTGAGTAGTTCAGTCGGGTTTTCTGAAAGCACGGGATCATGCGTATTGATGTATCGAGGCTCCCGTCACCTCCCTTCCAGCAAAGTCAACCAAGGGAACGCCATCTTCCCCCAACATTTTTGCGGGCACAAAAGAAGATTCGAAAGCCCACAACTTTTCGTAACTCTTCTTTTCCCCCTCATTCAGCCTGAATACCCAGAACCAAAATCGGAGGGTTTGTGCCCGTAATGGTCCCTGCACCAGTAGAAAGGGAATATGGGAACCTTGCAGCAGTCTTCCCCTCCATTTTCTCGGGTCGTCCTCACCATCTTCAAGACGTTCTTCAAAGCAACCGCCTGTCTTTGGTCGCACCAGAAAGAACGATCCTTGAAGGGCCTCACCTTGCCCACGAAAAGAGAAAAAAGCTTTCTTGTCTGGCGGAAGGAAACCCAAGCATGACCCCCGCCTTTCTCTGTCCCTCGCTGGACAGTGAAGAATGAAAAGAACAAAGGTACGGTAGGCTCGACCTCCAAGTGCCTACATACTAACTCAAAGGCCTTCATGAAGGGGTAACAGTTCGGATGGAGTTGCGAAGGCGATAACTCCGTCCACCTCAGAATTGAGTGTTCAAAAGGGGGAAAAAGGGAGTCTGAATCCCATATCTTTGAATATGACCTCATACATAGGGAACCTATTCCCCGTGTAATGAGAGCATATCCTATCAGATACGCTCGGGAGACAGACCTCCCAATCCTCGACACGTCCGATGTTACTGAACGGTTTTTCTGCCGTGCCATCCTACGCAAACGAAGTACTCGCTTTCAACGGCTCATCCCCTATCCAAGAAGGGTCATATTCTTCGGCCTCATTTATGTTTGGATTTACGGCCATGATTATACCTGAAAAGAGGAGGAAGAAAAAGAAGTGAATTTCGCATTCAAATCCACCCTTCCTCCACCTCCAGTTAGATCACGACGGGGAATGGCTCATTGTCCTCCCAAACAGAAAGATCAAAAGTTTAAAAAACTAACAGTTTGGAGGGAAAACCAAAAGACAGTGCAAAAGGCCTCCGCGTACGGCGGGACTGCGCCACACACGGTGGCGACAGGTTAAACCTCTAATAGGTTAAAAACCTGCCACCGGTGGCTCACAAACAAACAAAGGTGATCATGCAGGTGATCATACATCCTAAAAGGCGCAACCTACGGCGGAAACAACCACCATCTACGGTGGAATCCACCAAATTCCTACAAAAAAAACACTAGCCTATTCAATCACAAGAACGAAATGGCAGAAATATGAAAAAGGAAAGCACAATGACGAAGCAGTCATACCTTGTTAAACGAAGATTACGTTGGAAGTTGAACGATGAAGGGACGAAGATTCAAACACGCCGGAACTTCACTGAGATATTTCCTTGAACTTCTGAGAATCAAAAATTTGTAGAGCGAAAATGGCAAAAGTGTTTCTCAAAAACACTTGGAGCTATTTATACCTCCTTCGCAACCTTTCAGAAACACAACGAGTTCGATCCGGTGCAGCCCTTCACCTGTGACCTCATGCAAATAATCAAAGCAACGGTTCAGATTGCATCCCATCAAATATCCAACGTCCTTGATCAAACCCGTAGGAGTCCCAAACGTCAGGACTTATCAACGGTGATGATGGAGCCTCGAGAACAGTTCCCAAGATGCACTCAAGGGCCTATGTAATCAAGTGCATTACTAGCCTTTACACGTGGCAACCAAAACCCAAAACGTCTTGTCCCCTTACTCAAGACCTCAAAGACGTGGGCATTAAATGCAGATGGACAGACGACCAACTATCTGACGAGGGAATCTTGCAACTCTAACGACCCAGAGATCGAGGGACGAGTTGATATACAAATACAAACTTCCCTCACCTCATTGAGTTCGCTCTAACCATGATAAAACAAACTTCGCAACGATCCTAGCGAGTGAAACTTTCGAATATGATTAAGTTGATCATTCTTAATCTTTCTCAAGTTTAAGATCCAAGTGATCATTCTTGATTTTCCTCAAGGTTTCCGAGCAGGGTTCAGTTGATCATTCTTAATCTTTCTCAAGTTTAAGATCCAAGTGATCATTCTTGATTTTCCTCAAGGTTTCCGAGCAGGGTTCAGTTGATCATTCTTAATCTTTCTCAAGTTTAGGATCCAAGTGATCATTCTTGACTTTCCTCAAGGTTCCTGAGCAAGATTCTGTTGGTCATTCTTGATCTTCTTTAAGTTCAAGATTCAATTGATCATTCTTAATCTTCCTCAATCTAAACTCCATTAGCGACCAGGGGAGCACGTTTGACATATCCTTAGTAAGGGAGAACGTCACATTCCCTTATGAACAACACTGTTCCAAAGCGGGTCAGTCCGCTCATACACGAGCTGGTTGCCCCTCATGTGAATTAGTTCTGCGCGAACACTTCTTCAAAACAACCGAGGTCCTCGCCTCCGAAAAACTTCTATCGAACAGGGCTTTTACCTCTTCAAAGTCATCACTCTTTGCCAAGAGCAATGACTTGGGGGGCTTCTGTTCTAGAGTAGGCAAATAGCAATTATGCCCATTCACTTAGGCCCAATACAAACTAGCCCAGATCCAATATCTGGCAAAATTACTCGCAACACACCTCCTCTCCGCGAGGGGGGTGCTCGGAGCAAATAAAGACTCATTCAAACGTTCTGTAACGTCTCTCGCACGTTCCCGCGAATCTCTCCTTGGCGGTTACACTTCCTACGAATCGTAACCGCCGAGCCACACATGTGCCATACAATGGCTCCTGCACCACCCACCTCTATAAAACGGGGACTCTGAGCAGTCCCCAAGGTTAGATTCTTCTTACTCTCTTAACCTCCCTATTCACACTCATACTGACTTGAGCGTCGAAGTGCCTGCAGGTACACCCCCCTCGTTCCAGCCAACAACGAACACTCACAACTACGTCCTTTACTGCACCGGTAGCCCATTTATGATCAGGTAAGATCAGTTTATATCTGCATAAACAAATTTTATATACATAAATGAGAAAGTCGATATGATAAAATATTGAAAACTCATGATTATTTTCAATATATAAACATCATTGTAGTGTTTCTATTAAATAGATTTTTACTTTATATGCAAAACATTATTCATCACGAGCTTCAATAAGGACGATTATGAAATTTTGCTGGACTTTGATTTTTATATATTGTTAGTAGATAGTTATCCGTAGAAATTGGTTACACTTGTGATTATTTGTAGTTAATTTTTTAAAAAACAAATAAATTAGTTTCATAGTTATCCGTGGAAATTAGTTACACTTCTGATTATCCGTAGTTAATTTTTTTTTTAAAAAAAATTAATTAAATTTTGCAAAATGACCATTATGCACATAAAATTAAGGAGAATTATGAAATTTTAATGAACTTCAATTTTTATATATTGTTAGTAGATAGTTATCCGTAGAAATTGGTTACACTTGTGATTATCTGTAATTAATTTTTTAAAAAACAAATAAATTAGTTTCATAGTTATCCGTGGAAATTAGTTACACTTGTGATTATCTGTAGTTAGTTTTTTAAAAAACAAATAAATTAAATTTTGCAAAATAATCGTTATGCACATAAATTTTAATAAGGATGATTATGAAATTTTACTGGACTTCAATTTTTATAAAAAAAAAAAAAGCCAAAAACCCTAGTGTCTTAATGCTTATCCCACGTGGAGGTGTCATTTGACCAGTTAACGGACAAACGACATAAATGGACGGAGGGACGAAATTGATTAACATTATGCAATTTCGGGGGGGGGGGGGGTTGTTAATGTGAGCGGGTATTTACTCATTTTTTTACAAAGGAATATAAATGTTTTTTTTATACCCACGAGAAATTATATTTGTTTATGATAACTTTTCAAACAATTTTTCTATCATACTTACATTGTGTTCTTACTCTTTCTATTGTTTTAGTTTTTATGTCAATATTTCTTTGTATATTTTATGTTGTTCCGTAAATTGTCGCTAAAATAATTATTCAAATAACATACTTTTCTTTATTTATTAGGCCAATTTGTCCTTAAAATTATAAGGGTGGAAAATTTACACTCTAGAATTTGTGAATAAACAAAAAGATTTCGATTTTGAATTATATCGAGTGATTTTGTCATTCTTTTAATTTGTATATAACCATTTTTTTAACAGCAAAATTTATTAATAATCAAGTCTCTCTACAAGACGGCCAAAGACCGGCAAAGACAGAAACAGCAAGAAAAGGCGTCGTATATATGCGGAACACCCAAAAGAAAATCATACATCTCGGATTATAAACAAAAATCTACATTTTGGATCCATTCAATTAATGATGTATATGATCTTTATTATAGACCATGTACATTATTTAATGAATGAATCTAAAATGTTGATTTTTGTTTATAATAGTGCCTGGAGGGTATACATATTTCAAAATCAAAATTCGAACAACACAACCTGCAAATTTTTGCATCTTAAATTATCACTAACAAATTATTCTCTAAATTATATCACTCACGTGATCATCGACTCATTTATATATCCTTATATGCTTTTTTTGCAATAGTGATTGTGTCACCCTCTAAATGGATTCCACTTGTGTGACATTATGATGGAAATGTCATGTGACATTACCCAATCACAGTGTGACACGTGGATTTCTCATTTTTAAATAAAACAAAAAATGTCTTGTGAAAGAGAGAGAGAGAAGAAAACAAAAAACATATATGTCACATTGTGGTTGGACAATGTCATGTGACATTTACACCACAGTGTCACACAAGTAGAATCCCTAAATTGAGGGACGATGAACAAATAACACTTCATCGTTTCAATATATCTTATCAGATTATACTAAAAGTTGTGTAAGAAAATTGTAGAATTAACCACTCACCTTGTTCCTATTTTTAATTAATGGACATTAGCTTATAATTGAAAACTTATTCATTTCTTCCTTTATCTATTTCTTCTTATTTATATGATTTAATTATTCCTTAAGACTTATGTCAAGAGCTAAAACATCAAAAGATAAAAAATGGAGGGAGTATGTTGTAGTTTTTGTACATACAAAAAATAACGAAATCCAATTTACCAAGATGTTGCTTTCATTTGATATGACTTATAACATGCAATGTTTGATTGTCTCCGTTCACAGATTTGCTATCTACTATCAAGAGAGTGTGATATAAACTATGGCGAAGGCTAGCGTGCGCGAGCAAACTATGTTGCTTATGGTACATTATCAACATTTCAATCGAGCTTACACTGCACCTGCTTATACAATATTCCATTTTCACCTCTTTCTTTTTCTCTTTCCATCTTTCTTCCTCTTTCACCTTAGAACTGTAATGAAAACCAACTTAAACAACCTCATTTCATCCCTAATTTTTTTTTTTTACAAATAATCTCGTTAATCAACCACTTCTCCTCTCCTTCATTGCAAATAGCTCAAATCTAAGAATCTTAATTCTTCACCTTAAAACTTAGAGTTTGTCGAAAATTTTCAAATTCGTATTTTGTTGTTTATCTCAATTGATTTTTTTTCTTCTGTTTTTCTCTATGATTTTTCTGTTGAAAATAGTTCAGATCTGAGAATCTTCATTCTTCACCCAGAAATTGGTTACAAAACCCATAGTGTGTCGTCCTCTCACAGATAAGTTTCCAATTTCATATAAAACAAGTGTCATTTTTTATGGATCATTATGAATCTTCTCTTTCAATTTCTCTTAAGAGATTTCAAGCAGCCACCAACAGATCTGGTTAAAATTTGTATATGGTATTTGATTGATTTCATATATAAAAAGTATAATAAAAATTAATATTATAACCCAGATGAATGAAAAGAATGGAAAAAGGCAAAGGAATTTGCAAGGTGAACCCAAAGACAAGAAAATTGAGGGAAACAAAATGTGAAGAAAGTAAGATTGAATGTTTATAAGAGAAAATGGAAAGACAAGGAAGAGAGAATTGAGTGTTGGTAAATGATGGAAATGTTGAATTAGGGAAAAAAATTGAAATAGGGAAAAGTTGAATCCCAACATTGAAGTTCAATTAACTTTGAAATTGGAACTGCAACTATAAATCAAATTGAGAATGAAGGATTGAGGGAGAAATGATTGCATATTTGATAGTAGAGAGATTTGAATTCAATTCTTCAATCCCAGAAACATTTGGTTCTCTGTTTTCTTTTTTCAAAGTTCTCCAGTTTTTTCTAATTCAACCTCCCATTATCACATATCAATATTTTCTTTTTGCTTTTCAAAAAAAATAAAAAACTTCATTTTGTAATCATGGAGGTGATGAATACGGTGGAGAAAGGGGAGCAGACGAGCAGCAAAAGGTCGTTGGTGGATAGAGAAAAAGAGTGGGATAGATATGATATGGTGTGAAGGGTGTATAATAAGATCATAGGACAAGATGGATCTGATGGTAAAATACACTCATGCACCGTAAGCAACTTGAGTGACTCGCGCACCCTAGAGGGCGCCATAAACTATTGGCGTGTCTTAGTACTCGGATAATAACTATTGGTGTAAGTTGTTTGATTTAATTGTTTATTTTACATTTTTTTTCATATGTTTCCTACACTAAAAGATCTTCTATTTTAGGTGTATTGAACAGTTAATGTAGATAATTTTGAGTTGAAATTTGAATATTGATTCAATACGTTTTGGGAGTTTACACTCTTCTAGTAAACTTACCACATCATTGTTTATTCATACACATTTATTAGTATGATTTTGTTCAACCAATACTTTACAACTATATTGTCTCCCTCTAGTATGAAATTGAAATGTGTAGAGCTATGCATAATCTTCTTCATCACCATTCACCAATGCACCTCTCAAGATTGTATATAATCAATCTCACCTCTGTCAGCATAAACCATCTTTGTATCGAGATCTTTAAATGATAACTTTTTATAAAAATATGTGTAATTAATGCATCGAAAATCAAAATATTTGACTTTTGTATAAAATAATTTCTTCTTTTGGAATCCTTAAAGAGTGTCCCGGGACACTTGTTAACAAAACCCAATGAAATATTACATGATCTATAGTCCGAGGTTGGCTGTAGGTAATTATCGAAGGTGAAAAATGAAATTGAAGTGCGGATTATTAGTTTATCTTTCCCCTAATCTCTATGTAACTCCTTTTTTTTTTTTTTTTCCTGCTTTCCCCGACACGAGACTATTTGGAAAGGCTGCAAATATGTGGAATGTTATAAATAACCCATTAGGTTAGTTTTACTTTGAATTCGCATCTTTGAGTCTCACTTTGCACAATAATTTGAATTGTGATTCGCATCATTTTTACTCATTTTATCAAGAAGAGCTTAGTAAAATCACATCTTATGTTGCAGTTGCAGTAAATTTTGAACAACTTAAGCTAATTGATATATTGCATATATGCCACCACATTAGCATGGTAATGCAATTTGGTAAAAATATGTAGCCATTAAAAGGAATTTCATTTCAATTGTCTGTCTTTGTTATTACCGTAGAAACTTCTTAATGGCTGATAATTACAACTACCAAACTTTATCCTACTAAATAAAGTGAGCTACATAGACCAATTGACACCACAATGTTCTACAATACATGTATACACACTCTTGATAATTGATCAAGATTAAATTTCTTCTCAAAACGAAAATAAACTCATTGCAATTGCAAACGTTCCTTGGTGGAATTTGGGGTCCTACGTAGTGGTTGTCTTAAAGGAACTACACTATACACAATGAAAGAAAAAGATACACTGTTCATATTTTTTACAATTACACTGTTCATTTTTTTTTTTAACAATTACACTGTTCACATGTTTGAATAAGCATATATGATTTCGATTAGATGTTAACAAGGTTTGTTGAAAGAGTAGGTAACAAAGGACACCCTTGCGTCTTATGCGGGACAGTACGTGTTTGGAAAAACTTAAATTTTTTCTAAAGAAATAAATAAATAAATTACTCTTTAAAAATGAAAAAAAAAAAAAATCACACCAAAGGCTAAGAAAATTTCCTTATCAAACAAAATGAGTCAATCCAACAAAAATTTAGAACACCCACAAAATTTTGTTAGTAGGATAATGAAAGTTCTGCTGAAGCAATCAGTTGGCCTTTGTATCATTGCTTACTTCCATCCCCGCTTTTCAAGACCCAGAAAGAACCTTTTGAGACACATAACTCACTCACGGCCTGAAAATTTGTTCAGAACAAGAAAAGCAAAACAAATATTAGCATGATAAGCAATATTTCTTGACACGAGGGAGAAAAATGATACAATTGATGAATGATTTTGAAAAATTTATTTGCGTTTAATGTGTTAAGATCATTTATCGGACATTTCACTTTATATGGCTTTGCAGGGCAACATTCATTTTGTTTTACTTTAGCAATTGATCAATTCATGAAGCAACTGCTACTTTTGGTTATTTTTGTTTAATTTAGTTAAACCGTTTTGGCTACTTTTGGTTATTTTTGTTTAATTTAGTTAAACCATTTGTATCTATACTTTCCTAACATCATTTCCATGTTCGAGTACACAATTTTTCACTGTTAACGAATAAGCCATAGAGAAAAAAGCTTGACACACCTAGTCACCACCAGCCAAAGCGAACTAGAGAAGCCATTTACAAACACGTTATAATACACATGTATATATGGATAAAACTTGTTAGTTTTATACATGCCAGTGACTTATTTGTTAGAATTTTATAAGCTATGACAAGCCTATAACGTTATAATCATGCTACTCAAGTACATAGTTTTATTTCTCCTGTTTAGGCTGCTGAAATATTAAATTCAACTTGATCAACAGCGCATACTAAAGAAATAATTGAGCAGATATTCAGCATAAAAGAATGTCATTATATGGACTATTAGTCTAATGAGGAATTTGTTAAACAGAACATTCGATGGGAAGTCATATGTCCCTAGTGTAAAACCATTGAGACCACAAAATGTTAATATCCTATGACTTCAACAGTGTCAAGATGCCTTAATAAAAGAATCTTGTTAAACTAGAAGAAAACTAACCTTGATATATTCATTGTTAGGGACATCCCTGCCGAGTTTTCTCCTTGCAGCTTCAAGTATCTCAGCCTTCTTTAGCTTGCCATTGGGTCCACTTCCACGAAGCATATCAATTACAACATCTCTGCAAGGAACAATATCATCACAAGTGTTGTAAACAAATGGAACATGCTACTTTTCTGAAAACTCTTTGAACTCTTGCAGCAGAGCGAAAAATAGTTATTTTTATTTTCCTTCTGGAGGGGAGGGAGAGAGAGAGAGAGAGAGGGAGAGAGAGAGAGAGAACCTGAATGGATCATTTTGTGATGATTTTAACACATAACAACCATGGATATCACAAGCAACTTCACCCAAGATAACCTTCAGCTCGTCTTGTGGAACATCAAGACTATTAGCTGCATCGACAGACATTTTAGAACCTCCCTTTGGGAGCATAGTTTGGGCAAGTGCCAATCCACGCAATTCTTGGCATATCAATTGGAAGCTGCAGATATATAAATAAAAGCTACATGAGACAACAGCCAGCCAAACAAGAAAATAAAAAATATAGAACTTCTGCAAAGCCAAATTAAATTTAAAACAGCTAGTAGAGATTTTCCCCATATGTGATTGTCGTTACCCAGACCAAGAGTTATAAATTGGTTGGAAAATGCATATCCCTGAGATAAATTTCCAAGGATTGGCATTCCCACTCATCCCAATCTAACTAAACTAGATTCAATCCAAAAAAGCCCTATTCTGCCAATCTCTTCAGATCTCCCTCACATGACCACATGAAGTCCCTCGTTAAATTCTCTCTCTCTCTCTTGAGACAAACTCTTCACACCTCAAATTTCAACAGTGTCACAGTATAGATCTTTGACAGGTCAGCCGAGCTTTCCACGTCAAACAATGATATTTGCTTGTTGGAAATTGAAGAAGCCCCACACAGGAGGGATTAAGAAAAGGGGTTTATAAGTGGTGTAGAGTTTGAGTCCATTGGTTCGAACTTTTGGATCATGGGCCTCCACACTATGAACACAAATTATGCCACACTTGACACTCCAATTGGGCCTGTGCCATAGTCCAACCCGTGGGCGCTGCAGCGCCAGTGAGAGAATCAAGGAAGAAAGAGGCTGCTACTCGACTACACAATACCGCCAGTGCAGTTCATGAGAGATATGATGGGCAAGATGGGAACTAAAATAATAAATTTCTAGTATCAGTGGGCCAAGCTTATTTCGGCAAAAACAAAAGTGAAGGAATAATGAATGGGTTCAAGGTTGTTAAACTCTCGAGTTAACTCTTGAACTCTTATGAGTTTATGATGTTAAGCCATGAAATGAGTCAACTCGCATATAAGCAATATTTTTAGTGAACTCTTACGAGTCCACAAAAACTTGATAAAATTGATAAACTATCGGTTTTACTAGTGGTTTAAAAGTTTACGATTCTACATTAGTTTAGTATTAAAACATAAAATTTTGGTAAATATTAGCCAATATTTGATTTAATTATTTATGTGTTTCAATATCTATTGGTTTTAGAAAGTAAATTTACGTTTGTAGGGTTGTTGTGAGGGACAACTACCATGCCTCCATATGAGTTTGTTGTTTTTCTAGAATTTTATTTTTTTTATTTCACCATTTCTTTTTGGTCTATCATAAATATTTATCTATTTAAAATTATTTTTGCTTTATTATAGAAATGAAATCTTAAATTATTATTATTTTAATGGTATTATATTATCTATATATGTCATTTTAATATTAGGTAATCTCTTGCAAGTTTACGTAGGCTACACGAGTTTACCTAGACTCTCGAGTTTGACAACCTTGGATAGGTTCACTCGAAAGCGGCATGATCTTTCAAAACACATGAATTGGGGAAAGAGGAATAGCCTCATAGGTGTGTGCCCACCAAGCACAACCAATTTTTCATACCCATCGTTGTTCATCAGTCAACGAATACCCATCCCACTAGAGTTGGAGAATTAGAAGTTGTACTCAGAACCACCCACCCATCTTCTGTTATGGAAGCACAAACATACTGTCATGAGAAGCTTGCGTAGATTATGTATTCATATAATTCATAAGGGTTTCCTATTTGACCCTAGGGACACCAAATCATGCTGAAGGTTCCTTGTCAAAGGGGCACCAATATGATGTTGAAGGTTCCTTGTCAAATTTGAACTGTTATCAATAACTACAGCTAGTGCAAACTGAGAAATGGGGCTCTGCGTCCACACAAATGGTTCCAGAACTGAGAAGCCCATGTACGATACGATACTACGCTGATACAGGCTACATGAATTTTTTTAAAAATCAAGATACGACACGGCTATGATACGTTAACAAATTTACACGCACACACAAATTCACAATGTTAGTACTTGTCATTATAACATGCAGGCAAAATTACATATACTTTCCCCGCCTATATTAGAATATATTATTTTTACTATGAATGTGTCACAAAAAATATAAAATTTTGTCTTTAGTTAGTAAGACATATCAAAGTTGTACTTGATAAGTATCGAAGATGTACATGAGAAGTATCGAAGACGAATTTGAGAAGTATCGAAGATGAATTTGAGAAGCATCGAAGACGTATCTAAGAAGCATTGGTGAAAATATTTAAAAAAAAAACAATTATTAGATATGAAAGGGGTACATATCAGAAAGTATTGGTATTGGATACGTGTTGGACACTGATACATTTTCATAATTTGTAGTTGGGCCTAACACAACCCCACAAAACCGGGTTGCGAGGTGAGGATTACCCCCACTTATAAACACATGTTCAGACCATAGTTTGTCCGATGTGGGACTCTTTAACAAGTCTATTAGTTGAGGAGTGGGTGAGTAGTTACTAGGAAGTTAGTTGGAGAGAGAGAGAGAGAGCATAGGCTATAAATAACAGGAAAGAGAGGCTATTGAGTGGGAAATTGAGGGAGAGGCATGAAACTCTCGAACATTAAGGGAATCTGCATCGGCACCTCACCGTCTAACCAGACAGAACAACAACAAACAAGCCTTATCCCACTAAGTGGGGTCGGCTACATGGATTAAATTACGTCATAGGTTCTATCATAAACCATATTTGGATCCAACTTTGAATATTTCCTAATAGTTTCCCTTATAGTTTTCCTAGGTCTTCCTATGCCTCTTTTGACCTAAATCTCCTCCATTTGATCTACTCTTCATTACGACGGCATCTACATGTCTTCTCTGTACATGTCCAAACCATCTAAGTCTGTTTTTTTACCAACTTTTCTACTATAGGTGCTACCCCCCACTCTCTCTAATGGTGTCAGTTCATAATTTTATCTCGTCTAGTCTTACCACGCAATATCCACATCTCCGCTACACTTAAGTGGAACTTTCCTTTCAACTTAAGTGGTACTTTCTTATCACATAAAACATCTGAGACTCTTCTCCATTTCAACCACTCAGTTTGAATACGACGATTTACATCTACTTCTATTTCTTTGTCACTTTGTAATATGGACCCAATATATTTAAACCGTGTAACTTGGGGTATGATATGATCTCCAATTTTCACCTCCAAGATAGAACTACTTCGCCTTTTGTTGAAGTTACATTCCATATAATCCGTCTTGGTTCTACTCAGGCGGAAACCATACACTTCTAAGGCTTGTCTCCAAGTCTCTAGCCTCTCGTTCAATTCCTCCCTCGACTCTCCAAGCAAGACTACATCATCTGCAAAATGCATACATCTCGGTGCTAACTCTTGGATGTGTTCCGTAAGTACATCCAAAACTAAAGTAAAAAGATAAGGACTTAGGGTAGCCCCATCTTGCATCCTCACACTAGTCGAAGCTCCCGCATACATATCCTTGATAACTCTAATATAAGCAATCTTAACCCCTTTCTTCTCCAGGGTTTTCCACAAAATCTCTCTAGGCACTATATCATACGCCTTCTCCAAATCAATGAAAACTAAGTGCAAGTTTTTTTTATCCGTCTGATGTCGCTCCATCACACGTCGAAGTAAGTAGATCGCTTCCATAGTCGACCTCCCAGGCATAAAACCAAATTGGTTATCCGTAACTCGAGTCTCTCTTCTTAGTCGTCGTTCAATCACCCTTTCCCATAACTTCATGGTATGACTCATTAGTTTAATTCCCCTATAATTCGCGCAATTTTGTGTATCTCCCTTGTTCTTATAGATTGGAATTAAAGTGCTTCTCCACTCGTCCGACATTTTCTTCGTCCTCATAATCTCGTTAAAAAGCTTGGTGAGCCACACAATTCCTCTATCTCCAAGACTTTTCTACACTTCGATAGGTATGCTTCCTAGTCCAACTGCCTTGCCATTACTCATCCTTTTTAGCGCTTTTATCTCGTGCTCTTGAATCCGACGATAGTATGTTAGAGTATGGTAAGATCTCATATCCTTTGTTAAATAAGTTGTGGAAATACTTCCTCCACAAAAAAAGAAAAGAAATTGTTTCTACTTATATGGCACGAAAAGGAAATCCGATTTCGGATGCAGTTCCTACTTCCTATCGCAGTCCCTCTTGTATTAAAATTGATTCCAAACCTAACTACTCGCATGAAATTAGTTGTGCAAGAAGAAAAGGGTGCGGGGACACCTCAAGGTCTAACCAGAAAAAAAAAAAAAAAAGTTTCTACTTATCTGAAGCAGTTCCTACTTCCTATCGCAGTCCCTCTTGTATTAAAATTGATTCCAAACCTAACCACTTGCATGAAATTAGTTGTGCAAGAAGAAAAGGGTGCGGGGACACCTCAAGGTCTAACCAGACAAAAAAGAGATTGTTTCTAAACTCGGTTATAGAAGTAGTGTATCATGCTTGTATACTCCAAAATGGACAAATAGGCCAATAAAATATAAAACAAATGAATAAAATCAAAACCAGAATTTCGGCATAAATTTCACCTTTGTAGTAATCATTTTTGCTGTTACAGCGACAATAGGCCTTCTATCTCTATTCAAACTTTGGGTAGAAGACAGAAAGTTTGTACTTCAAACAAGCAATAAGTACCTTGCACGGCTTACCCCCTTTTTAATAAAAATACATGTGCTAGAGTTAGGAAGTGCAGTGCCCCTTATCAATATCTGTCATTTTGAATTCTCCCCTGATGGACAGGAAACCATAACCATACTTTGTTGGCAATAGATAGGCTTCCTATCACTGGGACTTATGTTAGAAAGAAGCATATAAATCAAATTAGTGTTAGGGCAGAAGTTATGTGATATTATATTAGTAGGCAGTTAATTTTACTATTATTAAATGTTGTATGCACAGTAATTGCTATGTAAATGTTGTAATTTTACTATATATATATATATATATATATATATATATATATATATATATATATAGGCAGAAAGGGAAAAAGGAGGGCATTCGATTATTTGGTTGGTTGGGACTTGGGAGACTAGACTGTCGAATAACAAGGGCACTCTTATCCTCTACATTTTCTTTTCCTTGTAATTCCTAACTTATGTTTGTAATCTTTCTTGTAACTTGTATGTTACTGTTGGAAGTTATACTGATAATAGCAGAATAATATTCAGTAAATTGATCTATTTCATACCAGTTCTATCAACTGGTATCGGAGATCTGATCTTGGAGTTGTGGTACACCATGCTGGAAATGGAGTTTCCAGTGTTTGATGGAGAAGAAGATTCATACTTGTGGATGCTGTGCACTGAAGAACATTTTGAAAAGAGTGAAACACCATAAAAGGAGAAACTGACAGAGGCATTGAAGTCACTGAGGCGTGCCCGCCAATGGTTGCACTGGTGGAATCGACGCAGTCAACAGATTAGTTGGTGCACATTTTTGCTTACATATTTTTTCGCATTTTAAGTCTGAATGCCTGGACATCTTGCTGATATTCGATTTAGAATAGGAATCTGAAATCCATTCTGAGCCATTGACGACTCAAGGTTCATGTGATCCACAACAAGGGACTCACCAAAGAAAACAAGTTCCAATTGAGATAGTAGAAGAGAAGGACAAGGAAATGAAAGGTCAGTTGCAGAATCGAAATGCACAAGGATGAGGGGTTGAAGGTCATAAGAGAAATTTCAGAGATAGAAGGGAAACGTTCTCATAGAATAAGAGGCTGAAGAATAAGTCAAGGCCGAGAATGGAAAAAAGAGGAAGGAAGGTGAAGTAGGGGCAATAGAGGAATGTCAAGGAATGGGTCAATTTTCTACCCTAGTAGATCTGGCCCAATTTATCATGGTTTCAGAAAGTCTGATTAATGAGGAAGGAGTGGAAATTATGAAATATATTTCTACATGGTAAAGCCCATTTTTCCAAAGACGATAATTGGGCTGATATGGAAATTGTTGAAAATTTTGCCTTTATTGTGGTCCGCCCCGCCCCTAGTGGCCTAATTGCGACATTTGAGTTGTCTTGTGTTGGCTTTGAGGGGGTGGATTTAGTCCCACATCGGATA